>JAVSCE010015452.1:0-372929 GCA_032199065.1 Smutsia gigantea
AAGTTGGTCAGTTCTGTTAGCTTACTTACTTTTACATCATAGGAACTAAACCCAAATATTCTAATTCCTCCATCTCATACTGCTTATTTTAATTATTTATGTTTTCATATAAGACTTAGAGTACTAATATATAAAATAATTTACTTGTATATAATGTAGAAAAAAACTCAGGAAAGCAAAATTCAAATCATACATATATTAAAAAGTAAACTGAGGCATATTAAAATTTCTAAGAGTTTATTTGAGCAAACATCAGTTTGAATCAGGCATCATCAAACCAAAAGTTTTTAGTCACTCTGCCAATGGGAGTGAGGGGAAAGGCTTTTATAAAGCAAACATGGCAGCCAAGCAAGGAAGTTATTTGATTGGCTATAGCTTAAGTGGGTTTCTTTTATGGGAAAACTTAGTTGGCTGTTTCTGATTGGTTATTATTTGTTTTGATTTCCTAACCTTGGGGTGTTTACAGGAATTTGCTATAGGTTTGGTTTCAGTTTGCTCACACAGTCTGCCAAGGCATTACAGTAACCTCAGTCTAATGGCTTTCTTGTTAAATTACTTTAATACATGCTTCTGCAGAGAAGACTATCCTCAAACTGTATCTGCTCTTATGGCCTAGATGAGTAGAACTGAGAGCTTCTTCTGTCTTATAGTCATTTTATGAGTCACTTTCTTTAGATCAAGGAGTGGATATATGAATTACACATGATGACTAGAAAAAGCTTTGCCACTTGGAGTGTTCTGCTCAGTGAAAGTTTCTCATTAAGTAAGAATGTGTTGCCCTCTAAAGGGTTGCCAGTAAGATAGTCTCATCAACCAAAAGGCTAATTTGTTCTAGAATATAAATGTTGAACATGGTATGATAATGTCAGTGTGGCCACAAGAGGGAACAAGAACTATACTTGGCAAATGAATTTTATTATACTCACAGATCCCAGAAAGGGAGTGACCACATGCTCTGTAGGCCACAGGGGAAGCTACAGGTTTTGGTCAAGTGGCAGAAGAATGGGGGGAAAGCCTGAGCCAGGATCTTTATTGGTGTTTTCTGTGGGAAAGGCAAGACAGTATAGAATAAACAGTTCAGGATTGGCTCGTCTGAATAATTCCTGCAGACTTTGGTTTATATAGGTAGTTTCTAGTTGCCAGATACCTTGCTAGTGTGTGAGAGTTACATAAGGAGATGGTTGGGGCTGTAGAGTCGGGTTTGGTTTATTTCCATATAAAAGACTTGCTCCAGGCCATATAGTCCTTCACTATCTCTAAGAATTGGCTAGCTCTGGGAGGGGCAGCCTCCCAGGCCAATGAATCTGTCAGCAAAACATCATAATATATAAAAGTAAACATCAGAAAACAAAGTTAGGTTGCCTGGTTGCAGTGCTTGGTTCATGTGACAGTGGGCAATTACTTTTAACTCTTAGGTACTGGATTTATTATTAGTAATGGGACAATGAAAATATCTGTCTTGCTTTATTGGATTTACGAACTAACGAGTTAACATTTGTGAAAAAACTTTGACAAGTATAAAATTGGTATACAGTAGTTGCCTTCAGGCATCATTATATCCAAAGTACCTGTTGGGGTCTGGGGGTTGCCTTTGAGGATTGAGGGCAATGCAGAGAGCAAAGAAGGCAGCAGGAGTCATCATGGAGGGTGCTCAAACAGGCCACTTTATTGTGCACAAAGCTGTACTTCTTACACTGATTGTCTTGCCAATGGCTTTCAGACCTGGAAAAGTTCTCTATGGATTCAATGTGACCAAAAGAATTTGACAGCAAAACTTTCTTTGGGGTGAAAGGGTTTATTACCCAACTTGTTTTCCCAGTGGTAGGTCAAGCACTAGAGTCTCTGCCTCCGCCCAGAGCACTAGGCCGAACTCTCTATATAGTGCAATAATAGCTTATTGCCTAAAGGTGTGGAAGCAGTAGCTTAGCAACAGGCCAGTTACATCTTCAGGTGGTTTAAGTTCAGTGAGGATCCTGGCTATAGGAACCCCAACTTCCCCACACTCCACCCCTCCAGAATTCTTGCCTTACAATGTACACACTATCAATCTTCCGCAATGGTCCCGTGCGAGAAAGCTGGAGCACTGTAACCAGATTCCACAATAGCAACAGAGGGTAACAACAACTTAGAGATAATAACAAAAATTAAGATACAACAAGATTTTGATACAGGTAACAAAAATTATAATAAACCTCAAGCCAGAGGAGGTTCCTAATAACAAAAATTATACCAATCCTCAAGCCAGAAGTTCCCAATCCACAGAGACTTTAGGAGTAATAAGACACATGTTTTAATGACACCAACATAGGCAAATCTTGTCCATCAGGTAGGATGCATGAAAGAGAGTGGTCCTGTGATAGGAGGTCATTTCCAGGTCAGGTATACCATACTTTTACTCCTTCCCCATGGGGGTTACTGAAGGGTCTATATATAGTGCTACTGGAGGTGCATGCACTGGTTATAATGATAAAACAAAATTCCCAGCTAAGATGCTCCTACTTTCTGACCGTTCAGAATATACTACTGTGACCTTTGGTAGCCACTCTGCTGTTATTCCAGGAATACACAGGAGGCCAGCTTCCAGGCCTTGTCCCCAAGGTGCCAGGAGAGCCACCCATTGTTGGTCCATGCGTTGAAAGGTCCAAGGCCACGTCCACTCAACGGAGTCTCCAGGGCTCAGTGCAGTTGGTGCTGGCAGCAAAACGTTATTCTGGTGGCCAAACCTCGGCTTCAGTGGTCTTCCTTGGTTTGTACTTGCAGTTGTATAGGGGAGGCAGCCATATGTGTTAACACGTCTATGGGGTTCAGGGCTCCCTTTTGGGGCCTCTTGTTCAAATGCCGTAGCATGGTCCATAAGCAGACTGACCATCCCCACAGACTATTGGGATCTGACTTTAGTCCGGATTTTAACAAGCTATTGTGCCTCTCTATCATGCCTGCTACAGTAGGATTGTATGGCACATGAAACTTCCATTTGATTCCCAGGTGTCACACCCATTCTTTCAGTATATGTCTGGTAAAATGGGTGCCCTGATCACTCTCAATTACATGTGGTCGGCCATAGGCAGCAAAGAGACACTCCAGGAACAGGTAGGAAAAGCAACCAGAAGTCCAGTAGCTGTGTCCACACAAGTTATAGCATACAGATACCCTTCTGACACTGGTAGAGGCCCAATATAGTCTATCTGCCACCTGATGAGGGGTATAGGCCCCTTAGCTATTGTCCCATGTTGCTGTGGAACTTGGTGTAAGTCTCTTTTGGAGCATACGATACACTCCTGCAGGCCTCTACTAACTTCTTCAAAGGTCAAAGGCAAGACCCACTGATGGGCTACAGCCCACATTGTCTTGTGCTCCGCATGCAACAAATGTTGATGTAACCATTGGGCTACATCAGAGGCACGCTTTCCTTCTAACCAATGTATCTGGGCCAATTTATCTGCTACATCATTTCCTGGGATTGCCTGTGGTAAATGACCTATCACATGGTATACTGTAATTATTTTAGTCTGACCACAGGCCCATAAGTCTTGCCACAATTATTGCCCCCATAGGGGTCGGTGACTAACCACCCAGTTGGCATGGTACCAGGATGGTAGCCAAAGGGTCAAGCTCCAATAGACAGCTCAGCTGTCAGTGCAGACAACTATAGGAGAGGGCTCCTGGCTGATCACAAGCCACACAGACCACAACTCTGCCCATTAGCTGCTCTTCCCCTCACCATCTTCCATCCATATTGTCTCAGTCTTAGGATGGAAAACTATGGCCCTCCATTTTGGGGACTGCTCATGGTGGAACCATCTGTGTACCATGCATCTTCGGGTATAGGGGCTCTTCCCTCCTGATAGGGACTCTCTACTACTAATGGTTCAAAAGCAAGTTCTTCCTGATTTTCACTAGTATATGTCATTGGTCCGAATAAGAGTTGGAGTTCTTCACTCAAGGGCTACTAGAGAGGGCACTACACTGCTGTAGGTAAGCACCCCTCTTGGCTAATGTGAACGTTTATGCCACACCACTGCTTGGCTCTTGGGTCCAGTCTCGTACCCACCCTGAGCTCGGTTAGGTGGTTATTACATTTTTGAGGCCATTCAGTGATGGGTTCTGTAGCCAGCAAGCATGATACATGGAAGCCAGTTGTTTTTCTATCAAAGTATATCATACCACGGCCTCTTTCCAGAGTTGTGACCAAAATCCAATAGGTTGGCGAGTTCGTTCAGGCCACTGCCAGAGACCCCAACCATAACTGTCTTTAGTCACATGAACTTCCAGCTCACAGGGCCTTGATGGGTCTATCACACTCAAGGCCTGCATGGCCTTGACTGCCCGTTTTGCTGTAGTAAAGGCAAGATGCACATGTCTCATCCCAGTACCACCTGACGCCCTTTCATACCAACTGGTATAAGAGCTTCAAAATTTGTGCCATGTGCGGGATATGGTAACCTAGAAGACCCAGAAACTCCTGCAGCAATGCTAGAGTTGTAGGGGTAGGAAAGGCCTGGACTTTATCTATAACTGCGTCTGGTATAACTTTAGTCTTACCTGACCAGACGACGCCCAAGAATTTAACAGACACACCAGGTCCCTGAACCTTGGTACTGTTCACAGCCCATCCTTTCTCCTGTAAATGTGGCAGCAGTCTAGATGCTGCACCTCGTAGATCTGAAAGAACTGGACGTGAGCATGACATCATCAATATAATGGTACATCTGCACCATTGGCGTTTTCTCCCATGTAGCCAAGTCCTGGACTTCAAGTCCATGGCAGATGGTGGGGTTGTGAAGGTATCCCTGTGGAAGGACGGTGAAAGTCCATTGCCATCCTTCCCACATGAAGGCAAACTATTCCTGACTTTCCTGCTCAATGTCAATGGAAAAGAAAGCATTAGCAAGATCCACCACATAATGGTATGTTCCTAGTTCATGGCTGAGGGTATCCATCAAGCAGCAATAGAGGGGACATTAGCATGCATATGGGATATGACTTTATTCAGTTCTCTGTAACCCACAGTCATATGCCAGGAGCAATCTGGCTTTTTTACTGGCCACACTGGGGAATTGAAAGTATTATTGGTTGGGCTTTATAATACCCAACTTTTCCAATTCCTGACAAGGTTCTCCAATCTCTTTATGCCCTCCAGGCAGTTTGTATTGTTTGGTATTAGTCACCCGCCAAGGCACAGGCAAAGCTATGAGCAGGTGCCTAGCATGTCCCCTCAGAACTGCCTTCACCACACATACTCTCAGTCTGAACTCACCTGCAGTGGTCTGCAACCATAGACCCTGCAGGATATCAATCCCTGAAATATACTCAGGGATAGGAGATATATACACAGTATACTCTTTTGGGGGTAGGTGCTCTATTCCCAAAGGGATTTGGGCTTATTTCACTCTGATAGCCTTACCCAAGTATCCATCAATGATAGTGGGGGTCCTGGCGAACCGCTCAGGGTTACCATGAATCAGTGAACATTCAGCCCCAGTGTCCACCAGAGCCAGGACACGTTGTGTTGTCACTGGGGACCAATGGATAGCTATTTCAACATGTGGCCTCCGGTCCCCCCCTGTCCCTCAGGGCACATCCCTTGACTTTTCCCTCAGTCAAACTGTGTTCCCCAATCATCTTCCTGTGTGGGCCCAAGTCAGATTGGCTCACTCTCCAGCAGGAAGTCTTGCAAACACACTAGCCAGACTCGTGGCTCTGTCTCTGACCTCTGCCTTTTTGGTCTTAATGGCTGGAACTGCAGCTCTGGTTTCAGTGGTTGCCATGGCTCTAGTAAGATTCTATTTGACTTCCCATCTAATTTTCTTCCTTCTGCTCCTGCCTGTATTAAATCAACCTTTATCTTGGTCCTCGTAACCATCATGGGGCACTTAAAATTCTTGTGTGTAACAGATCTTATTTCTTTCTGGGTTCTCATTGCTTCAGCCTCTCCTAAGTCTGCTACTCTACCTGTCACCTTGCTTATGGGATGCCCTAAAGGGAAAGAATGGCCACTAGAGACCCAAAGAAGGATGTGGGAGCCATTTGGTGCACAATATTTTGCATCCCAGTAGTGAAAATATCTTCGTCTGGGCCATAATTTTCTGGATTATAGATGGCATTTCTTATGCCTAGCTCTTGTAATGCCTGTTGGAGCTCAGCATATGTCTGCCATCTAACAGGAGGGGATGTTAGATCACCCTGATTGGGCCACACAGCACGAAGTGCAGCCATAAGCCAATTGAGGAGGGAGTGACTCCCTGGGGTCTGATATTCATTTTGTAATTGCTGTGTCAAGGCAGGCTGCATTGTCAGGGAAGCCAGCTCCCATCTCTGATCCCGACAGAATAGTTCCATCCACCCCTATGTCCCACAGAGGCAGGAGCCAAGATGATATTGACTCTGAGGACTTCTGCCTAAACCAGGAGCCCAAATCCACCAGCTCAGCCTGCGTATAGGGGTGGAACATAGTGCTTCACGACCTGGGGGAGGCAGATGCTCCTCTCCTTGGGGAACTATCAGCTGCTGGGTCTTTATTTTCTTTACAACCACTGGGCTTGCTTTCAATACAGGAGGGGCCACTGCCCCCAGCACCACACGTTCATCCTTCCCCAGCTCCTCCATTTCTGGGGTTGATGGCACCTTTCTCTCCCCTCCCCAGAGTGCTTCCTCTCCTACAACCTGTACCTTTTCTACTGTGCCTCACAGCAATGCTAGCTCAGTCTTTAGAAGCTCTGTTGCCTTCACCTCAGTCCTTTGCAGCTGGCGTTCTCTTGACACCTACACCTGTGCTTCCCTCAGGAGTTCTTTTCCTTGATGGCCTTTTTCTCCTTCAGAGCACCTGGCAGTACTGACACCTCGTTCTGTAAGAAATTTTTTACCTTTTAAATGTCACCTTTCTGCTGGTGTTCTTGTGCTGCCTCCTGTTGCATCAATGCCATTTACTTCTTCAGGGAATCCACAGAATTTTCCAGCTCGTGTTCTCATACTGCCATTTCTTGGATCTTTTTCAGGAGCATGTCCTTCTCTTCTGTAGACATTTTTAATACTGTGAGATGCAGCCAACCCACAGTCCCCGCTGCCTCATGGGCACTCTGTCTCTCAAAAGACCTACTTACTATACCAAGGGCTACCCCTACTGCCTCAGGTAGCACCTCCACTTTCCTCAGACAAAATACCCATTGGGGGACAATCCACTGTCTCCCCATTCACAGGAGCAGCTCACTGAAGCACCCCTCCCATAAGGGCAGCCTGTCTTTTTCCTTGGTCAACAATGAACTCTGCCGACTTTTGCCAATTGTCTTGCCAATGGGTTTCAGCCCTGTGCAAGTTCGCTATGGATACAATGTGACCAAAGAAATTGACAGCAAAACGTTCTTTGGTGTAAAAGGGTTTATTACCCTACTTGTTCTCCCGGCAGTAGGTCAAGCCCTGGCGTTTCTGCCTCCGCCCAGAGCACTGAGCTGAGCTCTGTATATAGTGCAATTCTAAAGGTAGGGAATCAGTAGCCTAGCAACAGACCAGTTACATCATTAGGCGGTTTAAGTTCAGTGAGGATCCTGGCCATAGGAACCCCAACTTCCCCACATTGATATACTGCTAATTCATGGTTATGTAAGTGTTTTAAGATTTACATGCATGTGCCCTTCATGGACAGGCATCTGGCCTTTAAGGCGGTTATCTAGCTCCTTTCCCATGGGCCCAACAGGTTTTTTTTTCAAGGCCAGACATATGTGGGGTGAAGCAGCAGATAGCTGTCCTCATAGAACAGTAGGGGAAGGGGGTGCTTCCCTACGGCACCCTTGATGTTTATGAAAGAAAGAACCCTTTGGTGTATGACTGATACTTGTTTAACCAAAACTTCTCATTGAGCAGGAGAGTTACAAAACTTTTGCATTGATCATTTTGTAATTCATTTATCCACTCTGTGATCCAAAGAAAGGGATTATAAAGCAACCATGTGACAGATGAATTTCTATTCTACTCATAAGAACAGATACAATTTGCAAGATATTCTACTCTGGGTCAGTTATGTACCAGGAACAGAGGGTAGGAGAGAATAGCTGTTATCTCTCCACCCCTTGCCGTGGAGACTGTTGGAGGCTTCAGCAATAAACACCTATTGATATGTAAGTGGACTAAGGCCAGGCAGGAGATTCTGAAAATTCTGCAGTTCACCCCACAATTGGTAATTTAATTTGAAGTCCTACATTAAAAAAAAATTAAAAATATAAGATTGAATCAGATTATTTTGGGTTCAATGCCTATAATATAGAAGCAAGTAGCTGTCATAACTTACCAACTTAATAGCAGAATCAATAAATTTGATACATATTTTAATCCTATAATTTCTATGATTACCAAGCTTATATGTATCTAAATATTTCTGTATATGTATATCTGGAGAATAACTTATGTGTTTGTCTTAAATAGGAGCAAAAAAAATGCTTTTGCCCATTGAACATACATTGTACAGGGCTAAAGTTGCTCCACAAGTGTATGCACATAGATTAGTGTTATCCATTAATTTCTATTCATTCTTATCCCTCTGCCTTATTGAAATTTATAATTCTTTAATGTTCAAGTCCTTCCTTCTTCACCAACCCTCCCACCCATCCCCATTATGAATGTTGCTATCCTTTGAACACTTAGTGTATTTATTATCTATACCATTTGTTTGTTACATTCATATCTGTGTTATCAATTATGTTTTCATAATTTACCTTAAAGATATAATAAGTCCAATAAGAGCAAGCAAGCCTTATATCTTCTTTTGTCATTTCTGTTATGGAACAGAACATATACTATAAATTCACTATAAGTATTGTTGTTTATTAACACGGTACATAGGATTCGGAGTACTTCACAAGGCAAAATTTCTGGGGTAAATTGTTTATACTAATCACCTAATAATGAAGTAGAACAAAGAAGGCTTTTGGATATTATATTTAACTGTTTTTGCTCCTAGAGTAATTCCAATGTCTTACATTCCAAATTGGAATTTTTTTATCATTATCATCTTTAGACTTGTGAAAACATGAACTACTCTATCCCTAGAGTTTAGATGGATTTGCCTATTCCCTTCTCTGGTTACATTCTTTTTTGTGAAACAATGACCTTGAAAGATAAGGAGATATGCTACTTAGATTCTATACTTTATGCACCACTCTGAAGGTAAGACCCCAGAATTCCTTGCTCAGATAGCTTTAAATACTTTTTGAAGAACTACGTGGCTTTACTGGCTTTCATCCTCCAGTGGGTGTGCTGTGCCACTGGTATGCTCAACGTAGGTTGAATAGAGGGCCAAAGTTGGCAGCTTTCTGTAGCAGGGAAAGGGCACAGCTTGGACATGAGGGCTGAGATGTTCAGATATGTTCATTTGTGATGCCTTTCATGATAGGAAATGGAGGTAGAGTCAGGGAAAGAATAGAGGTGGGATTAATTAAAGTTAAGGGCTAATTAACTATAGACTACATATGCTGGTACTGTATTTAGGGAAGTTCAAGTATTTTAAATTTGAATCTACCCTTCCATGTGTTGTTATAAGGATATATTTGCAAAGTAGACAAATGGAACATACTTAGAGCATGATCTTATTTGAAGAATGATTTACCATTATTTAGATATACACTATGTAAATCCTCTTACTCCCATTCTTACCTAGGTCCCCATGATTTTTAGAGACCTTATTTATTTTAATTCTTGAAAATTATAACTGAGGTTATATAAATGTGTAAATACAAACACAACTATATGTAAATATAATACTTCTAAATGATACATGATGCCTAAAATATATTCTTTCTATATCTATTGATGTTAATATTTTTTAGTAAATTTCATAGTGTTTTTGATCTTAGTCTAATCTTGAACTTATATTCTTGGTTTTGTTAATCAGATTCAAATTTAAAAAATAGGTTACTTTCAGTGTTCTTGTATAAGATGAAATTTAACAATCAACCTGTTTTGACTATTTTGGTACCTGAATTTAATTCTGACATCTTTTTAAAAAATCAAGGTGAGAAGAAACACTGTTGTTCATCAAACATCACAAATTTAACATAGAAAGTGATGTACCATTTTGATAAGCTTCCTTCTACAATGTATTTGAGAAGAACCACAATTCTCATTATTTGAATGTATTTTGTCATTTCCTTATCATTTGGTTCAACTCAGTCCTGACTCAGTGAATGAATGTTATGTATTCTTCTCATTCAGACCTTTTCACCTTAACCTTTTCCCCCAAACCTAACATCTTTTTAAGTAAAGATAATGTAATGGTTTCAGAGATTTTTTTTTTGTCATAAGGCAGTTTTTCATATTTTAGTTAAATTAATCTCATATTTTAGAATTGATTATTGGATGAGCATGGTTAATACTTATTAATATGAAGAGATACAGTCTGATGTAATATTCAAACAGAATTTAAGAGTGTAACTTTATACACTATAAGGGACACAGTATAGATAATATTTACATGCATTCCCTGTAAACAAAATTAATTCTCATTAGCAATTTATCTAAAATAATCATTGGATGAGTACCTTTACAGGCTCCCCACTGGGAAAATGCTTAGAATTTTAGACATTAATTTTGACAGTTCTCAGATTTTATTATTTGCAACTTGTTTCACTACTTATATTTTGGATAGTTGGTTTGCCCTTCAACTGAGCTAAATACTGCCCATTTGCCTTTAAATTTAAATGTAAGCGTTACATGAGACCCATGATATGCCAGGATAAAAGACATTTAGATGGGTAATTTCATATCTGTATGAGATTATCGGATCACCCCTGATAAGCAATGGGTACATTTTGCAAAATTATATCCACAGTTCCATGGGAACTCATTATTTTTGCTAGAAAATACACTCTGAAGCAAGCAACTTACAAATGAAATATTTAAATACAGATTTTTTTAAGTTTGCTTAATGGGTAATACAAATTTTTTATTCATTGAAATTTATAATAGATAATTGAAAGTACTTAGTGTCATAGCAGTCTTGTGAACTGAAGAAAGTAGTCATTCTATTTGAAATATACTAATTGAAGTTCAACCAGCCTTGATTAAGTGCCTCTCTTTATAGCCAATTATGAGAAAATGCAAACAAAATTCATTAAATAATTTTATTATAAATCACTTAAGTATGATATCAAGAAATAAGACACTTATCCATTATTAAAAAACAGTTGTTCATTTCTAGTATACTTTAATAGAAATAAAAATATCAGATGACTAGCATGCTTTCCCAAAAAGGCTATGAAGTTACCAGTTTTTCTAGGCAAAGAAATGGCAGAACCCCCCTGCCTAAGGTTATTTGTATTTAACAATTTCCTCTTCACAAGGTTCCCTATCTTATTTCAAAATCACTGCTTAAATGTTATAACCTCAGTACAGCCTTCTCTGTACATCCTGCTTAAAATTGCAACTCCCTCCTCCTTCTCCATGCCTTATTTTTCCCTTGTATTTTCAACCATATTACTCAGGTTACTCATTTATGGGTTTTTAATTTCTCACTCTAAGTAATCTCCATAAAGGGAGATTACTCAGCTACTTCACTGCTGTATTTCCAGTGCTCAAAATAGTGTCTGATATATATTTCTTGAGTAAACCTAATGCCTTTCTTCTTTAGAGAAGTGTCTATTCATGTCCTCTGCCCATTTCTTAATTGGATTATTTGCTTTTTGTTTATTAAGGTGCATGAGTTCTTTATATATTTTGGACGTCCACCCCTTATCAGACACGTCATTTATGAATATATTCTCCTATACTGTAGGATGCCTTTTTGTTCTACTGATGGTGTACTTTGCTGTACAGAAGCTTTTAAGCTTGATATAGTCCCACTTGTTCATTTTTGCTTTTGTTTCCCTTGCCCGGGGAGTTATGTTCATGAAGAAGTCGCTCATGTTTATGTCCAAGAGATTTTTGCCTATGTTTTTTTCTAAGAGTTTTATGGTTTCATGACTTAAATTCAGGTCTTTGATCCACCTTGAGTTTACCTTTGTGTATGGGGCTAGACAGTAGTCCAGTTTCATTCTCTTACATGTAGCTGTCCAGTTTTTCCAACACCAGCTGCTGAAGAGGCTGTCATCTCCCCATTGTATATCCAAGGCTCCTTTATCATATATTAATTGACTGTATATGTTTGGGTTAATGTTTGGATTTTCTACTCTGCTTCACTGGTCTCTGGGTCTGTTTTTGTGCCAATACCAAATTGTCTTGATTACTGTGGCTTTGTAGTAGAGCTTGAAGTCAGGGAGCATAATTCCCCCTGTTTTATTCCTCCTTCTCAGTATTGCTTTGGCTATTCAGGGTCTTTTGTACTTCCATACGAATTTTAGAATTATTTGTTCGAGTTCATTAAGGAAAGCTGTTGGAAGTTTGATAGGGATTGCGTTGAATCTGTAGATTGCTTTAGGTAGTATAGCCATTTTGACAATATTTATTCTTCCTAGCCAAGAGCATGGGATGCATTTCCATTTGTTAGTGTCCTCTTTAATTTCTCTTAGGAGTGTCTTGTAGTTTTCAGAGTACAGGTGTTTCACTTCCTTCGTTAGGTTTATTCCTAGGTATTTTATTCTTTTTGATGCAATTGTGAATGGAATTCTTTTTCTGATATCTTTTTCTGTTAGTTCATCGTTAGTGTATAGGAAAGCAACAGATTTCTGTGTGTTAATTTTGTATCCTGCAACTTGCTGAATTCAGGTATTAGTTCTAGTAGTTATGGAGTGCAGTCTTTAGGTTTTTTTATGTACAATATCATGTCATCTGCAAATAGTGACAATTTGACTTCTTTACCAATCTGGGTGCCTTGTATGTCTTTGTTTTGTCTGATTGCTGTGGCTAGACCCTCCAGTACTATGTTGAATAACAGTGGAGAGAATGGGCATCCCTGTCTTGTTCCTGATCTTAGATGAAAAGGTTTCAGCTTCTCGCTGTTAAGTATGATGTTAGCTGTGGGTTTGTCACATATGGCCTTTATGATGTTGAGGTACTTGCCATCTATACCCATTTTGTTGAGAGTTTTTATCATGAATGGATGTTGAATTTTGTCAAATGCTTTTTCAGCATCTATAGAGATGATCATGTGGTTTTTGTTCTTCTTTTTATTGATGTGCTGGATGATGTTGATGGATTTTCGAATGTTGTACCATCCTTGCCTCCCTGGGATGAATCCCACTTGATCATGGTGTATGATCCTCTTGATGTATTTTTGAATTCGGTTTGCTAATATTTTGTTGAGTATTTTTGCATCTTTGTTCATCAGGGATATTGGTCTGTAATTTTCTTTTTTGGTGAGGTCTTTGCCAGGTTTTGGTACTAGAGTGATGCTGGCTTCATAGAATGAGTTTGGAAGTATTCCCTCGTTTTCTATTTTTTGAAACTTTAAGAAGAATGGGTGTTATTTCTTCTCTATATGTCTGGTAGAATTCAGAGGTGAATCCATCAGGCCCAGGGGTTTTGTTCTTGGGTAGTTTTTTGATTACTGATTCAATTTTGTTGCTGGTGATTGGTCTGTTTAGTTTTTCTCTTTCTTGCTTGGTCAGTCTTGGAAGGTTGTATTTTTCTAAGAAGTTGTCCATTTCTTCTAGGTTTTCCAGCTTGTTAGCATATAGAGTCTCATAATATTCTCTTATAATTCTTTGTATTTCTGTGGGGTCCGTTGTTATTTTTCCTTTCTCATTTCTTATTCTGTTTATGCGTGTAGATTCTCTTTTTCTCTTAATGAATCTGGCTATTTTGTTTATTTTTTCAAGGAACCAGCTCTTGGTTTCATTGATTTTTTCTATTGTTTTTTATTCTTCTCAATTTTATTTATTTCTTCTCTGATTTTTATTATGTCCCTCCTTCTGGTGACTTTGGACCTCATTTGTTCTTCTTTTTCCAATTTCAGTAATTGTGTCTTTAGACTATTCATTTGGAAATGTTTTTCCTTCTTTAAATAGGCCTGAATTGCAATATACTTTCCTCTTAGAACTGCCTTTGCTGCGTCCCACAGAAGTTGTGGCTTTGTGTTGTAGTTGTCATTAGTCTCCATATATTCTTTGATTTCTGTTTTGATTTGGTCGTTAACCCGCTGATTAATTAGGAGAATGTTGTTAAGTCTCCATGTATTTGTGTGCCTTTTTGATTTCTTTCTAAAATTTATTTCTAGTTTTATACCTTTGTTATCTGAGCAGTTGGTTGGTAGGGTTTCAGTCTTTTTGAAGTTACTGAGGTTCTTTTTGTGGCCTAGTATGTGGTCTATTCTGGAACTTGTTCCATATGCACTTGAGAAGAATGTGTATCCTGTTGCTTTTGGGTGCAGAGTTCTGTAGATGTCTGTGAGGTCCATCTGTTCTAGTGTGTTGTTCAGTGCCTCTGTGTCTTTATTTATTCTCTGTCTGGTTGATCTGTCCTTTGGAGTGAGTGGTGTGTTGAAGTCTCCTAAAATGAATGTGCTGCTGTCTATTTCCTCTTTTAATCCTGTTAGTATTTGTTTCACATGTGCTGGCGCTCCTGTGTTGGGTGCATATATATTTATAATGGTTCTGTCTTCTTGTTGGACTGACCCCTTTATCATTATGTAATGTCCTTCTTTATCCCTTGCTTCTTTCTTCATTTTGAAGTCTATTTTGTCTGATACATGTACAGCAGCACCTGCTTTTTTCTCCTTGTTGTTTGCATGAAATATTTTTCCATCCCTTTACTTTTAGTCTGTGTATGTCTTTGGGTTTAAAGTGAGTCTCTTGAAGGCAGCATATAGATGGGTCTTGTTTTTTTATCTGTTCAGTGACTCTATGTCTTTTAACTGGTGCATTCAGTCCATTTACATTTGGAGTGATTATGGATAGGTATGTACTTATTGGCATTGCAGGCTTCAGATTCGTGGTTACCAAAGGTTCAAGGTTAACTTCCCTGCTATCTAAAAGTCTAACAACTAACTTAATATGCTATTACAAACACTATCTGAAGGTTCTTTTTTTGTTTGGTTGTTTGTTTCCTCCTTTTACTTTCTGCTCCATTCTTTATATATTAGGTATCATATTCTGTACTGTTTTTCTATCCCTTGATTGACTTTGGGGGTAGTTAATTTAATTTTCCATTTGCTTAGTAATTAGCTGTTCTATTTTCTTTACTGTGGTTTTATTACCTCTGGTGACAGCCATTAAACTGTAGGAACACTTCCATCTATAGTAATCCCTCCAAAATACACTGTGGAGATCATTTGTGGGAGGCAAATTCTCTCAGCTTTTGCTTATCTGGGAATTGTTTAATCCCTCCTTCAAATTTAAATGATAATCTTGCTAGATAAAGTAATCTTGGTTCAAGGCCCTTCTGCTTCTTTACATTAAATACATCATGCCACTCCCTTTGGCCTGTAAGGTTTCTGCTGAGAAGTCTGATGATAGCCTGTTGGGTTTTCCTTTGTATGTGACCTTATTTCTCTCTCGTTGCTTTTAATAGTCTGTTGTTATACTTGATCTTTGCCATTTTAATTACTATATATCTTGCTGTTGTCTTCCTTGGGTCCCTTGTGTTGGGAGATCTGTGCACCTCCATGGCCTGAGAGACTATCTCCTTCCCCAGATTGTGGAAGTTTTCAGCAATCACCTCCTCAGAGGCACTTTCTATCCGTTTTTCTCTCTCTTCTTCTTCTGCTACCCCTATAATGCGAATATTGTTCCATTTGGATTAGTCACACAGTTCTCTCACTATTGTATTATTCTTAGAGATCCTTTTTCCTCTCAGTGCCTCAGCTTCTTTGTATTCCTCTTTTCTAGTTTCTATTTCATTTATTGTCTCCTCCACCATATCCAATCTGCTTTTAATACCATCCATTGTGTTCTTCAATAATTGGATGTCCTCCCGGAATTCATTCCTGAGTTTCTGAATATCTTTATGTACCTCCATGAGCATGTTAATGATTTTTATTTTGAACTTCCTTTCAGGGAGAGTCATAAGGTCCATATCATTTAAATCTTTCTCAGGAGTTGTATTCATAATTTTACTCTGAACCAGGTTCCTTTGGCATTTCATATTTGTGTATGGCACCCTCTAGTGCCCAGAAGCTCTACTCTCTGGAGCTGCTCAGTCCCTGAAGCAATGCGGGGATTGTAGGGGACTGGTATTGGTCCCTCCAGGGAGGAAAGGGCTGTTTTCTTGTTCGTGGCTGCTATGCCTGTCTCCACTGCCTGAACCAGTGGGCTGAGCACACAGGTATAAGCCTCTGTGCTTTGTGTTTTTAGTTGCTGTAGACAGATCTTCCCTCTGGCTGGCCTAACACCAGGGAAGGATTTCCTGGTTTGCAAGCCCAGTGGGGCTGGCCAGAAGAAAGGCGCACTAGTCTGTCTGTCACAGGGGTTCTTGGAGCTGTGTAGGCAGCCTGGGAGCTGGAGCACCTGAAGATTGTGAAAGCTCCCAACCTGCTGGGCAGAGTGCATCTGGACAATTTTGTCTGCCTGTCCTTTCTCCTGAGTAGTATGCTCTGTGCAATCCTTACCCCTTTAGCAGCCCTCTTGCTAAGTAAGGCCTTCCTTGTTAGGAAGTCTCTCAGACTGCCCGTCTTTCTTTTGTCCCCAAGCAGCTGTGTAAGGATCCCTGTTTTCCCAAGCAGCTGGAATCTTAGTCTCTCCAGGAATTCTGCCTTTCTGAGCTTTCCAACCCCCTAATTACTAGAGTATCATACAAGCACCATGAAATGTAGGTTTGTGCTCCCAGAACAGATCTCCAGAGTTAGGTATTCAGCAGTCCCACATCTCCATTCCCTCCCTGCTCCGTTCCTGTTCCTCCTGCCGGTGAGCTGGGGTAGGGAAAGGGCTTGGATCCCGCAGGACCACAACTTTAGTACGTTACCCTTTTCTGTGAGGTCTGCTCTTGTCTCTGGGTGTATGCAGTTTGTTGCAGTCCTCTTTCCTGTTGCTCTTTCAAGAGTAGTTGATGTAGCTTTATTTTCATATTACATGAGGTTTTAGGAGGAAACCTCTGTCTCACCTCTCATGCCGCCATCTTTAATCTATTTTATGTTCTTATAATGTACCAGGGACTATTTAAAGTGCTTTATATATATTAATTTACACCTTATAACAACCATATGAAACAGGTACTGTTATCAACTCCATTTTATACTTGAGCAAACTAGAGGTTAAATTTAGTAGCCCTTTTTTCATGTAGCTAATATGTAGGAGGTCAAAGTTCATACCATGACAGTTGGTAGGCCCAGAGCCCATACTCTTATCCAAAGATTCATGATGAAATTTCTTCTGCATTGTTCTTTTGAATAGCTTCATTTTTATTCTTATTAATTTTCTTTTGTTAACACAGAAAATTTTTAAAGGGATTATATTTGTTTCACCACTGTACTTTTTCTCATTTAAACTTTTTTTTTCTTTTTGCAGTGGGATGCTATCACTGAAATGGATGAGCACAATAGGCCCATTCACACATACCAGGTATGCAATGTAATGGAACCAAACCAAAACAACTGGCTACGTACAAACTGGATCTCCCGTGATGCAGCTCAGAAAATTTATGTGGAAATGAAATTCACACTAAGAGATTGTAACAGCATCCCATGGGTCCTGGGGACTTGCAAAGAAACATTTAATCTGTATTATGTGGAATCAGATGAATCCCATGGAATTAAATTCAAGCCAAACCAGTATACAAAGATTGACACAATTGCTGCTGATGAAAGTTTTACTCAGATGGATTTAGGTGATCGTATCCTCAAACTCAACACAGAAATTCGTGAGGTGGGGCCTATAGAAAGGAAAGGATTTTATCTGGCTTTTCAAGACATTGGGGCATGCATTGCTCTGGTCTCAGTCCGTGTCTTCTACAAAAAGTGCCCCTTCACTGTTCGTAACTTGGCCATGTTTCCTGACACCATCCCAAGGGTTGATTCTTCTTCTTTGGTTGAAGTAAGGGGCTCTTGTGTGAAGAGTGCAGAAGAGCGTGACACTCCTAAACTATATTGTGGAGCTGATGGAGATTGGCTGGTTCCTCTTGGAAGGTGTATCTGCCGTACAGGATATGAAGAAATTGAAGGTTCTTGCCACGGTAAGGAAACATTCACATAATTTATTAAGCATTTAAATGATAGTTTTCTAAGGTAAATTTATTGTGCATTTATTTTCAAATAATACATTTTTTAATGTTATTACTGGAAGAATTAATTGTGTAAGGCATGGAGTCAAATTAACTATAATTCCTGAAATTTTTGCCTCCTGAAGATGGCATATGGAAATGTAAAATAAATTCAATACCATAAGTGTTCCTCTGTTTTGCCTTCAGTAAAATAGTTAAGCCATATGAAGTGCTGTATTTACCTAGTTTTTAGAAAGGAAAGCAACATGAATAACAGCAACAAAAGGCAAGGAATTCAAATTGAGCATTTGTTTGACATTCATATTTTTATGGTTTGTAGAGATTGTGATGTTTAAAGACAGTTTGAAAATAATTATTTCTTTCATGTTGAATTGTAATAATTAATAGTACTTAGATAAGATGAAATAATATTTAAATAAGTCAGAAATCCTATATGCATACCAATCATATATATGTTTCAAAAACATATAGGACCATTTATTATGGGTATTATATGTTTGGTGATCAAGTACTGACTGTATCGGAGCTTAATTTATCCTTTGCTACTATTAAATACAGTTTCCCACTATTTAACACATTTGCTTTTTAGTTTTAACAGCAGTGTTTTCCTAAAATCTAGTTATCAGGAAATATTAGCACAACACAATGTTAATTAAGTTTAGAACCATACCTTTTATATTGTTATGAAAATGAAATACGTATAATTTTAAAGATGAAACCATTTTTTTCTTTAATGTGAATTATTTTGTAAGAGCTTATTCATCTAAGTATATACACTAAAATATTTTTGCAAATTCCCTGATAAATATAATTTATATCAATTGTGTTTGAATTTAGAACTCATAATCAAAACACAAATATAGAAACAAAATTATTGCTTGGTAAATAGTAACATAATAGAGATATCTCCTCTCAAAGGTAAATTATTTATAGGGTTGTTTTCTGTATCACATTCTAAGTTTCTTGACATCTTTACTGATGCTATATTCATATTCACTAAAAAGAATGAATTAAGTAAGAAAAACACTTGTATGACCCACAGAAGGGTCATGGGTAATATATGTGAATTTTTAAATATTTTATCTATTTATGAAATGCTTGTATTCTTGAATATTGGAAAGTTTACTAGAGCCTCCAGTGATGATTATTTTAGTCATTTGAAAATGTTAATATTTACATGAAGTCTATACTGTATTTTTTATAAACATGAGCCAGCTTTCCTCCACTATTTACTCATTAAAGTGTTTCATTGAAGTTTGTTAATATAGATTGCATTCAAAATTTTTATTCACCCATATCAAGGATTTAGAGTGGAAGAAAAATAAGTCATAAATGACCCTTTGAGGGGGCTCTGTGAAATATATCACATTGGAAAATGAAAGAAAAATTCATGTATATGTGAATAATTATTCAATGAGATTAAAGAAATAAGAACTGAGGGTAAACATATACATACTAACCAACTAGTTTTGCTACATTTTAAATATGATAGAAGCTGGGTATTAATTCATAGAACTATTAAGGTTTTTAAAATATTAAAAAAATAGTTACCTAAGGATTTATGTGATTAGCTATTATTAAATATATATATTTCTTTATGGTGGGGTTGACCACAGAATTAGAGGTAGTGACAATCATTGATAACTACATTTTTTCTTTTTTTTATTTAATGTGTTTGTTCTGTGAAATTTCACTCTTAATTATAGGATTTAAAAGTTCATTTGTTGTGCAAGGATTATTTTGGACAAATTGATAAACAATATCAGCTTATCTAGAGATACTGCTAGACTAATCTGTTTTTATGACTTATCTATTATAATTTATTTGATCTCAGAAATATGAGTGTGGGTATAGTACAAATGTTCATAATATTCTTTCAGTGATGTAGCAAAAATTGGAAGAATTAAGCTTGAATTCTAAATCCATGGCTTACTAACTTTGAAATCACAGTTTTCCTTATCCATAAGTAAACTAGTAGTCATAACCAACTACTGATAAAGTATATGGAAAGCTATTAAAATCAAGCATATGTGCCTGGTTCCAGTTGAATACGATAGCTATTTACAAATACAAGGGAAGTAAAAGTAGATGTGGAGACCTCATTTTTAGGGCTAGCTACCTTACACTACCACCAGTCTCCATTTTAGAGCAATTATTTAAGTGCATGTTCTTAATGCTTCATATTGCCCTTTTCTATCCTCCGATAATAATTTTTATCACTGATCTATTGCTATCAACAACTTATCTCACATCCAAATCTCTGAGTTATTTATAGCCTAAATGACAAATAAGTTGGAACTTACATGAGTAAACTACAAAATAGTAATGTGACTATATATTATATATATAATTATGCTGTATACATATTTATACTATAATTATACTATATACAGTAATATGTCTATGTGTATAATGGGAAAAGAAATATGTATCATTTCCTTTTCTTCTACTGTATTCTGCTAAAACCTTTATGCTATTATTATCCTTTCTCTTATACAAATTATTTGCTTACAGTCTGGAAATGTGGACTGGGCTCAACTGGGTGGTCCTTCTGCTCTTCTTATCTGGGGTCACTCATCAACTATGGTTATTTGGAGGTTTAACAAGGCTTGACATCTAAGATGGCTTCACTCACATGTATGATGCTTCATCTGGGATGTTTGGGGCCGTAAGTTTGCTTACTGTGTAAATCCTGTGTCTTGTTTTAAGAAATTATTATTATTATGTTTTTAATCTTTCTTTCTGGTATATCCACTGAAAGTAGTTATTCACCATGTTGTTGGGCAGCTGCATCTGGGGATGTCTGTCCCTGAGCACCAGGTGAAGCACTAGGAGAAACCTCAGCCTGGATGGGGAAGGGTTCTTGACTCTGGACAAGAAAGAATTCTCCAAAAGTTCAGAAGAGTATAGATAAGGAAGAAATTCATTAAAGCAAGAGTAATAGGGAATGGTAGCTGCCCTCTAGGTTGCTGAGCACAGGGAGAGATCCCGGAAGAGCGCTCAAAAGGATGGTAGCAGGGTTCTTGTTTACAGAGTCAAAGAATGAATTTCTCAAATGCTCAAGGTAGGCAAGCAGGAAAGAGGCTTTTTATTGATAGAAGATATAAAATTCCCAGGTATATACTGGGAGGGGCAAGGCTGCTGTTTATGGGCTCAGGTCTAGGGGTTTTATGCCTGTTGCATCCACTAGGGAGAGAAGCCATTTGTTTTCTATAGGTTTCCATTAGAATACCATCTCTATTTTAGCCAGTCATACTGAAGGTCATTTCTATTTTTAACTAGTATGCCTTGGTCAAGCTAGTGAGCTATGGTGACTTAATAGTTAGTAAAAATGGTTCTTTATCACAGAGGTTCAGTAAGAACCTTCTTATACATTGTTGCATTATTTTAGCTGCAAGTCTCCTGTTTTTCACATTTCCAAGGTCCTTAGTAAGCATCTGGTTTGTCCTTCCCAGGGTCCTTCTTAGTGTAACTGGACAGGGGCTGCACCCCTCTCCTTCCCTTTCTCAACCACAATATTTAAGGGACTTCACAATTTGGCTTTGTCCTCTTCCTTTCTAACTTTAACAAATTCTCTTCTCCATTCTGTGTTTATTACTTTTGAACAATTAATGTATTTTTCATCTCTCTTGTTTTTGGTCATATTTTATCTAGCGGCTTAGAATCGGGTTCTACTGAGTAGTTAAAGGTAGAGATTTTTGGTATATCTAGTGGATGCTCTGTTTCTTCTCATGTTTGTGAAATAAAAAATCTTCTTCAGGGTGGGTTATGGTATTTTAGATCTGGAATACCTTAGAAATATTTTTGTTCCTCATTTTATGAATCAGAATGCTAAGCTACGAGAATAGAGAATTTTACTCCCTGGGACCACTCAGCAGCTAATACTAGACTGAGAACTAAAGCCTAGATATTTTTCAATCATGTCTTTGTTTTCCTTCTTTTACTCTTCACTTCTTCCCTTCCTTTCTCCTTCATTTTCTCCTTCCTCCTTCATTCCAGGCATCCGTGCACTTACCTTGATGCTTTAACATTTCCTGCTGCAAAACAATGCAGAGCAGCTTAAAGTTATTGATCATTAATCAGGCCCTTTATGACCTGCGTTTGTTTTTTTGGCATGTGATATGGGTGCTATTAGAAGAGTGTCTAATATCCATTCTGAAATCCAGGCTGCTAGGAATGATGGAAAAATATATAGATATATCTGGAACTTGCTGTTAGAGATGATAAAAAGGAAAATTATAATAAGGTTTTAATGATTTTCATAATTGAATGGATTTGAGAACTCTTTGTCAGCTATGTTATAAGCTGGTTTAGAATAGAATAAATCTGTATTTACCCCTACTGTTAATATCTAATGAATTATATACATTTATTAGCATTTAAATAATTTACTATTATATATTATCTTAAAAGTTGTACTATTGAATATTTGAACATGTGATTCATTTCTCTATAATAATGTTAATATCTAGATCCAAATTCTAGAAGAACAAAAAGAGAAAGGCACTCTTATGCTTGCTATCAGGTTTAAATAGACATTTTTTAAGCAGATATGTTGAATTTTAAGACCAAACACAATAATTTAGTTTATTATATACAATAAGAAATATTTTATTCTTGGCTCAACTCTCAACTCATTTTTCACTTTTATTGCATAGGTTCATAATTATAACTATCATACTTAGACATTCTGATGTTACAGATTTAATTTTTTGTCTCAATTTATTCCACTAAGGGTTTAAATTTTAAAAAATAACATTGATTCATAAAGTATTTATATCAAATAGCTTTTCTCTTCATATATCTAAGAATATTTTAACACTGAAAGAAATAATTGGAAGCAATTAACATGCAAAATTGAATAGTTTTGGCTTGTGAGTTTTAAAGTGACATGAATCTCCAATAAATATTTCTTAGTTGTTAATTTAGAATAAATCTCATTAAGGTAGTGGCACTTGTACTTAGAGATATTAGTTAGGATCTGAGATTTATATACTTGCTGGGAATGTACATGTATATTGCAAGGATATCTTCTTTAAGTCACTAATTATCACAGTATATAACTAACATTTGGCTTATGGAAATTGAAATTCTGAAATATTGAGATTTTTAAAACTTTTCCTCCTTTTAAAAATATGTTTTTATTTATTTATTTTTCCTCAAAGTGCTGTTTTAAAATTCAGGAGGAAATGATGGTGGCAATTCTTGGACCATTGCATTATTGTTCTTAGATGTGAATGGGATATACAAGGGTCTTTGGTGACACAGCTATTGATTTGATCCCCTGAAGAGTGTTGTTATTAAGGCCTCATGGATCTGTCCTCTGCTGCAGTTCAGAACATTTATGCTCTGTGTTTATGATCTTCTGTCTAATCATGTTATCAGAGATGAATGTGGAAGCAGAGAGCATAAAGAAATTTTGAGACACCAGGATTTTCTGGCATTAAATAAGGGGTTTTGAGGATATGATGAAAAGCTGAAAGGTGAGATTGGGATCAGAAATAAAGGGCAGACTTATTGGCCCAAATAGTACTTTCATTTTCTAAAAGTTCTCACAAACGAAATATAAACTCTTACAATATAACCTTCAATTCCAAATAAAAATACTTTTTCATGAAGCAATTCTAGACTTTCATCCAGCTTGAGCATATGATATCAAGAGGTTCAAAGGCATCTTAAAGTAGAAGGTATTGTTTTCAAGCAAGTCAGAGTAAAGTGAAATAATTGTATTATAATTTGTCACAATTTTAAAAGTACGTTAAAACAAACTGGCTTAAAATGATTTCTTTAGTAAATTAGCCAAATTTTAACTTTAATTTTACTCCATATTTTACTCTCTGACTTGAAAGCCATAAATCAAATTCCTATTGGGACTATCCTCAAGTTAAAAAGGAAATCCTTTCTTAACACTGATATTTCTAAGAGGAAATAAAATTATTCAACATCTCTAGTCTTTTTTCCATATGACATACTATGCCACCCACTGAAATTACTACCTTTCTTGTGAATATTGTCTAGAATTTTAAAAGTTTAAAAGTTCTGCCATTTAAGGAAACAAAATTAATAGGTTGATAGAGTCAACACTTAGTTACACAAAGATATACTAATGGTTTTTACACTTGCTGTTTTTTTTATAACTCCTTTCTTCTAGGTTCCATATTCTATTTTCTGCAGTATATCTTTTGGTAGATCTTTTGACAAGGGTCTACAAGTTATTTAGTGAGTTTCTAAAAGTATCATTATTTTGCTGTCACTCTTCAATGACTGATTGTTTATTTGGGTATAAAGCACTAGGTGGTTATTTTTCCTTAACACTAAAAATATTGTTTCCGTGTCCATAATAATATATTGTTTCTAATGTTCTTCTGATAGTCTAGTTGTCAGTACTTTGGAGATTATCTATAGGTACCGTATTTTTGGTCTTCAATTACAGTACGATGTAATTGATATGTTAATTTTTTCCTCTTTCACATTCTGTGTTTTTAACCTGTATGTTTGTGTGTGTGTGTGTACTTTCTTATGTTCTTTACTTCTAGAATGTCTATTCAATATTAGTTGGAGACTGTCAATATTATCCTCTTTTCTCTGATATTTTTGAAAAAAATACCAACTTCAGCAGTAATTTTCAGGTTATGAATTTCACTTTGACTTTATCTAATTAAGAGTTTAGTCATCTCTTGAGTTGTTTTTATCTTCACTAGTTTTTTTGTTATTCATTTTTCATTCACTTTTCATTATTTCATTTCTTCCTACTTTGTTTCATGATTTCTTTTCTCTTTTATGGATGTTACTTTATTCTTTATGGGTCTTAAAGTCATATTCAAATTAACTTAGAAGGAAAAGATGGCAGCATGAAAGGTGAGACAGAGGCTTCCTCCTAAACCGCATATAATACGAAAATATAATTAATACAAATAATACCATACACCTGGAGAAAAGAGGAAACCTCAGGGAACAGGGTAATGTACCAAAGCCATGGTCCAGCAGGACCCAAGCCCTTCCGCCACCCCAGCTCACCAAAGGGAGGAAGAGAAACAGAGCAGGGAGGGAGTGGAAGACTGGGACTGCTGAATACCTAACTCTGGAGATCTGATATGGGAGCCAAACCTACATTTCATGGTGTTTTCATGGTACTCTCATGATTAGGGGGTTGGAAAGCTAAGACAGGCAGAATACCTGGAGAGACTGAGATTCCAGCCACTTGTGGAAAGCAGGGATCCATATCTGGCTGCTCTGGGACAAAAGAAAGGTGGGCAGTCTGAGGGACTTCCTAACAGCAAGAGGGCTGCTAAAGGGGCAAGGATTGTACAGAGCTTACTACTCAGAGAAAGGACAGGTAGACAAAATTGTCTGTGTGCACTCTGCACAGTAGGTTGGGAACTTTCACAATCTTCAGGAGCTCCAGCTCCCTGGCTGGCTATGGAGCTCCAAGGACACCCTCTGTGATAAACAGCCTACTGAACTTTTCTCCCGGCCAGCACCCCCTGGCTTGCAAACCAGCAAACCCTACCCTGGCATTAGGCCAGCCAGAGAGAAACCCTGCCTACAGTAACTACAAACTCAAAGCACAGAGGCTTATATCTGTGTGCGCAGCCCACTGGTTCTGGCATTGGAGACAGGCATAGCAGCTGGGAAGCAGGTAACAGCTCTTTCCTCCCCCCAGGCACCAATACTGCTCCACTGAAACCCCGACATTGCTTCAGAAGTTGAGCAGCTCCAGAGAGTAGAGCTTCTGGGCACTAGAGAGTGCCATATTCAAATATGAAAAGCCAAAGGAACCTGGTTCAAAGTAAAATTATTAATACAACCCCTGAGAAAAATTCAAATGAGATCGACCACATGAAATTACCTGAAAGGGATTTCAAAATAAATATCATTAACATGCTCATGGAGATAGAGAAAAATATTAGAGAACTCAGGGATGAATTCCAGTCATAGATCTAATCATTATAGAACACAGTATCAGAAATGAAACATACAATGGAAAGTTTTAAAATCAAATTAGATATGGTGGAGGAGACAATAAGTGAAATAAAAATTAGAGAAGAGGAATACAAAGAAGCTGAGGCACACAGAGAAAAAAGGATCTCTAAGAATGATACAATATTGAGAGAACTGTGTGACCAATCCAAACGGAACAATATTCACATTATAGGGTACCAGAAGAAGAAGAGAGAGAAAAAGGGATAGAAAGTGTCTTGAGGAGGTAACTGCTGAAAACTTGCCCAATCTGGGAAAGGAGAGTCTCTCAAGCCATGGAGGTGCACAGATCTCCCAACACAAGGCACCCAAGGAAGACAACACCAAGACATATAGTAATTAAAATGACAACGATCAATGATAAGGACAGACTATTAAGAGCAGCAAGAAAGAGAAATAAGATCACATACGCAGGAAAGCCTATCATGCTGTCATCAGACTTCTCAGCAGAAACCTTACAGGCCAGAAGGGAGTGGCATCATGTATTTAATACAATGAAGCAGATAGGCCTTGAACCAAGAATACTTTATTCAGCAAGATTATCATTTAAATCTGAAGGAGGGATTAAACAATTTCCAGATAAACAAAAGCTGAGAAAATTTACCTCACTCAAACTGTCTCTACAGTGTATTTTGGAGGGACTGCTATAGATGGAAGTGGTCCTCAGGTGTAACAGCTGTTACCAGAAGTAAGAAAAATCACAGTAAAGAAGGTAGAATAATTAATTACAAAGCAAATGGAAAATTAAATGAACTATACCCAAAGTCAATCAAAGGATAGACAAAGAGTACAGAATATGATACCTAAAATATAAAGAATGGAGGAGGAAGAAAAAGGAGGAGAAAAAAAGAGCCTTTAGACTGGGTTGTAATAGATATTAAGTGAGTTCAGTTAGACTCTTAGATAGTAAGGAAGTTAACATTGAACCTTTGGTAACCACTATTGTAAAGCCTGCAATGGCAGTAAGTACATATCTATCGATAATCACCCTAAATGTAAATGGTCTGAATGCACCAATCAAAAGACATAGAGTCACTGAATGGATAAAAAAGCAAGACCCATCTATATGCTGCCTACAAGAGACTCACTTTAAACCCAAAGACATACACAGACTAAAAGTGAACGGATGGAAAAAGATACTTCATGCAACTAATAAGGAGAAAAAAGTGGGAGTTGTAGTACTTGTATCAGACAAAATAGACTTCAAAACAAAGAAAGTCACAAGAGACAAAGAAGGACATTACATAATGATAAAAGGGTCAATCCAACAAGAAGAAATAACCATTATAAATATCTATGCATCCAACACAGGAGGACCTACATTTGTGAAACAAATACTAACAATTAAAAGGGGAAATAGAATGCAATGCATTCATTCTAGGACACTTCAACACTCCACTCACTCTGAAAGACAGATCAACCAGACAGAAAATAAGTAAGCAGACAGAAGCACTGAGCAACACATTAGCACAGGTGGACCTCACAGGTATCTATACCCAAAAGCAGCAGAATACACATTCTTCTCAAGCACACATGGAACATTTTCAAGAAAAGATCATATACTAGGCCACAAAAAGACCCTTAGTATATTCAAAAAGATTGATATTCTACCAACCAGTTTCTTAGACAACAGAGGTATGAAACTAGAAATAACAAAAGACTAAGAAAATAAATGCTGGCAAGGATGCAGAGAAAGGAGCGCCCTCCTACACTGCTGGTGGGACTGTAATCTAGTTCAACCATTGTGGAAAGCAATATGGTGGTTCCTCAAAAAACTAAAAATAGAAATACCATTTGACCCAGGAATCCCATTCCTTGGAATTTACCCGAAGAATACAACTTCTCAGATTCAAAAAGGCATATGCACACCTATGTTTATTGCCACACTATTTAAAATAGCCAAGATATGGAAGCAATCTGTGTCCATCAGCAGATGAATGGATAAAGAACATGTGGTACTTATACATAGTGGAAAACTATTCAGCCATAAGAAAGAAACAAATCCTACCATTTGCAACAACATGGATGGAGTTGGAGGATATTATGCTTAGTGAAATAAGCCATCTGGAGAAAGACAAGTGCCAAATGATTTCCCTCATTTGTGGAGTATAACAACAAAACAAAATTGAAGGAACAAAATAGCAGCAGACTCACAGACCCCAAGAAGGAACTAGTGGTTACCAAAGGGGAGGGTTGTGGGAAGGCAGGTGGGAAGGGTGGAAGAAGGGGATTGAGTGGTATTTTGTATAGTACACATGGTGTGGGGCGTCACAGGGAAAACAGTGTAGCACAGAGAAGGCAAACAGTGAATCTGTGGCCTGTTACTACACTGATGGACAGTGACTGAATTGGGGTATGGGTGTGGACTTGATAATATTGGTAAAACTAGTCACCACATTGTTTTTTCATGTGAAACTGCCATGAGTGTATATCAGTAATACCTTAATAAAAAAATTTTTTAAATTAACTTGTAAGGAAATTGGGTCTAAATTAATCTCTTGATGTTAGTATATTGGCTTTGTTTGTAATCATTATTACCAATGGTGTACTTTGGAATTGTAATTCATACGCTAACTTATTTTCTGTTTCTTTGTTGTCAACCAAAAGATAAAGACGTAAAACAATTAGTTATGTTTATTTGGGGTCTTAGAGATTATAATCTGGGAACATAGATTCGGGAGGAAACTCAAATGTATGCTCTGAAGAGAAAAGGGTTTTCAGGGTTTTTAAAGGTAAAAAGGGGAACTCTGAGGGGCTTATATCAGTTGCTTTGAAAGAATTGGTTGAAGGCATTGTAACCTACGTTTGTATATACATAATTGTTTTCTAAGGCTATTCTTTAGATGAAAAGTCTGCTTTGTTGCAGGCAGCAGGTGTTTGTCAAGGATGTCCAGGTTTAGCAGAAGGAAAAGTATAATGTTACTCTGAGAACAGTTTTAGAAAGGAGTTAAAGCATTTCTTTAATGGCCCCCTGACTCTGTTTTAGTTTAGTGTCATTGTCAATGTTAACTCCATTTTATCTTTATTTGCAGTGTCTTTTTTTTTTAATTTGGAAATTTTGTAGTTACACTAATCCTGCTCCCTGAGGCCTTATATTGAGAAAATTTAAAGCCCTGATAAATTTACCAAATAATTCATGTTAGCATTCCTGGATGACAGGAACTCCACTCCATGCAGTATTTCAGGTATCCATATTTCTTGCTTTTAGTGGACCAATCATTTCTTAGAGCCTTGTAGATTTCTATGTCCATCTCAGAGATTATAAACAGAAATTGGGGAAAGCACTTGTGATTTTTAACCAAATCAGATCTAAAGAGACACATCATTACCTTTCACATACCAGCAATGAGAACTAGCTGCATTAACTAGGTGCACTAACATGCATTACATACCTAGCTGCAGATAGGAGTGGGATGTTCTTAAATGTTGTCCCTGGCTCTTTTAGTCACTTTTTAGAAATCGTTCTCTATCATGGAAGAGGAAGCCCAAATTTTAGTAGTTACTTAGTCTGTACATCACAGTCTACCATTTTACCCACAAAATGTATGTGTTCATTCCCAAATATCTGATAATACAAAGTTTTCTCCATCAGATTCAAATATGTCTTTTTGTCAGCTGGTGACCCCCATAAATTGAATGAGAAGGCATTTACCTCTACCAGAAAATATACAGTCGTTGAATTAAATAGAAAACTGCCATTAAGAAAGGAGAATAAAGAACCACAGATTCGAGAGAGCTCCATAGTGATGATGGGTAAGCATGTGAAGAATCTCACCAAATCTGGACACTGATTCAGTTGGACACTCTTATCCATTGTTCTCAGTGGCCCTTGGATATACTATCTGTGAGCTCCTGTGTAATTCTGACAGTTTCTGAAGTATTTTTTTGTGTCTGAACAGCTTTATACATGTTTCATGTTCATCTCTTTTGAGACTTAAGCTACAGGCTCTTTTAGACCAGACTCATGATTTCTTGGCAATAAGATTTCTTAAAATTTCCAGGGGCTTTTAATCTATTTGTCAATTCCATGTTCCAGAAACTACACACAAAGTCTACACACAAAAGTCTTTCTTTAATATAATTTTCAAGTGTGTTTTATTTATTAACTTATTTATTTGCTTCTTTATTCATGCTCATGCCTCTCTCAAACATAAAGGCAACTAAAAAGGTCATTTTAAACAATATTGTTGGGTAGATTTTAGAAATATGTCTGAGTCTCTTTATGATGTCTTATCTTTAGTAAAAAAAGATGTTTTTTCCTAGTTTTGTCTGTTTGATGGGAAAGAAATCATATTTTCCAATTCTGGAACCACTAAAGTTCTGTACTCTCCTGTTCTCAATTCAACTTGCAACCCAGCCAATTATTGCCTGAGCTCATCTGTTTCTGGAAATAACTTGTTAAATGCTTCAAGTGGTAATCAACACAAAGAAAGCAGTACTTGATCTGCCTTCCAAATTATTGAAGATGAAATTTTACCAAGATGATTACTACTGTATAATACAGGTTTCCATCAGCCAAGTCTTCTATTACAGTTTTACACATCACCTGCCCTCTGACTGCTATAGTATTGTCACATATTTTAGTTTTTTTGGGGGGGTATATCCCAATTGAAGTATATTGCTGAACAAGAAAGAACTGAGGCTACAAAGCAAACTAAAACTTTATTTGGGGTCTTTAGGAATTCAAATCCAGGAGACCCATATTCAATAGAAACCTGAAAGGTGCTCTGAGTGGGAAGGAGAAGGATAGGCTTTATAAAGGCAAAAACCACAGGTGTATATAAGTTGTTTTGAAAGACTTGTCATTGGTGTAAACAAAAATAACTAACATTTGTCTATATAGGATATGTTGCTACGCTAGTTAGCAGGCTGGAGTTCAGCAAAATAAAACTAATTCTGAGAACTGCAACAGGATGTGGCCATTTGTGGTTGTCGTAGTCTGAAAAGTTCATTTCCCATTTAGGTGTGGACATGCATAGACTAACCTAACATACCCAGAGGCCTTCTGGCTCCACTTTAGGACCCCTTGACATTCCTGACTTCATTTCAGAAAGATAGGTAGATAGATGATAGATAGATAGATAGATATGCACAGACACATACATATACATGTAAATACCTATATACATATACTTATAAATTTGAGTTAGGATAATATATAAAAGTTGAGAAGACAAATAAAATCCCAAATTCTAGAGCCTTCACATGTAGAAGTTCATTTTTCATTTACATTGCAATCCCACATGTCTCTGGTTGTTGAGGGCCTTTTTCATATTCATATAGAAAATAGGAGAGTTATTTTCTATCTGTAGTTCTATTATCATATATGGCCTTTTAGTTATCTGTATCCAATAAGTGGAAGAAGGAGAGTGTATAGAGTGCATACTTTCTTAAAAGACTTGGCATAGAAGTGACATGTAAAGTTTACTTTCAATTACCACTCTTGTCAAAATTACATAATCCATAAGGATATTTAGGGTAAGCTTTAATATTAAACTATAACCAGTGTAAATAATCAGGATATTTTGATCAACAAACCAGAAGTGTTATGTATCAGTGCTCTATCAAATCAGATATAAACTGAATTATCTAAATTAAACATTAAAAGAAAACATTTCTATAAATTCAAACATTATTCTCTTTTCATAAAAATAAGTATTATTCAACTATTTTGAAGAAGGGGTGATTATTTATATGTAGCACCCACAAAGAGCAACAGAGAATGTTCAGGATAAACCTTCCTCTGGAAATACTATGGTAGTACATTGAAGATACAATGGCAAAATTTTATCAGAGAAGAAAAGGATCTCATTTTTATAGAAATACAATATAACAAAAACATATTGTATTCAATAAATTGGTACATAATTCAGATTAAATCATATTCTTAGCATCATAATTACTGTAAATATTAAAATTATAATATCACATATTTTAACTTTGGGGATAATTATGTAAATTTTTTTATTACATATCCAGGGCTAGCATTGGAACTACAGAGGTATGATTATGTATCCTCCAATGAACAAAAATGTAATAATTTGCATTTTTACGATATTCACATATATAAACTCTAAGGAAGCATATTTCAAAGCACAACGTAGTTCTAAGGAAAACAAGCATCAGGAGTGGGTGAGAGGGTTGAAGAATGAGTTATCTGGTATAACACATTTAAAATGTTTACTTTGGTTTAAGGTATCTTGTTATTCTTTATGAGAAAAGCATTCTTGATTTGTTTTATAGTAACAGTTACTATGATTACCTGGGAGGTCGTGATTAACTCAGATACAGATGATGATATTTTTGGGGACATTCTTTATATTTTTTAGTCTTTTGAAATAATGACTTATAATAAAAATTAAAGAAATTACTGGTGTCCATAATTATGCATGTCGCCTTTTAAAGAAGTAATTCTGTTTTGTACTTGGTTTCCTTCTTGTCATATAATATGATATAATGGACAATTTTTGCATTAGAAATAGTTCCCCATCATGATTCTCTATGAAAAATAAACTTTGTTAACCAGTTACTATTTTCAGTCTGAGGTAGGACAAACTGTTTTTAGAAGGAGTTCCAATAAATAAAGAATATAGTGTTACTGAAAATGGTAGTCTCATTTTTACAGGGAACTATAGAGTGGTGATAAATTTAAAGGGATAGAGATTTCCAGCTGGCAGTTGTTCTATAGGAGAATTATCACTGTATAAAGAAGCAAGCAGTTCTGAAATAGGAAGCTTTGGGACTATAAAAACAAGCTCTCCTTTATCTTCAGCAATGGACAAGGAAAAAGTGTGACTTATTCCTGTTATTGGACAGTATCAAAAGTGACTTCCAAAAAAAGTCATGAAAACCTTTTGAAAGATGCAAACCCTGTTCCTTTGGACAGAGATAAACAGCCTTTTTCTTGGATAGAGTTCTTTAAATAAGATCACTGTATTTTTTTTTGTCATTTCTTAAAATGACTAATATCTCATGTCTTTATTTCTGTTCTTACTGTAAAGTTAACTACTATTCAGGGTGAGTTCATTTTTACTGCACAATAGTGAAAAAGCTTATATTCTTTATCTCTATGTTGACCAATTAAATATTTTAATGAAATTAACTATATAAATTTTAATTGGTAGAACTTTGAAATGGCAGTAAGTATGGATTGAGAGCTTTTCTAAAGATTCTCTTAATTTATTAATTGTGTTATGATCATACTCTTAAAGTCTAATTATATGTATGTATATTTACATATAATTATAGATTAATGAATGTGAACTAATTTACCATGCATATGAAGTATTAATACTGAATTATGTAATTTTAAAAATTATTCTGTAAAATAAATGGCATACATTAATTAGGTAGATATTTTTATTCATTATGGTTGCTAAATTTTCTGAAAGTTCTCCAGCACCTTATTGAGGGGACCATAATATTTCTGTATATACCTACCAATATGTTTTAATTATTTCTTTAGATGACCCATTTTTTTTAAATAATGTCAAGTGATTTGGTCTTGATGCATTTTTACTTCAATGTTGAATTATATATTTTTCTTAAATTTGTTAAAAATTGGCAAGAAAATATTCCATCTAGTGAAGTGAATTACAGACTTTTTTTGAATAATATAAAGAAGAGTAAATATTTGCACTGTGTTCCTGGATGAGAGGTAGAAATATAAATATTGGAAGTATAAGTATAAATATTTGGAAGATATAAATGTTAATTTAGAACTGTAAACAACTCAAAATTATTACTGTTTTTGCCACTTTGACTTGGCAAAATGATTATAAATTTTATGTGAAATAATAAATGGAATAGCATATAGATTATTTGAAAAGAACAATAAAGGAGAAATAGCCCTAGCAGATCTTAAAATGTATTGAAGGGAAAACATTTAAAACATAAGCTTTCAAAGAAAAATATCATGGTACCAAATAGGAAAGGAAAAAGTAGGCTAAGTTACATGAAATAGTTTATGGTAAAATGGGGAAAATAGATTAATTATTTAATACAGTTCTTTCTTTATAGAGATTGATATTGAGAAGGAGAGTGTAATAATGATTTTTCACTATGGTGCAGTATAGGGTCTGCCCTGTTACCTCTTACTAAGCCCCAGAGGAGTTACCTTCACTATTAAAATCATCTTTCTTTAGAATGTGGGTAATTAGCCTCCATTGTGCCTTAGTTTAGAGATTTATTTGGAGGCAAGAGAAGTTCCACAGAGAATTTCCTGTTGGCAATGAAATGAAGCCTTAGACAAAATTATAACAAAAAGATGCTGATCTAGCTAAACCAACCTGACAGGATTCTTGCTAATGGCAGACCAAGGTAACAAGGTGTCACCTGGGGGATGGTAGGAGATGAGGAGTTGATCAGATACTGAGGGTGGGGGATTCTCTCTAAACTGACTTAGTAAGATTCTTGCCTAAACTGGACTCTGCAGGAGCAGAAATGAAAGCCCATGCTTGGGCCTAGTCAAGCAGAGGGCTGAGAGAGGCTTGCTTAAAAGTTTGTTCAAGAAGAGATTCTTTGTGGGTGTCACATACTACCCTATAAAGGGGTTGGCAAACAGTAGCCTGTGTGCCATCCCAGCCTGTTTTTGTAAATAAAGTTTTCAGAAGCACAGCAAAGTCTGTTCATTTATGTAGTTTCAAGCTGCGATGGAAGAGTTGAGTAGTTGCTTTAGAGACTATATGGCTTATAAACCTAAAATATTTTCTATCTGGTTCTTTATAGATAATATTTGCAGACCTCTCTCCTCTGTGCAAGTTTACGTGATGTATATTGAGCCAGTTATTAATGTGTAATGTTTTTACAATTAAATAAAGAATAAAACCTCAAGTTTTCCTCAGAAGTTAGTCATCGTTTTATTCAATCATTTATTAAAGCATCTGTGCTGAGGAATATAATTTCAAAGGCATTCAATAGAAGATTTTATATTGATCTGTTTCAGGAAATAGGCTTTTATTAAAATGCAGAAATATCTGAGAGAAAAGATCAATTAGTAGAAAATGTAGGGTGCCTATATGTGTTCTCAATAGAGAAGTGTTAGTACAGTGCTGGTTATTTGCCTCTGAGACCTTTCTCGAGGACTGCCTGGTACAAGCTTGTTAATTCTCTCGCTCAGCATCATCTTGACTAGTGGCTATACTAAATGCTGAAAATGTATTTGCTAAAAACCATTGAGTTAATAGTTTATATTCCTTATATAAAAGGATACAGATGAAAACTGTAACTAAAATTCAGATTGCTTTTTACTTAGAAATTACAAGAAAACATTTTATGTGAGCTGTAAGACTCAATTTCCAGTAAGTTCCCCTTTCCCCCACCACCCCCTACTTTCAGATATACTGAACTTTCAGCAGTTCCAGATGTTTTTATTAATGTATGCTGTAAGCTTAATATTTATTGCCTACCTATCACATCCTGGGAAACTATGAACTGATATGAATAACCATGATCCCTGCCCAACAGCACATGCAGACCTTGCCATACAATACAATTTAAATAATTGTGCTGTTGCTTTTATGAAGGGACATAGACTTACATAGAGGCCAGGATTTTATATACTTTTTACTTGTTATGTTATAAAATATATTTAGATGGACACTTAAAAAAAGACTCTTCCCAAGTTGTTGATAATCTTGAATAAGACTCTTTTTACAGAGGTGTTTCTAAAATAACCAGTATATTGTTCATGTTTAAATATAAATAGGAACCTTTGTTTTCAGCCAAAATAATAGTTTCAAATTATAAAGCATGTTTTGTATGATGTTTTATTTATACATGGGAGTTTTTTGGGATATATATCTTCAGTAGAGCCCCCTTGAAAATTTATTATTACTGTATTTTGTCATTTATTTTATGTTTCTTTCTTTGTTTTCCCTCCTACCACTCCCATCTCTCTTACTTATGCTCTTTGAAAACAATCAACCTTAGGATGTGGTGAATATTATAACATTATGTTCATTTATATTTGAAGTTTCTTACATTATGTATCTGATTAAACTTTTCTGTAGTATTGTGATTATTCCATTCTTATTCTTTTTTTTATTGTAATGTCCCTTTTTATTATTCTCTTTTGATGGATAGGTGATATTCAAGCCAATCATTGTAATTTGTCACAGACTAAGGTTTTGGAAAAACCACATGACATTTAATCTTAAACTATGTTTTCAGTATTTTCCAATGAGCATTATCATTTCCTTCATAAGGAGTGTACCTCCTGCTATTCACTGTTTGAAGAGAGTCATGTACTTAAAATAGAAGAGCTCCTTTCTTCCTTCATTTCTTCCATGCTCCCTGTAATGTCCTGGAATAAATAAACAAAATGGAAATGGAGAAATAATTGCTTAAGTTATCTCTTCTCTTATGATTCTTTTTGTGTGTATACGTGGCATCTTTAGAAAGGGACTATGATCTTTGAACTTTAGATAGTAGTTATACTTACATATTTTAATAGTCTGATTTCTAAATGGAAAACTTACCATGCAATACTTGAATCTGCCAGTGAAACACTTAAGAGTCTAGCACTGTGTATGAAATCCATCTTTAAATGACTATTACTTCAAAGGGATGATCAAAGTATCTAAGAATTCCTGAAGGAGATAGCAATGCTTTTTAGAGAAAATTTCCCTCAACATGATAACAGTGAATGTTTATTTACTGTCTGGTGGCCTTAGAGTAGTAGTATTTCATGAGATATGTCTTGATTTTGCTATGACAGCTTGACTGTTTTCCCAAATGGCCAGCAGTTCAAAGATTACCTTATATATGTTCATAAGCAGGATGAAAGTGTTAACTCTAATTAAAGTGATGCCAATTCATTGGTAGGTCCAATGAAAAAATTCTAGGGGTAAGCAAATTAAACTGAAGATTATTGAATAAAGTTTCAATATTGGAGAAAAAGCTGATTACTGACTGTTGTTAGTGTACATTTTCACTTCCTTTCATAGAAAATTATGAGTTAATGTTAGAAATTTAAAAATATAACATTTTACTTTAGAGGTATTGTAGAAGAAAGGCATACTGGTCAATAAAACTACATAGTATAAGAAAAGCAAGGATAACATGTTAAACTGGAAAAGTTGGGGCCAAGGTAAAAACTTGAAAAATTTTTTTCCTGCTGTATCATTTAACAGGGCATAGAACAGCAGTGGAAATCCCCCCCAAAAAACATTACATACCTTTGTATTCTTTCTTTCCCAAATGGTCTGGGAGGGCCTGGATTCGGATTACAGCTACTTCCATGTCCTAATACAGGAGGACCATCAGGATCTGTCTGGACCATCTTAAATGCCAAAATAAAGATGCTTTTAGAATAAAAGTATAAGTGTTTTAAGGACAAAGAAAGTCATTAAAGCTGTTTCCATCTCCAAAACAATTATAATGTCAATAAGAAAGAAATATGTAATTAATTAAAATAAGATGTGTTTGTGAAAGGTTATGAGTTCATGATGATAACCATAATAATCAAATGGGGTAAGTTAAAATAAAATGTGTAGAAAGGGCCGGTAGAGTGTGGTCCCAAATCTAGCAGCTCTTAACTGGCTCCCAATTGCTGAGAGTATTACAGGGTTTGCCTTGAGCACAGAAACAAGTGATTGTTTTTAAATTAGAAACTGAAAATTTTCACTATTAGAAGAAGATCTATTAGAAGTGACATTTTTAATTAAGGGAAAAATTTAAAGAAATCCAATCCTTCAGTTTCAGAATAACTTTGGTTATTGTTTTTCCTCTGTTATTTGCACTACTTGGCTATCTTGCAGTTTGTCTATTGTTCAATCCCCCCCCAAAAAAACCAACAGCTTGATTAATCTTAAAATACAAAGGAAAATCCCAAAGTGGTGAATGAAATACACACTGAAAAATTCTCTGTCTTACTAAAGCACCTTATTGGAAATGGTCTTTTCCAAGAAGTTTCCTGTCTGTGATGGTCACATAAGAAACACAATGAATTGATAGGAAATAATGTAGATCAGTAACACTGAAGAAAAAAGAATAAAATAGTAATGAAGTAGGATTAAATTAAATTGTTTGCCGTAAAATTCTATAACAGTATTTTCTCATTCTTTGTGTATAGGAGATCTTTCACTATTAGAAGATCTATTAGAAGTGATCTATTAGGTCTTACTTATTGCTTATTATTTACTTATTACTTACTTATTACTTATTTTTTACATATTACTTATTACTTATTATTGGATATTTCTGTCATTTATTTTCTTTCTATTTATATTTGATACTTTCCATATTCAAATAATCAGTTATATAGAAACTGTACAAGCTGCTCATTATGATTAAAAAATAATAATATATCTTCCAACAATAAAATCAGTGCTTTCAACTTTAATTAATGGAGAAAATTTGAATTTTTGACAGTTTTGGTACAAAGTCATTTCTCTGAATCTCAGTATTTTCAACAGAATTTGTACTTCAAAATTTTTAACATATAGTAATAATATGTTAAACCGTGAAACATTTTATTTTTAGGATCTCCTTTGTTTTGATCATTTGAAGTTATTTTCCCTGTTTGGCTTTCCATTTTTTTTAGAGGCCTAAAAAGCATGTTGTTATCAAGAATTACAAAGATAAACTCTTTGCTGTAGAGATTATTGCCTAATGATATGAATATCCTAACTTCCGAAAAGAAATAAACTGGATATAAAAAATTCTAGCACAGAAGAATTATTTACATTATAAGTTTGTTTACTGGAAAATTCATTAAAAATTAAGAGATAAATATATGACTTATTTATAAGAGCTTTGTGAAGTATAATGACATATAATAACCTGTACTTTAAAATGTACAGTTTGCTAGGTTTTGATGAATGTATATGACTATGAAACCATTAGAACAATCAAGATAATGAACATATCCATCATCCCAAATATGTCCTCATCCACTTTTGTAATTCTTCATTCATTTTTCCTGCAGCCAATTGCTATAGCTCTATACGTCAGCCTCTATACTTTAATTCATTATTTCTAGAATTTTATATCATATAGTATGCACTTTTTGGCCTGACTTCTTTAATTGAGCATGATTATTTTGACATTTATCCATTACTTGCATGTACTAATGGTTCTTAATTTTGTTGCTGAGTTGTAGAATAGTATACCACAAATCACTTATCCATTTATTTGTTGATAGACATTTTGATCATTTCCTGGTTGTGGCTGTTAGAGATAAAGTTGCTAAGAACATTTGTTTGCAGTCTTTAATTAGACATGTACTTTTATTTCTCTCAGATAAATCCTTTCAGTGGAATGTCTAGGTTATATGATGAATATGTACTTAAATTTTAAAGAAAATGACTGTTTTCCAAAGGGGTTGTTCCATTTTTACATCCCTCAGGCAGTGTATGAGAGTTTCAGTGGCTCTTTGTCCTTGTCAACATTTGATATGGTTGTTCTTTTGAATTTTAGACATTCTGAAGGTGCTTAGTAGTATCTTATTTCCCCAGTGATTAATGATTTAGAGCTTCTTTTCAAGTGCTTATCTGTCATCTTTAGTGAACCATCATTTAAATCTTTTGCTCATTTTTAATTGGGTTGTTTTATCTGACTAAGGTTTGAGATTTCTTTATACACTCACAAAACAAGTCTTTATCAAAAGTATGATTTGAACATATTTTTCCTTATTCTGTGTCTTGCCTTTTTATTCTAACAAGATCTTTCAAAAAACAGAAGTTTCTAATTTTGATGAAATCTAATTTATTAGTTCTTTTTTTAATGGATTTTGTTTTTCTTTTTGCCTAACACAAAGTCACAAAGATTTTTTTCCTGTGCTTTATTCTAAACATTTTATAGCTTTAAGGTTTTATATTTAGGTCTAGGATTTATCTTGGGTAAAAATTTTTTAAATGGTGGCAGTATGGATAGAAGTTTATTTTTTGTGCAATATAGATATCTGATTGTTCTAACACCACTGACTGAAAAGGCTTTCTTGTCTCCTATGAATACAATAATTCTACAGCTACACATGAATAATTCTGCCTGAAAAGACCTGAAAACAAGCTAAATAGTTCCTCTAGAACAAAAAGAAATGTACACATAGGAACAGATAAAAGAGGAAGAGACAGTCTTGCCAAAAATAAATAAATAAATAAAGCCTACTGCCCAAGCAATGACCCTCAACTGGGAGGGGTCTCCCAAATATGGAGTTACCTGCTGAGGAATGAGGAGTTTGTGTCCTATATCAAGCACCTCAACCCTTGGGATCTGCACCAGAGAGATGAGACCACAAAATATCTGGCTTTAAAAACCAATGGGGCTTATATCTAAGAGAACCAGTAGGTAGTAGAGAATGGAGATTCCACTATTAAAGGGCTTGCACACAGACTCAGTTCCCTTAGGATCAAGCACAAAAGCAGCAGTTTAAAAATGCCTAGACCATATGTGAAGGAGATTTATTTTCTTATGTTAAAGCTGGAGGGGGACTGTCTGGTGATGGAGGCACTGATAGGTACCATTTTTTTATTCTCCCTGTATCTTGCTAGGACCAGTGCTGGTAGGTGACATTTCAAAACTCTCCTTCTAACCTGCCAGTCATGGTGGCATGCTTCCCCAGAGCCAGGTGGCTGAGCACTATGCCCTCCTGGCACTACCAAAGCCAGAGGCATGCACTTCATACACAGGGGATATCCCTTGGCACCTGGCTTTGATGGCCAGGGAGAATTGTGTTTCTGGGCCCCATGAGTCTGAAACAATCAGAGAGACAGTTCTTGGCAGGGTACTACTACCAAGGCACTGCACAGACAGCAGACTGAAATATGCCCATCTTCCTGTAAGGAAAGCAAATTTGCTACTAGAGCTTCAACCTGAGGGGCACAGAACAGGATTACCACACTTCTGGAGGCTACCAAAGTGCTTTTGGGAATGTGGGCCAGGGGATTCCATCTGTGTACTCTCTCTTGGCTTCACTAGTATCTCAAAGAAAGGAGCTCGAACACTTGTCTAGAGTCCTAACTTCTTGCAGCTGTCACCAAGGGGACACTCCAGATCACCTGGTCTGGAGGCGAGCAGGGTTTATGATTGCAGTCCCACAGGGCTTTATGTATTTCAATACCTTAAAATCTGCCTGAAACCTGGGGGCTGACTGAGATCCCTTCCTCTTGAGACACACTGGACTTTGTACTACCTTGACCCCTGGGACCTGTCAAGTATAAATTAGGCTACTTAGACAAACACAAAAGTTCAAGAGACAACTAAGAGCCAGGGAAAGGTTAAAGGGTAAGGTTCCTCTCCAACCCAATGCCATTCCTTCAAGACTGGGAGAGATAACTGTTCCACACATACATACAAACAAATTCAGAGAGTCAAGTAAAATGAGGAAACAGAGGAATATGTTTCAAATGAATGAAAAGATAAAACCCTAGGAAAAAAAAAAAAAGCAAAAAACCTTTAATGAAATAGGAACAAGTATTTGACCTGATAAAGAGTTCAAAGTAATGGTGATAAAAATACTTACCAAACTTGGTAGAAGAATGAACACAGTGATAACTTCAACAAAAAGATAGAAAATATAAGAAAGTACTATCAGAAATCACAGACCTGAAGAATAACTGAACTTAAAAATACACTAGCAGGTTCAGCAACAAATTAGATAAAACAATCAATAAGCTGGAAGACAAAGAGTGGCATTCACCTGAAGACTACAGCAAAAAGAAAAAGTAATTTTAAAAAGTGTAGCTTAAGGGACCTAACAAGTAGACTAACATTTGCATTACAGGGGTCCTAGAACGAAAAGACAGCAAAAGGGGGAGAAAACTTATTTGAGGAAATAATGTCTGAAAACTTCCCAACCTGGGGAAGGGAAGAGAGTTCAGATCCAGGATGCTCAAAGAGTTCTAAAAATGATAAACTCAAAAAACCCCACACCAAGACACCTCATAAATAAAATGTCAAGAGTTAAAGATCAAGAGACACTCTTAAGAGCAGCAAGAGAAAAACAAGCTTTATGTACAAGGGATGACCCCTTAGCCCCCATGAGAATGTCAGCATATTTCTCATCAGAAACTTTGCAGGCCATAAGGGAATGGCATGAATATAGCCATTCAAAGTATTGAAAAATAAAACCTCCCAAATGTGAATACTCCACCTGGCAAGATTATCATTGAGAATTGAAGGAGCGATAAAGAGCTTTTCAGACAAACAAAAACTAAGGTAGTTCACCACACTAAACAGGCCCTACAAGAATTGTTATAGATAATTCTTTAAGCTGTAAAGAAAAGAGACTAATTAGGAAGAAGAAAACTACGAGAGTAAAAATCTCACTGGTAAAGTTAAATATATTTTAGCAAAGTAGTGGAGGAATAACGTAAAAAGCTAGTATGAAGGTTAAAAGGCAAAAATAGTACACAAAGGCAAAAGTATAACAAATAGTTAAGGGAAAAAATAAAAGAAAAATATGTAAAATGTGACATCAAAACCAAACTGGAGTTAGGAAATATATATATATTTTTAATTAATTAATTAATTTTTATATATTTTGGTATCATTAATCTACAATTAAATGTGCAATATTATGGTTATTAAACTACCCCCTTCATCAGATCCCCCCACCAACCCCATTACAGTCACTGTCCATCAGCATAGTGAGATGCTATAGAATCACTACTTGTCTTCTCTGACTTGTACAGCCCTCCCCGTGCCCCCCCAACATTACATCTGCTAATCGTAATGCCTCTTTTTCACCCTTATCCCTCCCTTCCCACCCATCTTCCCCAGTCTCTTTCCCTTTGGTAACTATTAGTCCATTATTGGGTTCTGTGAGTCTGCTGCTGTTTTGTTCCTTCAGTTTTTTTCTTTGTTCTTATACTCCACATATGAGGGAAATCATTTGATACTTGTCTTTTTCGGCTTGGCTTATTTCACTGAGCATAATACCCTCTAGATCCATCCATGTTGTTGCAAATGGTCGGATTTGTTTTCTTCTTATGGCTGAATAATATTCCATTGTGTATATGTACCACCTCTTCGTCATACATTCATCTACTGATAGACAGTTAGGTTGCTTCCATTTCTTGGCTATTGTAAATAGTGCTGTGATAAACATAGGGGTGCATCTGTCTTTTTCAAACTGGGTGCTGCATTCTTAGGGTAAATTCCTAGGAGCGGAATTCCTGGGTCAAATGGTATTTCTATTTTGAGTTTTTTGAGGAACCTCCATACTGCTTTCCACAATGGTTGTACTAATTTACATTCCCACCAGCAGTGTAGGAGGGTTCCCTTTTCTTCACATACTTGCCAACATTTGTTGTTGTTTGTGTTTTGGATGTTGGCCATCCTCACCGGTGTGAGGTGATACCTCATTGTGGTTTTAATCTGCATTTCTCTGATGATTAGTGATGTGGAGCATCTTTTCATGTGCCTGTTGGCCATCTGGATTTCTTCTTTAGAGAAGTGTCTGTTAATGTCCTCTGCCCATTTCTTAATTGGATTATTTGCTTTTTGTTTGTTAAGCTGTGTGAGTTCTTTATATATTTTGGATGTAAACCCCTTATCAGATATGTTATTTATGAATATATTCTCCCATACTGTAGGATGTCTTTTTGTTCTACTTATGGTGTACTTTGCTGTACAGAAGGTTTTCAGCTTGATATAGTCCCACTTGTTCATTTTTGCTTTTGTTTCCCTTGCCTGGGGAGATATGTTCATGAAGAAGTTGCTCATGTTTATGTCCAAGAGATTTTTGCCCATGTTTTTTTCTAGGAGTTTTATGGTTTCATGACTTACATTCAGGTCTTTGATCCACCCTGAGTTTACCTTTGTGTATGGGGCTAGACAGTAGTCCAGTTTCATTCTCTTACATGTACCTGTCCAGTTTTTCCAACACCAACTGCTGAAGAGGCTGTCATCTCCCCATTGTATATCCAAGGCTCCTTTATCAAGTATTAATTGACTGTATATGTTTGGGTTAATGTTTGGATTTTCTATTCTGTTCCACTGGTGTGGGTCTGTTTTTGTGCCAATACCAAATTGTCTTGATTACTGTGACTTTGTAGTAGAGCTTGAAGTCAGGGAGCGTAATTCCCTCTGTTTTTTTTTTTTTTTAAATATAATTTATTTTATTATCATTAATTTACAATTACATGTGCAATATTACGATTATTAAACTACCCCTTCATCAGGTCCCCCACCAACCCCATTACAGTCACTGTCCATCAGCGTAGTGAGATGCTATAGAATCACTACTTGTCTTCTCTGAGTTGTACTGCCCTCCCCGTGCCCCCCCAACATTACATCTGCTAATCGTAATGCCCCTTTTTCCCTCTTATCCCTCCCTTCCCGCCCATTTTCCCCAGTCCCTTTCCCTTTGGTAACTATTAGTCCGTTCTTGGGTTCTGTGAGTCTGCTGCTGTTTGTTCCTTCAGTTTTTTTCTTTGTTCTTATACTCCACATATGAGTGAAATCATTTGATACTTGTCTTTTTCGGCTTGGCTTATTTCACTGAGCATAATACCCTCTAGCTCCATCCATGTTGTTGCAAATGGTAGGATTTGTTTTCTTCTTATGGCTGAATAATATTCCATTGTGTATATGTACCACATCTTCTTTATCCATTCATCTACTGATGGACACTTAGGTTGCTTCCATTTCTTGGCTATTGTAAATAGTGCTGCAATAAACATAGGGGTGCATCTGTCCTTTTCAAATTGGGCTGCTGCATTCTTAGGGTAAATTCCTAGGAGTGGAATTCCTGGGTCAAATGGTATTTCTATTTTGAGTTTTTTGAGGAACCTCCATACTGCTTTCCACAATGGTTGAACTAATTTGCAGTCCCACCAGCAGTGTAGGAGGGTTCCCTTTTCTCCACATCCTCGCCAACATTTGTTGTTGTTTGTGTTTTGGATGTTGGCCATCCTCACTGGTGTGAGGTGATATCTCATTGTGGTTTTAATCTGCATTTCTCTGATGATTAGCGATGTGGAGCATCTTTTCATGTGCCTGTTGGCCATCTGAATTTCTTCTTTGGAGAAGTGTCTATTCATGTCCTCTGCCCATTTCTTAATTGGATTATCTGCTTTCTGTTTGTTAAGGTGCATGAGTTCTTTATATATTTTGGATGTCAACCCTTTATCAGATACGTTTTTTATGAATATATTCTCCCATACTGTAGGATGTCTTTTTGTTCTACTGATGGTGTCCTTTGCTGTACAGAAGCTTTTCAGCTTGATATAGTCCCACTTGTTCATTTTTGCTTTTGTTTCCCTTGCCCGGGGAGATATGTTCATGAAGAAGTTGCTCATGTTTATGTCCAAGAGATTTTTGCCTATGTTTTTTTCTAAGAGTTTTATGGTTTCATGACTTACATTCAAGTCTTTGATCCACCTTGAGTTTACCTTTGTGTATGGGGCTAGACAGTAGTCCAGTTTCATTCTCTTACATGTAGCTGTCCAGTTTTTCCAACACCAGCTGCTGAAGAGGCTGTCATCTCCCATTGTATATCCAAGGCTCCTTTATCAAATATTAATTGACTGTATATGTTTGGGTTAATGTTTGGATTTTCTATTCTGTTCCACTGGTCTGTGGGTCTGTTTTTGTGCCAATACCAAATTGTCTTGATTACTGTGGCTTTGTAGTAGAGCTTGAAGTCAGGGAGTGTAATTCCCCCTGTTTTATTCCTCCTTCTCAGGATTGCTTTGGCTATTCGGGGTCTTTTGTGGTTCCATATGAATTTTAGAATTATTTGTTCCAGTTCATTGAAGAAAGCTGTTGGTAGTTTGATAGGGATTGCATTGAATCTGTAGATTGCTTTAGGTAGTATAGCCATTTTGACAATATTTATTCTTCCTAGCCAAGAGCATGGGATGCATTTCCATTTGTTAGTGTCCTCTTTAATTTCTCTTAGGAGTGTCTTGTAGTTTTCAGAGTACAGGTCTTTCACTTCCTTCGTTAGGTTTATTCCTAGGTATTTTATTCTTTTTGATGCAATTGTGAATGGAATTGTTTTTCTGATTTCTCTTTCTGTTAGTTCATCGTTAGTGTATAGGAAAGCAACAGATTTCTGTGTGTTAATTTTGTATCCTGCAACTTTGCTGAATTCAGATATTAGTTCTAGTAATTTTGGAATGGAGTCTTTAGGGTTTTTTATGTACAATATCATGTCATCTGCAGATAGGACAATTTGACTTCCTCTTTACCAATCTGGATGCCTTGTATGTCTTTGTTTTGTCTGATTGTCATGGCTAGGAACTCCAGCACTATGTTGAATAACAGTGGAGAGAGTGGGCATCCCTGTCTTTTTCTGGATCTTAGATGAAAAGCTTTCAGCTTCTCGCTGTTAAGTATGATGTTAGCTGTGGGTTTGTCATATATGGCCTTTATGATGTTGAGGTACTTGCTCTCTATACCCATTTTGTTGAGAGTTTTAATCATGAATGGATGCTGAATTTTTTCAAATGCTTTTTCAGCATCTATGGAGATGATCATGTGGTTTTTGTTCTTTGTAGTTAGGAAATATAAATGTAATCTTAGGATGTATTCAGCTTAACTTGCTATCAACTTAAAATAGACAGCTTAATATTTACAGGCTGTTTGTTATATGTGAGCCTTGTGGTAACACAAAGCAAAAACCTATAGTATGTACACAAAAGATAATGAGAAAAGAATCTAAGCATAACACTATAGGTAAGAGAGCAAGAAGAGAAGAAAGGAACCGAGAGGAACTACAAAAGAGCCAGATAATAATTAACAATAATTACTTTAAATACAAATGGACTAAGTTCTCCATACAAAAGCCTTGTAGAGTGGCTGAATGGGTAAGACAAGACCCATTTACATGCTGCCCAAGAGAGGCTCACTTCAGTCGTAAGAACACAAACAGATTGAAAGTGAAGGGATAAAAAGGTGGAAACCAAAAGTAACCTGAGGTAACTATCAGGCAAAATAGACTTTTTTAAAACAAAGACTGTAGTAAAAGATAAAGATGGGCATTCCATAGTGTTAAAGTGGTCAATCCAGCACAACACACATTTGTAAATATATATGCATCCAACATAGGAGAAGCTAAATATGTAAAGAAAACATTAATATATAGAGAGGGACAAATTGACAATACAATAATAGTAAGGTACTTTAATTTCCTTAGGTACAATAATGGATAGATGATCCAGACAGAAAATCAACAAGAAAGGATTGACCTTAAATGACACATTAGATCAGATGATGTTAATACATAAATATAGAACCTTCTACCCCAAACAGAATACATTTTCTTCTCAAGTACACATGGAACGTTCTCCAGAATAGATCATAAGTTAGGCCACAAAAGAGGTCTCAATAAGCTTAAGAAGACTGAAATCATATCAAGCATCATTCTGACTAAAGGAATATAAAATAAGAAATCAATTACAAGAAGAAAACTGGAAAAAAACCCAAATGTGTAGACATTAACATGCTACTGAACAATCATTACGTCAAAAAAGAAATCAAAATATGCCTTGAGACAAATGCAAATGGAAATACAGGAATTCAAATCTATATGATTTAGCAAAAGCAGTTCTAAGGAGAATTTTGTAGCAATAATGGCCTATCTGAACAAACACAAAAAATCTCGAACAATTTAATTCCACACCTAAAGGAAATAGAAATAGAAGAACAAACAAAATCCAAAGTTTGTAGAAGGAAGGAAATAACAAAGATCAGAGCAAAAATAAATGAAATAGAAACTAAAAAGACGGTAGAAAAGATCAATGAAACTCTGAGATAGTTTTTTTTGAAAAGGTAAACAAAATGACAAACCTTTAGCTAGACTCACTAACAAAAAAAAGACTCAAATAAATAAAATAAGAAATGCAGAGAACAAGTTACATCTGATTCCAAAGGAATACAAAGCGTCATAAGAAACTACTGTGAACAATTATATGCCAACAAATTTGACTACCTAGGAGAAATTATACATTCATAGAAACATACAACCTTCCATAACTGAATCATGAAGAAAAAGAAAATCTGAAGAGACTGATACTGGTAAGGAGATTAAATCACTAATAAAATACCTCCCAACAAACAAAAGTCCAAAATAAATGATGGGGATGTGATGTACAGCATGGTGACTATAGTGAATAATATTGCATTAGAAATTTCAAAGATGCTAACAAATTAAATCTTTAAAGTTCCCATCACAAAAAATTTTTGCAACTTTGTTTTATGAGAGGTGGTAACTAGACTGATTGTAGTCATTTCTCATTGTATATAAATGTAGAATCATTATGTTGTACACTTGAAACTAATATAATGTTATGTGTTAATTATACTTAAAAAAAGATTTACCATCTTAAAATAATATATATGATGTTAGTTGAATCATGGAATAAATTCCCTCATGGAATAAATTCCATATTTGTCATGATTTAATATTCTTCATAAATGTGGTTGCATTTCCTTTCCTAAAAAAATTTTAAATTATTTTTTCCATCTGTGTGGGCTATTGACCTTCATTTGCATTTCTTTAATATTTCTTTCTGTTGGCGGTATCATCGTAATACTGACTTCATACAATGCATTGGGTGATATTTAATTCTTTTCAATATTTTGGAAGTTTATGTTCAGGTAATGTATTTTTTATTTTTTAAGTGTTTAGTTGTTTCATTCTGATCAGCACTCAGTTAAGTACTCAGGGGGCCCTCGGCATAACCAAGTTTTCTTTTTTTTATCAATTTCCTCTCCAGTAATATGTATTATATTCATAATATATATGTATATATTACATATATGTATGTAGATATATACATAGTTATTACATTTAATTTTTTCTATAAGTGTGCATCTATTTGTCATGATTATTTTATACTTGTTTTAATCTGTGATTAGAGAAATATGATGAATACATGCCTTATATTTGAATATACCTGTGACAAATTGAATTATTGGCTCAACTCGTTACCTCTTGTATTCAAACTCATTCCCTCACAGTTTTGCATTTTTTTCCACTAAAGGGCAACCGTTTTACAGACTTTCTGACTTTGGCCTTAGCTATATGACTTACTTTGGCCAACAGAATAAGAGCCTAAATTAGAATTGCCGGTTCTGAGCCTGCATCTCAAGAGGCCTAGTATGGTTTTTGTTTGCCAACACCATAAGAGAGCTTTACTAGTATTTGCTGCAGCATACTGAGCCCAGTCTATAATGGGAAGCCAAGCCCAGCCAGATCCACAGTTTGAATCAGAGTCATCCTGCCAAGTCCAGGCTGGATAAGATGACCTCAGCACACCTACAGAATATATACTAGAAGATGAAAAATATAACTGATTCTCCTAACAATAATTAGATATAAATAATGCTTTGAAAAGCTAATAGATCTGGGTCATTATATCAAAATGGCAGGATAACATCATATAACCCTAGTCAGGCTAGAGAGATACATCACTTCTAGGGCAGTTTGCAAAAACCTGAAATAGGCCTTCATAGTACCTAGGTCTGTGGAACATGGATGAAGATTCAAGAAAATAGGGAATGGAAGCTATAACAACCAATGATAACAAGGATGGAAACCTAAAATTATATTATGATCAGCCATTAGGGTTGTAATTTGAGAAATACCTATTCTGTTATATAGGCTCATGGAGTAAAAACTCTGTGCAGTATACAAGAGAGATTTGACAAGAGATAACATTGGTCTAAAACAGTAAGTTCTAGTTGCATGGGAAAGAAGTTACTTGCTGAAGGGGATCTGATTAAAGTATTATAAAGACCTAGCTTTAGGGGTTTTTAAAAACTCTTTTTATGTAATTTGCATATAATCTCCATATAAGTTTATGCTAAATAATTGTTAAGAAAACTTTTCTTCATTTTAATGAATCACATGTTATAAAAAACCTGTATCATAGATATCTAAATCTTGGGTTCCCTGAATATGAGAATGAAGAGACTTGAAGTCAGAATTGGCAAAGCCAGGTAACTGACACCTTTTTCTCATTAGTTCATGAGCAAGTTCCATAGCCTCTACCTTCAGAACTTACCCCAAATCTGTTCCATCCTCTTGATCACTGGTATCTTCATAGGTCAAATCTGGACTGGAATAGCCTAATGTTTCCACATTTGAACTCCAACAATCCATCCTAAGAGTGGCTGGTCTTGTCTTTTATCTTTTATTGGCTTCATGTTATTTTAAAAACAAAATCTCAACTCATTTCTGGTCCAGTAGCCTTTCCCTGCCCCTATGACATAGCTCTTTGTCTTTCCCTGCAACTTCATCTCCTATACTCACATATTAAATGTGACTAGTCCTATTCATATCATTTCAGTTTGTAGAACTTCCCAAGCTTCCTCCTTCCTTAAGGCTTTTTCATTAGCTGTTTCCTGTTAAATATCTCCCCTTTTGTATTGGTTTGATAGGGCTATCATAACAAAATACCACAGACTGTGGCTGAAATAACAGAAGTTTATTTTCTCACATTTCTAGAGGTTAGAAGCCCAAATCAAAGTACCAGAAAAGTTGGTTTCTGGTGAGGCCTCTCTTCCTGGCTTGGCAGATGTCCACCTTCTTGCTGTGTCCTCACATGGCCTTTCCTCTGAGCACGCCCCCTCCTGGTGTTTTGTCCTCTTCTTATAAGTACACTGGTATTATTGTATTAGGGCCCTGCCCTTGTGGTTTCAGGTAACATTAATAATGTTCTTAAAGGCCCTATTTCCAAATACAGTCTCTAGGGGATTAGGGCATCAACCTATGAATTTTGGCATATACAATTCAGCCTTCTTTCTCTCCCCTACCATTTTGATCATCACATGGCTGTTGACTCTTTATTACTTAGGTCTTATTTCCAATATCACTTCTTCAGAGAGTTCTTTCTTGACTAGTTTATCCCCAGTGTAATGTTACTCTATTAGACCAGGGACATGTTTGATTCTGTTCATTCGTTACCAAGATCATTATACCTAGAATTGTGCTTGGCACATATAAGGCATTGAAAAGCATTTGCTGAACGAACGAACTCTTCCAATGCTCTAGTTTATGGGGCAGCATAGATATTTCTGCGTGTGCTACAGACTTTTATAATACATTTGCTGAGCCATTCTCAGAGACATGTACCTGAGCTTCATGATCCATAGTGTTCTCCAGGAAAGTAGAACACAATAATGTTATTCTAAGTATACTACTGAATTGTGTTGTTTATTGAGGAATTACAGGCCATTATTCTTTAAATAAAATATCTTAAAATTTTTTTCCAATAATTGCCCCCAGTGATGTTATAATGGAACTTTTCTCCCCCTTTTTCTCACTTGGAGCTCTTTCTTGACTCTTTCTTGGACAGATGCCCTAACTTTTCAGACACTTGGGTTATTAGACTATTCTATTACTTATTCATTTTAAAATGTCAGTCTCAAATTCCATTCAAAGCTTTTTTGTATGTACCATCTGTGCTCATAGCTCTTGTACTTTGAGAGTGCTGGGGTGTGGGTGGGCTTCCAGACACCCCTTCTCTCTCCAACTTCTAGATGCCAGCTCCATCTGTGATATGACAAGAGCAGACAAATGTCTTCTTACAAAACTCAATGAGATTGCCATCTTCTTTTTGTTCACTGTTGCTGCTCCTTAGGTTGACATTCACTCCAGATATCCTCTGTGGAGCCGATTCCCAATGCTTTTGCTTCTCCTGTGTGTTATCTGTGTGCTTTCCTCTAGGAGTTAGCTAATTAGTATCCCATTTTGTGGATCACTGAAGAGGCAGGTTAAGATTCAGCTTTATGTCTTCCATCTCTTTATTCTTCATTAAAACCCCAAAAGACTACTTTCAGGGTACCTTTCCCTTCCATTAATTTGCTTGAGCAATTATTAGTAAGTCAGCATAAGTCTAGGAATCTTACCATACACATTCCACCCATGAAAATTTTGCACTCTTGCTTCATCAAATAACTGGAGGACTGGTTACACACCAGGGCTTCTTATTTCATCTCTTCTTCCATCTTTCTACTTTCGTCATGATTTTCATGCCTGACCAGCATTAAACTATCTGTGGACCCAATGGCTCACCAACTTTTTAGAAGAGAAAATAGATCTGATTTAATAAACTTCAGGGGATGTTTTAAGCAACTTTAAATTTATGAATGACTCTTAGACTGCCTAACTACACCTTATCCCAAAAGACAGCATTCTCTTTCATCAATCTTTATTGTGATGACTGAGGCATTTAAATGGTGAACATGATAAACCATTCCTTGAGCTAGCTGTCTCCAACTGTTAAAGTTTGTGAATTAGGAGTATAGATTCCTAACAATGATAAAATTTAATTTGGGTCATCATTGAAATTTGTGGCTGTGGGAAAACTCCCATTCAACATTCAGTTACAATACCATTTTACAGCATAAAATGCTTTACTATACATCTTTCCTTAAATGGGAAACTTACATAAAAAGTTTTCTACTTTTTCTCTTTTCTATTTTTACTTTACTTGTAGTCATTCATACTTCAAAGTTTTATAAGATTTTTATGTAAAATATTTTCATACTTTCCCCAGCTTTTTAATTTCTAAATTATATATTAAGTATTTTAAATGCTTTAATTTACACTATAATTTTGTTCTACATCTATGTTTTTACAGAAGGGATTCCTCACAATCAGAACTTTAGAGGTCAAGGGTGTTATTCTTTTTTTATTAAGGTATTATTGATATATGTTTCACATGAAAAAACAATGTGGTTATTACATTCACCTATATTATCATGTCCTGACCATACCCCATTGCAGTCACTGCCCATCAGTGTAATAAGATGCCAGAGAGTCACTATTTGTCTTCACTGTGCTACACCGTCTTCCCCATGATCACCCCCAAACCATGTGTGCCAATCATAATACCCCTCAATCCCCTTCTACCTTCCCCGCCACCCTCCACCACCCCTCCCCTTTGGTAACCACTATTCCCTTCTTGGAGTCTGTGAGTCTGTTGCAGTTTTGTTCCTTCAGTTTTGCTTCACTGTTATACTCCACAAATGAGGGAAATCATTTGGTACTTGCCTTTCTCCATCTGGCTTATTTCACTGAGCATAATATCCTCCAGCTCCATCCATGTTGTTGCAAATGGTAGGGTTTCTTTTTTTCTTATGGCTAAATAGTATTCCATTGTGTATATGTACCACATCTTTATCCGTTCATCTACTGATGGACACGTAGGTTGCTTCCATATCTTGGCTATTTTAAATACTGCTTCAATAAACACAGGGGTACATATGTCATTTTGAAACTGAGATCTTGCTTTCTTAGGGTAAATTCCTAGGAGTGGAATTCCTGCATCATATGCCTGTTGGCCATCTGAATTTCTTCTTTGGAGACTTGACTGTTCATATCCTCCACCCATTTTTTAACTGGGTTGTTTACTTTTTGGGTGTTGAGGCATGTGAGTCCTTCATATATTTTGGATGTTAACCCCTTGTCAGATATGTAGTTTACAAATATATTCTCCCATACTGTAAGATGCCTTTTTGTCTGTTCATGGGTTCCTTTGCTGTACAGAAGCTTTTTAGTTTGATGTAGTCCCATGTGTTCATTTTTGCTTTTGTTTCCCTTGTTCGAGGAGATGCGTTCAGGAAAAAGTTGCTCATGTTTATATTCAGGAGATTTTTTTCCTATGTTGTTGACTGAGAGTTTTATGCTTTCATGACTTACGTTCAGGACTTTAATCCATTTTGAGTTTACTTTTGTGTATAGGGATAGACAGTAATCCAGTTTCATTCCCTTACATATAGCTGTCCAGTTTGGCCAACACAAGTTATTGAAGAGGCTGTCATTTCTCCATTGTATGTCCATGGCTCCTTTACTGTATATTAATTATGTATCCTTGGGTTAATATCTGAGCTCTCTAGTCTGTTCCATTGGTCTATGGGTCTGTTATTGTGCCAGTACCAAATTGTCTTGATTTTCTGTGGCTTTGTAGTAGAGCTTGAAGTCAGGGAGCATAATGCCTCCAGCTTTATTCTTCCTTTGCAGGATTTCTTTGGCTATTTGGGGTCTTTTGTGGTTCCATATTAATTTTATAACTATTTTCTCTAGTTTGTTGAAGAATGCTGTTGATATTTTGATAGGGATTGCATTGAATCCGTAGATTGCTTTAGGCCAGAAGGCCATTTTGAGAATATTAATTGTTCCTAACCATGAGCATGGGATGTGTTTCCATTTATTGGTCTCTTCTTTAATTTCTCTCATAAGTGTGATGTAGTTTTCAGATATAGGTCTTTAACTTCCTTAGTTAGGTTTATTCCTAGGTATTTTATTCTTTTTGATGCAATCGTGAATGGAATTGTTTTCCTGATTTCTCTTTCTGCTAGTTCATCATTAGTGTATAGGAATGCAACAGATTCCTGTGTATCAGTTTTTTATACTGCAACTTTGCTGAATTCAGATATTAGATCTAGTAGTTTTGGAATGGATTCTTTAGGGTTTTTAATGTACAATATGTCATCTGCAAACAGCGACAGTTTAACTTCTTCTTTAGCAATCTGGATGCATTTTATTACTTTGAGTTCTCTCATTGCTGTGGTGAGGACCTCCAGAACTATGTTGAATAGAACTGGATAGAGTGGGCATCCTTGTCTTGTTCCTGACCTTAAAGGAAAGTCTTTCAGCTTCTCGCTGTTAAGTATAATGTTGGCTGTGGATTTGTCAGATATGGCCTTTATTATGTTGAAGCTCTTGCCCTCTATACTCATTTTGCTGTGAGTTTTTATTATGAATGGATGTTGAATTTTTTCAAATGCTTTTCTGGCATCTGTGGAGATGATCATGTTGTTTTTGTCCTTTTTGTTAATGTGGTGGATGATGTTGATGGATTTTCTAATATTGTACCATCCTTGCATCCCTGCAATACATCCTACTTGATCATGATGTATGATATATTTGATGTATTTTTTAATTCAGTTTGCTAATATTTTGAGTATTTTTGCATCTATGTTCATCAGGAATATTGGTCTTTAATTTTCTTTTTTGTGGTGTCTTTGCCTGGTTTTGGTATTAGGGTGATGCTGGCCTCATAGAATGAGTTTGGAAGTATTTCCTCCTCTTGTATTTTTGGAAAACTTTTAAGGAGGATTGGTATTAGGTCTTCACTGAATGTTTACTAAAATTCAGCGGTGAAGCCATCTGGTCCAGGAGTTTTGTTCTTAGATAGTTTTTTGATTACCAATTTAAATTTGTTGCTAGTAATTGGTCTGTTCAGATTTTTTGTTTCTTTCTGGTTCAGCCTTGAAAGGTTGTATTTTTTTAGAAAGTTGTCCATTTCTTCCAGCTTATCCAGTTTGTTAGCATATAATGTTTCATAGTATTCTCTAATAATTTGTATTTCTTTCATGTCCATAGTGATTTTTCCTTTCTCATTTTTGACTCTGTTTATGTGTGTTGACTCTCTTTCTTTCTTGATAAGTCTTGCTAGGTGTTTATCTATTTTGTTTATTTTCTCGAAGAATCAGCTCCTGCTTTCATTGATTCTTTCTATTGTTTTATTATTATTGATTTTATTTATTTATTCTTTAATCTTTATTATGTCCCTCCTTCTACTGACTTTGGGCCTCATTTGTTCTTCTTTTTCTAGTTTTGTTAATTGTGAGTATAGAATGTTCATATGGGATTGTTCTTCTTTCCTGAGGTACACCTGTATTGCAATATACTTCCCTCTTAGCATGGCCTTTGCTGTGTCCCACAGATTTTGCGGTGTTGAACTATTGTTGCCATTTATCTCCATATATTGCTTGATCTCTGTTTTTATTTGGTCATTGATCCATTGGTAATTTAGGAGCATTGTTAAGCCTCCATATGTTTGTGGGCTTTTTTGTTATGTTTACTTAATTTATTTCTAGTTGCATGCCTTTGTGGTCTCAGAAGCGTGTTGGTACAATTTCAATCTTTTAAAATTTACTGAGGCTCTTTCTGTGGCCTAGTATATGATCTATTCTAGAAAATGTTCCATGTGCACTTGAGAAGAATGTGTATCCTGCTGCTTTTGGGGTAGAGTTCTGTAGATGTCTGTTAGTTCCATCTATTCTAATGTGTTGTACAGTGCCTCTGTCTCCTTACTTATTTTCTGTCAGGTTGTTCTGTCCTTTGGAGTGAGTAGAGTGTTGAAGTCTCCTAGAATGAATGCATTGCATTCCCCTTTTAATTCTGTTAGTATTTGTTTCACATATGTAGGTGCTCCTGTGTTGGGTGCATAGATATTTATATTGGTTATATTTTCTTGTTGTATTGACCCCTTTACCATTATGTAATGTCCTTCTTTGTCTCTTGTGACTTTCTTTGTTTTGAAGTCTATTATGTCTGATAGAAGTACTGCAACTCCTGCTTTTTTCTATTAGTTGCATGAAATATCTTTTTCCATCTGTTCACTTTTAGTCTGTGTATGTCTTTTGGTTTGAAGTGAGCCTCTTGTAGGTAGCATAAAGACAGGTTGTTTTTTTATCACTTCACTGACTCTATGTTTTTTCATTGGTGCATTCAGACCATTTACATTTAGGGTAATTATTGATAGGCATATACTTATTGCCACTGCAGGCTTTTGATTCTTGGTTACCAAAGGTTCAAGGGAAACTTCTTTACTATATAAGCATGTAACTTTACTCACTTAGTATGCTATTACAAACACAATCTAAAGGTTCTTTTTTTTTTCTTCTCCTTTTTCTTCCCCCTCCATTCTTTGTATATTAGGTATTATATTCTGTACTCTTTGTCTATCCCTTGACTGACTTTGGGGGTAGTTGATTTAATTTTGCATTTGCCAAGTAATTAACTATTCTACTTTCTTTGCTGTGGTTTTATTACCTCTGGTGACAGCTATTGAGCCTTAGGAACACTTCCATCTGTAGCAGTCCCTCTAAAATACACTGTAGAGATGGTTTGTGGGAGATAAATTCTCTGTGCTTTTGCTTATCTAACAATTGTTTAATCCCTCCTTCATAATTAAATGATAATCTTGCCAGGTAGAGTATTCTTGGTTCGAGGCCCTTCTGTTTCACTGCATTAAATATATCATGCCACTCACTTCTGGCCTATAAGGTTTCTGTTGAGAAGTCTGATGATAGCCTGATGGGTTTTCCTTTGTTTGTGATCTTATTTCTCTCTCTGGCTACTTTTAATAGTCTGTCCTTTTCCTTGATCTTTGCCATTTTCATTATTATATATCTTGGTGTAGTCTTCCTTGGGTCCCTTGTTTTGGGAGATCTGTGTACCTCCTTGGCCTGAGAGACTATCTCCTTCCCCAGATTGGGGAAATTTTCAGCAATTACCTCCTCAAAGACACTTTCTATCCCATTTTCTCACTCTTCTTCTTCTGGTACCCCTATAATACGAATATTTTTCCGTTTGGATTGGTCACACAGTTCTCTCAGTATTCTGTCATTCCTAGAGATCTGTTTTTCTCTCTGTGCCTCAGGTTCTTTGTATTCTTCTTCTCTAATTTCTGTTTCATTTATCAGCTTCTCCCCCATGTCTAATCTGCTTTTATAAGCCTCCTTTGTGTTCCTTAACAATTGGATCTCTGCCCTAAATTCATTCCTGAGTTCTTGAATATTTTTCTGTACCTCCAGAAGCATGTTTATGATTTTTATTTTGAAATATCTTTCAGGAAGATTGATTAGTTCCATCTCACTTTATCCTTTTTCTGGTGTTAGGGAGATTTTTGGTTTAACCAAGTTCCTTTGTTGTTTCATGTGTATGTGGTGCCCTCTAGTTCCCAGAATCTCTACTCTCTGGAGCTTCTCAGTCCCTGGAGTAATGTTGGGGGTCCCAGGGGAGTGGTGCTGATGCCTGTGATGAGGAAAGAGCTGTTTCCTGCTTCCCGGCTACTATGCCTGTCTCCCCTGCCAGAACCTGTGGGCTGAACACACAGGTGTAAACCTCTATGCTTTGAATTTGTAGCTGTGTAGTTGGGGCTTCCCTCTGGCTGTCCTGATGCTTAGGCTGGCATAGCCAGTTTGCAACCCTGGTGTGGGCTGGCCAGGAGGAAGTCACCACAGGCTGCATATCTCATTGAGGTCCTTGGAGCTGAGTAGCCAACCAGGTAGTAGAGCACCTGAATTTCCTGAAAGTTCCCAACCTTCTGGGCAGAGTGTGCTTCGATACTTATGTCAGTCCTTTCCCCTTTAGCAGCCCTCTCACTGTTAGGAATTCTCTCAGACTGCCTGCCCAGAGCAGCCCGTTATGGGTTCCTGTTTTCCACAAGCAGCTAGAATCTTAGTCTCTCCAAGTATTCTGCCTGTCTTAGCTTTCCAACCCCACTAATCACCAGAGCACCATGCAGTGTAGGTTTGTGCTCCCAGAGTAGAGCTCCAGAACTAGATGTTCAACAGTTCCAGGCCTCCACTCCCTCCCTGCTATGTTTCTCTTCCTCCCTCTGGTGAGCTGGTGTTGGGAAAGGGCTTGGGTCCCACTGGGTCATGGCTTTGGTATGTTACGCTGTTCTGTGAGTTCTGTTCTTTTCTCCAGGTGTATCCAATCTGGTGCAGCATTCATTCCTGTTACTCTTTCATGATTAATTTTATTAATTTTATTTTCATATTATATGTGGTTTTAGGAGGAGGTGTCTTTCTCACCTCATGCTACCATCTTTAATCCTCTCTTAAATATTTTAATTGAAGGGCTTTATTCTTATATTACTTACCATTGTTTTAAAAATTTGCCTTCTAAAATCTGTTTTTCATGTTTGATTTTACAATATATATTAACTTGGTAATACGTTAGATATAAGTAAAGACCCCTAAAACAATTGTTGGGAAAATACATTTTTCAATTTTGTATTACATAACTTTCAGAAGTAAAGTCTTGGTTTTTTCTTTCTTTTAATGCTTTAAAAGTTTTTCTTTTAAAATTGTATTCTATTTATATTCATTTGGATAAAAATCCTCATAGAATGTTATCTCATTTTTCTGCTAAACAGTTATAAAATTTAATTATTCATAAAGACAAATATCAGACTGATTAAAGAATCATCTGTAAGATTAACAGAATGAATCTTGCAACATTTACACTTTAAATCCTGTAATTGAATTCTTATGCATTTTAGTGCAAGCAATATTTTGTGTTTGAGTATAGTACATAGGAAAGTAAAATGTCAAAGCTTATCTTCAGTGTTCACAGTCTCTTTCTCTGCCTATCTCTTATAGTTTCAGGAATTCTCTTTGATAATATCTAGTGGTCAGTTGATTTCTCATTATTTTGGAACAGTAATTTGCATATCAAAGTCTTGATGCAAATAAACATACACTATGATCATCCAATTTCTAGTCTCATTCTACTGAGACCTACTGTAGGAAAAAGGCAGTAGATTGTAGAATACAGCCTAATTACTCAGTTATGTACTAGTTTCTTTCAAATGCCAAAATAAACAAATATTTACCATACGTTTAACTTTTACTTTGAAACTGTTAGAGCCAAAATATTGGTCCCAGTCATGAGAGGGGTTGGTAAGGCATGATTATCAGGTCTATGTTATAGCTTGCTATGATTTCATATAAAGAATATTGTAATTTTTATAGCTACAAACTGTAAGCATTATTAGTAAATCAATTTTTAAGTCAGGATTAGCATGCATATCCTACATAGTTTATTTCTAATTAATCTGAAAGAAATTCTAAAAATAAACTTTTTATATCCTCAAATATAAATAATTTGAACAAAGCATGAAATGAATACAGGAATATGTGTTATTTTTTTCTTTGAGGATCAAAAGCAGAATCTAGTCCAAATTTTCTGAATTCAAGAAATACATATTTCATTTAACTCTCATCTATGAGCCATGATGCACTCAGAGACGCCACATTGAATGAGACAGTCTGCCAGCAAAGGAATTAAAATTTGCAAAGCTTTTCACTAATTGCTTTCTTTTTTCCATTTTAGTGATAGGTTATTGTAAGTGACTGTTGACTTTGATTTTATTTGAAAATTATACAAAAAATTAAAAACCAAACAAAAACCACTATTTGATGATAAGCTTTCTGGCTTCTGAAATCACTACAAAATGGACTTTTTTTTCTATAACAAAAAGCCTTTGTAAGGAGTTGGTTATGATTTAATTAGTAATGTTGCCTCTATAGGTTCAATTTTAAGAGAAGGCAATATAGTTTTGTGATGAGTCATGCACTCTCTGGAGTCAGACTGGCTGAGTTCAAAGCTCAGTTCTGTCACTCACAGAGTAAGCTGTTCAGCCTCTACAAAACAGGGGAGAAAGCAGTACCCTGTGACATGAGGTTTCTGGGAGTATTGATAGAGAAGATGTACATAAAGGATTTAACACAGCCCCTCTTACTTTATACGCATTCCCTTTGCTGTTATTACCATGGAAAAACTACAAAAAAATTAATAAACATTTAAAATCCTAGTCACAGGTAGAGAGAGAAAAAGAGCTCAACTGACTAAGTTGAGACTAAAGAGTGAGTCGATTGAAAAGAAGCTCTGACATTAGTGGTTTGAAACTGGGCTGAAAAACTTTTTAGCTACTTACAAGTAAAGGTGTTAATTTCACCTAAACAGTACTGGTCTCAGTAGAATTTTAGCTATTTTTATTCTCTAAGAATTGGCACAAATAAACATTAACAGGTTAGTGAAACCTAGGAAACCTCTGTTTGAGAATAAGTGAATCCAGTTGCCTGTTTAATGTACCAAAACCCAAACTTCTAATGCTTTATAATGGTCTCAGTGCCTCTTAAAACTGTGAGGAAGTAGCTTCAGTCCCAACGGTATGTGGCCTTTAAGGAAAGTCTATTTTTATTAACATTCCTTTATGGCCATAACCACTATTATGTTGCTAGAGAAAATATCTTGCTGATGACCTATTTCTGTTTCTAATAGTTCTTAATCAAGAATGATATGCAATGCAGACACAAATTTTTTTCCTTTGTAATTACTCCTAATTCCCATCTCCTGGTCTCCAAAGTTAAATTGGGTGTCCAGAATTCCCATTAAAGCTGTCAATAGCCAGGTTTTATTTTGATATTCCAGAAATGGAAAATATAAAAAGAATTTAGGAACAGATCAATCACCAGCAATGAAATTGAATTGGTAATCAAAAAACTCCCAACAACCAAAAACTCAGTACCAAATGGCTTCACAGCTGAATTCTACCAAACATTTAAAGAAGAGCTAATACCCATCATTCTTAAAGTATTCCAAAAAGTTGAAGAGGAGAGCATACTTCCAGACTCATTCTAGGAGGCCAGCATCACTCTAATTTCAAAACCAGACAGAGACATTACAAAAAAAGAAAATTGTAGACCAATATACCTGATGAACACAGATGAAAAAATCTTCAACAAAATATTAGCAAACTGAATTAAAAAATATAATATATCAAAGGGATCATCCATCACGACCAAGTGGGATTTATTCCAGGGATGCAAGGGTGGTATAATATTTGCAAATCAATCAATATCATATACCACATTAACAAAAAGAAGGATAAAAACCACATGATTCTCTCAACAAATACTGAGAAAGCATTGACAAAATTCAACATCCATTCATGATAAAAACTCTCAACAAAATGGGCATAAAGGATACATACCTCAACATTATAAAGGTCATATATGAAAAACCCACAGTAACATTATACTTAATGGTGAAAAGCTGAAAGCCTTTACTCTAAGATCAGGAACAAAACAAAGATATCCAGTCTCACCACTTTTATTCAACATAGTCCTGGACATCCTAGCAATCAGACAACACAAAAAGATAAAAGGCATCCAAATTGGTAAGGAGGAAATTAAACTATTGCTATTTGCAGATGACATAATACTATATATAGAAAACCCTAAAGACTTCACCAAAAAACTATAAGAATTAATAACTGGATTCAGCAAAGTTTCAGGGTACAAAATTAATACAAAGAAATCTGTTGCATTCCTGTATACTAATGATGAACTAACAGAAAGAGAAATCAAGAAAACAATCAATTCACAATTGTATTAAAAAGAATAAAATACCTAGGAATAAACCTAACCAAAGGAAGAGAAAGAGCTATACTCTGAAAATTATAAGACACTCATGAAAGAAATTAAGGAATACACAAATAAGTGGAAATCTGTCCTATGTTCATGGATAGGAAGAATTAACATTGTCAAAATGATCATCCTGCCAAAAGCAATTTACAGATTCAATGCAAACCCTATCAAAATTCCAACAGCATTTTTTTTACAAACGAGCAAAGAATTCTAAAATTCATATAGAACCACAAAAGACCCTGAATAGCCAATGCAATCTTAAGAAAAAGGAACAAAGCAGGGGATATTACATTGCCTGACTTTAAGCTATACCACAATGCTAGAGTAATCAAAGCAGTATGGTACTGGCACAGGAACAGACCAATAGATCAATGGAAAAGAACAGAGAGCCCAGAAATTAAATCCATGCATATGGTCAATTAATATGTGATGAAAGAGTCATAAATATACAATGGGGAAAAGAGATTCTCTTCAATAACTAGTTTTGGTTGGGAAAATGGGGCAGCTACATGCAAGAGAATGAAACTGGATTACTGCCTAAATCCAAACACAAAGGTAAACTGAAAATTTATCAAATACCTAAATGTAAGACATGAAACCATAAAACTCCTTTAGAAGAAAACATAGACAAAAACTTCTTGAACACAGCATTAGCAATTTTTTTCCTGGATACATCTCCTTGGGCAAGGGGAACAAAATAAAAAATGAACAAAATGCAACTACATCAAACTAAAAAGCTTCTGTACAGAAAGGACACCATCAGCAGAATAAAAATATAGCCTACAGTATGGGAGAATATATTTGTAAATGATTTATCTTATTGGGGGTTAATATCCAAAATATATAAAGAGCTCATACACTTCAACACCCAAAAAAGAAATAACCTGATTAAAAAATGGGCAGAGAATATGAACAGACATTTCTTCAAAGGAGAAATGCTGATATCCAGCAGGCATATGAAAAGATGCTCCACATTGCTCATTGTCATGGAAATGCAAATAAAAACTACAACGAGATATTACCTCACACTAGTAAGAACAGCCATTATCCAAGAGACAGGAAATAACAAATTTTGGCAAGAATGTTGGGAAATGGGAACCCTCTCCACTGTTGGTGGGAATGTCAATTGGTGCAGCCACTGTGGAATGCAGTATGGCGGTTCCTCAAAAAACTAAAAATAGAAATACATTCAGCCCCATAATTCCATTTCTAGGAATTTACCTGAAGAAAACAAAATCCCTGATTTGAAAAGATATATGCACCCCTATGTTTATTGCTGCATTATTTACAATAGCTAAGATATGTAAGCAGCTTAAGTGTCCATCAATAGATGAATGGATAAAGAAGATGTGGTACACATACACAGTGGAATATTATTCAGCTGTAAAGAAATTGTGCCATTTGCAACAACGTAGATGGATCTAGAGGATATTATGTCCAGTGAAATAAGCTAGGTGGAAAAAGACAAATACGATATGATTTCTCTTATTTGTTGAACAAAACACCAGTAGACACATGAGAAGTGACTGGTAGTTGCCAGGGGGACGCGTTGGTGTGGGTGGGTGGGGAGGTTGAGGGTGATAAAGGGACCAAAAATTCTCAACTATAATGTAGGTTGGTCATTAGGATGGTAGTACAGCATCAAGAATATAGCCAGTGATTCTGTAACATCTTCCTGTGTTTACAGATGGTAGCTATACTAGTCAGAGGGAGTATTTAATAATGTGGGTAATTGTTGAACCAATGTATTAAAAAAATTAAAATAAAAAAAGAATTTAGAGGTGATACAGAGAATAGGAGTGATGATGTTTGATTGGCCCATCAAGAATGACTGGAGGAACTGGTGTTTTTGTATGGGAGGAAAGCCTACAGACTTATTTAGTAACTAGCTATATAGAGGGCAGCACTAAATTGTAACTTTTATTCCCTGGGTGGATTTGTCAACCTTACTTCACATTAAACAGTTCCTTAGTTTACAGGATGAAGGTAATGCTTCTCCTTTATGACGGTTGAAAACTTAAATAAGACAGTATAGATTTAATGTTTAATACAATATCTGGTAATAATATTAGCTCAACAAAAATGCCTTTCTTTCATGTTCTTTATACATTACCATGAATGTCACAAAAGGAAATTATAGGTGTGATTACTTAAAACATGTGGAGGGAGTATTTGTGCTACAGTGGTTAACTTTGGAATATTCTATGTCTTCAAAGAAAAAAGTGAAGAATTAATTTTTTTTCTGGAACAATACAGTGCTCTTTACAATTAAAAGTTATTTCCAAAAGAGCTTCAAAAGTGATGATGATTTTTCAGTTTATTAAAACAGGAAAATCATTTTAATGTGTTGTTTTTAGATGTTGCTTGAAGTTCCTGAAAAAAGTGGTGTAATTAGAAACAATGTAAGTCAAATATAATTTCTCATATATGTAAACACAACCAATTAATAAAATATTTGCATTCTATTGGATAACAATTTGATATAAAATTTGTCATTTGATAAATTTGTTCAATTCTTGAACTAACAAAAGCTTTTTCAAGTCTGAGCATTAGATCAGTATGTCTTTTTTCCCCATTTTAGTTATTATAGTCCCAAGTATTTAAAAATAATTAAATGAAATATTGCTATTTTATAAAGTGAAAACAAAACAATGCTTAGAAAATGTATTCAAATTCCCATACATCATCACTGCAGTTATATTACACATCTTGTGAAATAACAGCAATAAAACTCCAATATGGACAGAGCATACTACTCCACTTTTTACTCAGTGGAGATGTTATGAATATTTACTTCTGTGAATATTGAATTATCTAAACATAAATATTATAGAGTAAGTTTTATAAAGTTTTTCCAAATTCTATTCTTACAGCTTCTAAATTAGGATTTAGTTTTTATAAAAGGATAAAGTAATAATATCTTAGTTGTCATTTAAAAGAAATTAAAATTCCATGTAATATCTTAATTTATTTTAGTAATGGTGCTTAAAATGAGATAAATACGGTAAATGAGGAAAAGGCTCAAAATTATTTCTCTAAGAGAAATACTGATACTAAATTCTCAAAAATCATTATGCTGAATGAAAGAATTTGGGAAAGAGCACATACCGAAGCACAAAATAATACATGCTGAATGATACATAAATTTTTAGAAAAAATAAACTATTTTATTCTTACTGAGCAGAACAGCGGCTAACTGGGGCTGGGAGGAATGAATTATAAAGTAGCACAAAACCTGGCAGAGGTGATGGTCATATTTGTTATTCTGTTATGATGGCAGTTTCAGTAGAATTCACCAAATTGCACAGTTTAATTGGCTGTAGTTCATTTTACAGAAATCATATCCCATTAAAGTTGATTTTTAAAAAAGAACAAGAATAATAGTTCACTAGTTTTGAAGTAAATGTAAGAAAATATGGAGACACTATATTTTTAAACCACTGGATTAAAAGAAATAAATGGAAAAAGCCAAAAGACAATAATGCTATTTCAATCTAGTGAGGATGTTATGATTGTGGCCATATTAATTGGCCAAATTTTGGATAAGCAATTTAGTAATACATTTCCATGTCATTAAAAATGTCCCTTGCCTTTAACATATCAGTTTCACTACCATGAAGTTGTTAATGGGATAATCCAGAAAAATAAAGTGACATAAAAGAAAACCTTTCAGAGTATGTTAATTTAATAGTTTTAATCTTAGTTCAAATATTCAGCCATGCAATAAATATCTCATCTTTTCTTTTTCTCCAATCGATCTAATTCTGTTCTTAAACTACAGAAGAGGCAGGAATTCAACCTGAGTCATTGTTACTGACTCCACCCAATTGTGCCATGTGCTGGAACCTAAATCAATCCATGTGAATCACGGGCACCCCTCAAATAATCTGCCATTGGCCTGTAACCCTGTACTATTCAAGGGTCTGCTACTTCCCTTCCACTCACTGCCTAAGGCCACAGTTGGAGAGAATGATGCACCCTCTGCCTAGAAACCAGCCTATTTAGCACCCTGTATAGCCACCCTTTTGACATCTTTCTTTCATCCATATTTAGAGCCATGGAAGAGGGCTCATATCCCCACTACTTCTTTAATCCCTTCCAGTCTTCTAATATTTTTTCCTCCCTTTCCTTATCCCTTAAGAATTCTCCTAACCTCTATGCTCCTTCTTGATCATCTAGTATAATCTTTTCAGAGAGTTGGACTACCTCTTAGATCTTGAGTGTGGAGATGTTTATAGTGCCTGAGTATTTATGCCATAAATTACCATGATAGATTTAGTGATAAAATGTAAGTGACAAACTATATATCTAATAGTGAAGAAATGAATTAGAAAAGTATCTACTATATGAAATATTATGGTTATGCTAAAATTTAAGGAATAGAAGCATAATATAAAACTGTATAAACTATAAATATGACTTCATAAGAATCATATATATCATTTGCTATGAGAGCCTAATGGGAGTTTTCCAATCTTTTTAAATTATGGAATTGTGTGTGTATGTAATTTATTAAGCACATGTGTTTTATTTAACATAAAAATGTTTGATGTGATCAGTTAAAATTCAAAGAGCTAGAGAATACTGATGAACTATATTTACTAGGTTATCCCTACTATAAAAATCATACAGGGAAAAAGGAGGGACTGAGAAACTGAAGAAAAGTTAAGGGGTTCTTAGGTATATGCAGTGCCTCCACCAAAGAATACGGAAAATCCTGAGTAGAAAGTTGTGTGAGAAGGCTGCTGGAGACATGAGTATTTTCAGAAAGGGTACTATGATTTGGCTTTAGGAAAGAACAATTTGATCTTTACTATGTTCACTGTTTTAATAGAAGTTTGTTTCCATTAGAATCTTTCTAATTTCTGTCAATAAATATGTTATTTTAAAGGCATTATCCCTTACTTGAAGTCACCTTCAGCCATAAGGTGTGTTTAAAACATTATTCAGTTTTGTCAGAGAGGATCTTTTTTCTTTACCTGATTGCTTAAAATCTTCCAGGTTTGGCTATTATTTTTAGTATATTACCTATACCAGTCATTTTCAAAGTAACGTAAGGAGTCTTTTAAAAATAACGCACACACACAGAGTACCTCTGAATTGAATTGTTCAAGAAGAGAATTACAATATATAAAACTGATTCAGAGGTCCTCTTGTACTTCACTTCGAACTTTTCTGGGACCTCAGAGCAACTAAGCTTCCTCAAAATGCAGTTGGAAAACGTTCTTGGCCATTGTTGTACTACATGAGTGTTAAAAATCCTTTTGAAAGAAAGAAAACTACAGCCATGTTTTCACATGCAATTATATTTCCAGAATATAATGTGACTTCTAGGAAACCTTTAAAAAGTAATGTAAGTCCTATTCTTTCTTTTTAATACCCTGTTCCTTGTTTTGCTCTCGATTAAGTTTCAGAGGGCCTACAAAATCCCTGTAAAAACAAGTGAAATAATTCTTTGTGTAGTAGAATTCCTGTGGATGAAATGCACCCCCAATTTCTTCTCAAAGAAGAGCGCAAGCACTCCAAAAATTTTCACTGTTATTTTGGCTTATCCCTCCTAGGTTGCTTTATCCCTGCCTTTATCCTCTCTTTTTTCTTACACTAGCACAAGCACCTTGCCGTTTCAGCAGTTCAAATCCCTCAGCAAGATGTTTTGCAGATAAAATTTCTCTTTTGTGTAGAATGCACAGTTGAGAAGTAAGTTCTAATGGTACATAATTTTTCTAGCCACTAAGACTTTTTACATGTTGCCCTTTTATTATCTTCTTTCTTACTATCTCCCCAAGTATATTTTGAAACAGTGTTATGTCTCTTCTAGTGTTGTATTACTTGCTCCTTGGCTCTTCGGTATTTAATATTTGGTTCAAGTATCTAGAAATGTTGTGATAACGGCCCTTAAGATTTAATTTTTAAAAAGCAATGGACCTATTTAAAAGAATAGATTGCATTTTAATGATAAAAATCTTCTCTATTTCTAATTCTATTTTTAGAAATTTAGTCTTCAAAATTATGAGATTTTTGTAGCAATAACCATATTCCAAAATAATTTTCTTTTTATTTTCAATTTTCTGTCTATGAAAATGGATGTTTCTTCATTTGCTGTCAGAGTGATTTCTACTTCTAGAATTATATCTGCTTTTCTCCTCTGTAGTCACTTGTTACTTCTCTGAATTTTTCTTCATTTGTTATGACAAAAATATATGATGTGCTTTGATTTAATCCTTACTGTATTTCAGTAATTAGGGTGATTTCAAAAATACAATGTGAATGAAATATGTCATTAATTTTTTATCACTTTCTGAGATATTTTTGCTCTATTTTTCTCATAAGTCTTTTGTCCTAGAAATAGAATCATTTGTTATGTACAGAATTTGATGCATCAATTCATTTTGCTAGTGGTGTTGATTAGTAACACAGAACTAGTATCAGGCTGACCTGGGTTCAAGTCTAAATATACCACTACCTAGTTTATGACATCGACCAACACAAATATTCTATGACTTACTTTTTCAAGTATTTGATAGTAATAACAGTATTTGTTCAATCAGGCCATCGCAAGTATTAAATATGAAAATACCTTCAAAGATTTCAGCATGATTATAAGCATGTAGTAAACACCAGATAGATGCTAGCTAATAATGTTACCATTATTAATATGGTGATTCTCTCTTCAGGATGAGCAGAACAAATCATTATTAAAAATTGAGTTGAGTGTTTTTTACTTTTAATTTTTCTTGTAATTTCTTTACCTAACTTAAAAAGATGTCACTGGCAACCAAGTCACTGTTTCTGACCTCCATCTTGGAAGCTTTTCACTTCCACATGATCTCCTTTACATATGCAAAGCAGGACTCAAAGGATAAAAGGCTTGGTTTTAGAGTGAAAGTCCTGTGTTCAGCTGTGGGCTGGACCCTGTGCTGGAGTTTCTCATGAACCAATCATTTCATCTTTTACATTTAATTTCATCATCATCAAGTAGGGATAATAATCTTGTTAGATGACTGTTAAAATGAAAAAGTATGTGTAATCGCACTCTGGATATCCTGTGCAAATCCCGTTTACTGAGCAAGCGTAGCCATCCCTTAACTGCTGAGTACTGGCTGCTAATGGCTCAGTAGCTGCACCTTCTCCAAGACTTGCCCTTGACTGAGAGCTGCCTGGCTGAGGAAGTTATATCACCAGCCAGACTCTGGAGAAGTCCATAGCCCATTGATGGATTGATATGGAATTTCATAAGGCCATGCCTCTTCCCTTAAAATAAAAAAAACTGTTGTATAATTCACATTTTATAGTTCCTTGTGAGATTCAGCAAGACTGTAACTGTGATCACATCTTTGCATAGCTCTTTCCTCTATCCTATCCTGATTCTTTCACTTGCCTTGAAAACACAGTCACAGTGCATCACATATGTCTGAATCATTTTCTTAGGCTTTGTTTCTGGAAAATAGATCTAAACAAATATATCTGAAATGATGTGCCATAATGTCAAAGTGAACAGTTATTTGTAAGATAACATAATGAATCAACAGGAGGTTTTTAAGAACACCTCCAATATTGAGATTTCTTAAATAGGCAAAATATTTTGTTCATTAAAAAATTTAAATGACAATGGAATAAAAACTGTATTTAAACAAACAAAATGGTATATTTCTTAACCAAATTTATTAAAGCACCCACTATGTGCCGGATCTGTACTAGTTAATAAGAAAAAAAATGATAAAGGAGACAGACGTGGTCTGTACTATCAAGGACCTTGTATTTCTGTGGGGGAGTTACACACACACACACACACACAGGAAAAACACAATAGCTCATGAAAGTTCCTATGAAGGATAAAAACATGAAATAAAGAATAATGAGAGGTCTAAATTTGGGGTAGTCAGGAGAGATTTCTCTGAGCAGGTACTAGTTTGCCTGAAACCTGAAGAATATAAAGGGGCTGCTAACAGAGTCCATTAGCAGAGAGAATATTATCATGTGCAGAAGTCTTCAGGTAGCACATATTTTACTTTTTTAAGAAAATGCCAATGTGCCAGGAGTATGGTAGTAATGTCAAGACTGAGAAGAGATAAAACTGAAAAAAAATGTGAGATCACATAGGTTTATTTGCCATTCTAGGAAGTTTGGTCTTTGCTCTGCATACAACATGAAATCATTATAGGATTGTAAATTGTTGGTGGTGCAGAGTGATGTGATCTGATAAATGGATGGTGATTACAAAAGGCAAGAAAGGAAGCAGGGAAGCCAGGAAGACTGGGTGAGAGATCATATTGGACAGGATAGGGTGGTGGCAGAAAAGGAAAAGGAGCTGTACCTGAGATAGTATTTGCAGATAAGTAAATGTGGTTGTTCTAGTGGTGAAAAGTAGAATTTGCAGGTGGATTGAATATTAGGTAAGAGGAGAAAATGGAGAAATCAATGATATGAGGGCTTAAAGGTGTTGAAAAAACTGATTTTAGGAGAAAAGAGCTTAAATGTGGGCATGTAAGTGTGAAATGTAGTGAGGCATTAAAATGGAAATACTGAGTTGTATGTAGCACCCTAGATGCACTGGAAATATTTATCTAAATGTCAACAACATAGAAATATTCTTTAAAATTTGGGAATGGTTGTGTTCAGTTAGGTAACGAGTATAGAGAAGAGAAGATGGTCCGAGACTTGATATTTGAGTTGCCAATTAGAAGAATTTAGGAAGAAGACTGGAAAGGAAGAGTGTGAAGGAGAGCAAACAGTAGAGTATGGTGCCACTGAAGTGGGAATGGAGAAAACAATTCAAACATGTTCAACCTGTTGAATGCTGCAAAAGGTAAATTAGAATGAAATTTGGGGATGAATGAATTTGCAACTTACAGGATATGAATGATCATGTGACCTTAAAATTTTGGGAATGGTAGAGACATACCAGATTGAAATAGATTGAAGAATGAATGGCATTTGAGGAAGTAAAGATAATATTAATAGAAAAAATAATGGAGAAGAAGAGAAATAATTCGTTTGGATTCTGAGAGCCATGAGAATTTTTTTTTTTAGAACGGGGAAATAGAGTATTATGGGTGCATGCATTTTTTGTTTGATTTCGAAAATTTATTGGTTTTGAGCATTTTATTGTTAGTTTTTAGTTTCAAATATCTTGAAGAAAATAAGGTAGTTTTAAAATATGTTTATGTAAAATTTACATGTAACAGAGTAAAGGGGTAAGAGAAAAAGTAGCATCTATTTGCTACAAGTTTATAGCTTTTGATCCTGGCTGTTTTGTTGCAGCCAGGGCACATTCTGAAGTAAACTGTTAGGCTGTAAGTCCCTGTAATATAATTGGATACTGAACAACTGAGCAAATTGCAGCCTCAGAATGTGCCCTTGTAACCTTTATACTATTCAGTTTGATAGAACTGCAGAAGACAATGAAGAGGAAATGTGATTCAGAAAAGAGAAAGAACAGAACAACCCAGAACTTGATCTATCAGTCTCTGTTTGAGACATAGTACAGACTCCAGTGGGAAGGACTGGTAGGTAGAGTGAGAACCACATCTGCTAATGATAATAATGACAATGATGTTTTATTACAAATATACATATTTGTAAACACTTAATTCTTGATGTCCACTTGGAAATAGGGAATTTAGGCATTCTCAAATTTCAGATACTATCGATTTGGGTTTCAAGTCTCAAATAAATATGGAGAGATACTAATTAAGACATGATCATCATACAAATGAGGTAATATTACACAATGGGAATTTTGATAAGGACTTTGAGTTGATCTAAATATTGATCATATTCCATAACAAAATAATTTTATTATGTCTGAGGTTTCATATAAAAATGGTTGTAAAAGGAAGAAACAAACAATAGATATTGATTAAGGTGTGCAAGCTGTTTTTAATTTATCATGGCCTTTGCTCTTAAGGATAGAAAAGCTTATTATGAATTCTTCGTGTTATGGGAACTTGAACTCCTTGTAGTATTTTCTATATTATTATTTCAACTCTCCTCTGATCAATCCTAATTGATTTTAACATAGCTATAATGATCTAAGGATTCTTATTCTCCCTGGAGATGATTCCTGAAATAAAATAATTTAGTTCTTTGGCTATGTCAAATCCTTCAGAGATTATTTTATAATCAGTAACACCAGAGAAGTGATACAGTTGTTTACCATAGAATGGGGAAATTAAATTAACCATTTTTTCTAGAGTCTTAACCTGTATTTTATGTATCACCATGGATTATAAATTTTATATATTTGTTAATTATACTGTACCTATGATGTTTAATGCTGCCACTTTTGAAAGGAATGTAACACCAAAGGATGTAACACTTGTTAACTCAAGGATTCTGATATCTCTTTTAGATAATGTTCTCATTTTCTTTTCCTCCTACTCTAATTCTTCTTTCTCTTTTTGCTTGTTTATAAAAGGTGGAGATGAATTAGCAGTCTGTCCTTAGTTTCTTCTCTTTTCTTTGTACCAGGAATTCTTGGGGGAAAGCATTCAAATAGATTATTCCACCACTGCTGGGCTGACTCTCATTGCTCCTCTGCATTCCTACAGTATTAAATTCACATTTCTTTTAGGGCATTTACTCCATGTTTTTGTTGTTGTTATAGTTGCAACTTGACCATCATTTCCTTGAAATCAGTTACCCTCCCTGGTTCTTGCCAATTCTTGTCCCTCTAGTTTAATGCCTATGGGTTCCAGATGGAACTCAAAATTTTAAATCTATTGGACATTGCTCCTGGAAGTCTTGGCTGCTTCCTTGTAATGGTGTTATGTGTAATGGTGCAATGTAAATTATATCATTTGGGAGAATTTTGCCATTCATAACCCAGATACAGATCTCCTACAAAAAGATGTCCATTTCTGTGATATTCTGTTTCCAAACCTCTACATTTTTATCTAACTCCAATTCAGTCTTGACGTTTGCATTTTTATTTACTGTATGAATTGGTACATTACACCTCAGGAAGCACAATCTTTAATGGCTTTGGACCTATAAGAAAAGTCAGAGTTATCCAGGGTGTAATATCAAAGATCTGGGTCCCTCTTCTGAACTGGCCTATCTCTTATCCTCTTTCTCTGAATTCTTGATATTTCATACCACCCCAGTCCCACTATCGAAGAGGAATATGTCTGTGGCTAGCATTTGTTGCATATCTCCATGTCTCAGAACTCAGTAGGACTGGAAAAGCAGTGCTAGGTGTTTGTTCCTCCGTAGATCTGTTCTTCGGTCCAACCATTAAGAAACGTTCCTACTTTCACGCAGGCAGGGTTTCTCAGCAGGAGGGACTATGGATATTTTTAATCTTGCACTAGGCTCGGAGTAGAAAAGCAGCACTTGTCTACATCCAAAAACGAGCACTAAGATCAGACATACTTCCCTGGGTACAGTCAGATCAAACTCAAATCCTGACAACCCCTTTACTGCTCATGTTCCCTATAGCAGGCAGTTGGAGTGCCTGGTGTGATGACTTGGCCTAGCAGTGTAGCTGCCTGCCAGCTTGATCTCAGCAGGTGAACCCTCCAAGCAGACAGTAGGTAACAGAAAGGTAGCTGTAACAGCAGAGTGGCAAAGAGCAGCAACCCTGCTGCAATTCCTGACTCACATGAATGCTCGTTTGATCTTGTATTTCATCCTTTTTTGTCTAATCCTATAACACATTTTTTTAGGTAAAGAAAGCTGGACTTTTATTCTTTGTTTTTGAAATTCCTATGTGTGTAGAACTGACCCAAGAGTCTTACCTTCTAGAAATCATAGGCCAAAGACAGATAGCTCAGGCCTCAGTCCTGTGTTAGAACCAGAGAGAAGATAATATCTCAGCAGCTGCTCCATAGATAGTCCAACTATACCTTGACAGGGACAAGTCAGTTATCTATGTATACCCAAATCAAACCCATCTGCTCTTTCTTTTGGAACTTTGTTCAGTCATATGTCTCAAACAGATATCCTAATCCTCTGAGCAGGAGTATTATAGATACTTGTAAAACATAAGTGGTCATTCTGTATCAGGAACCCTGGATAGAGGCATTTCCTATACTGAAACTCTTCAGCAAACACTGAAGGAGCACTATATGACCTTGAACCAGACTGCAGGGGCTATAGTGTAATGCCTCTTTTCAAATCAGACTCTTCAACTGAATCACTTCACTTGCACCCTTCCCACTGATGAGCTGATTACTCTTTGGTTATGACTGTTTGACTTGTCTGACTTCTCAGTGTCCATTGCTTTTTCCAATGTCCAATCAATATAAGAAGTATCTAAAAATTAGCAAGTATAAAAATCCAAATCTTTATTATAAGGTCTATATAGACACTTCCAAGCCTTTTTAATATCCTGTAACATGGAGAAAATATATGTGTTTAGCACACTGGGATCAACATACCTCTCTTTCTAGAGGTGATGGACCCAAAGGGCTGTCACAGGTTCTGACGAAAGACCTGATGGCTGAAGAGATCAGAGCCCATGCTGGTTGGTCTAGGTACAACACTCAGTTCCTTAGCATGACATTCATGCCTTTTCCCAGACTATTTCCCTGTATATCATCTGTCCATAATTATCCAAGGCATCCTACCCCGCAGCCACATGTAGTTGCCATATATTCAATATAGTTTTAATCTCCATACAGTTGCAGATGTATGGAATATCCACCCAGCCTTTCTTCATCTGGCAAAGTCCTACTTATCCTTTAGGATTCAGCCAAATATTCATAACCTATCCTTTACAGAAAGATATAGTCATTTCTTCTGTGTTTCTTAAGCATTTTGCTCAGACCACAGTCTTAGAATATTTCATACTGAATGTAATTATTTCTTTATTAATCAGCCATTCTTAGCAAGAAAATGAACTTAACTTCCAATTATCAACTTCTATATTCCAAGTATGGTGCTTTTATATACATGATTGAATTTATTTCTCTAAATTGTCTAAGGTTGGCTATCTTAAAACCATTTTTGCATGAGAAAGCATATATTAAAAATCATGCTACCATTTTCCTAAGGTGAAAAATCTGGTAAGTGATAAAGAATGGATTTATTTGGATGTTCTTAGACTTAAATGGCAATGACCTCCTTACAATTACAGTTCTTTAAAACACAAACTACCATGAAGATGCCTATTAAAATGCTGAATGAATAAATGAAGAAAGAGAATAAAGGGAGGATGGAGGAAGAAATGAAGAAAAGAAGGAAAAAAGAAAGATCAATAAACCAAACACACTACAAATTGCCAAACAAAAGATCTCTAGGCTTGTATGTGATACACAGACTAAATCAACTTTTGACTTTCGAATAACTTTTGGACTATACCTTAGAGTTTAGGGACACAGTAAATATAATGAAAAAGTGGAGTATATTACAAAAGTTTGGTGGCTCAACTAAAAAATCAAAATTTACGTATTAAGGTAAACACCAAGAACTTTGTCTAACTCAAATAAAATTAGTAAGTCATTAGAAATTCTTAAGAAATTTCCTTGTATGGGTAAACTTATATAAGAATCTTTCATTTTGAAGAATTTTATCCAATTTGAATATGTGGATGTTTAGGTAGTTATGGATATATTTGAATATCTAATACTGTATGAATGGCATTTAATTTATTCTGTAGCTTTATTTGGATATAAATGTTTTAATAAATTATAGTATCTGTAAGATTTAATATCATATCTAAAGTGACATAAAATATAATGTACTGAAGATGAAATTCAGTAATGCATATTTAAAAAATACAGATTCTCTTTTTCAAGTGTTTCTCATTTTAAAGAAAATATCAGATACTCATATTTCATACCCTTGTAGAATTCAATCAAGATTATTTCCCTAGCAGATGGCTACATGCAAAGCTAATTACAATATGATTAAGAAGGGTTGAAATGTCACAAAATGATAAATTACCATAGAGCAAAAATCATCTAGTCAACATTTATCTGACATAGTCCTTTTGAGAAGGGTGTGAATCACTAATACGCTTTATCCATCTCATTTTTCTTTGCCTTTCTTGATTTTTCTTCTCACTAAGGTAGTAAAATACTCAATATTATCACAAGTAACACAGAAAAATAGAGATAAATCTAGTATGAAATTTTTAAATGCTCAATTTCATTGTTCAAGGTTTAAAAAGGAATATATAAGCTTTATATAAATTTTATGAATAAAGAATACTACAAAAAATTAAGCATTGTCCCATTACATAAAGACAATAGGTATTGTTGATATATTTATTAAACAGTTTAATGGTAAAACAGCCATGTGCTTTCCCATAGTCTTTGACTATTTCCTCTCTTGAAACAAAATGGGGACAAATGTAGATAAGTGCATGCTTGTAGTGCTGGCAGTTTGAGGATAGTCTCCTTTGATTGATCTCATTTTCACAGTAAAATAGGAAGCAAGGTGAGTGAGTGATGGGAGACAGAGATTTGAAAACAAACAGTGTGAAAAATATATTTAGGAATCTGGAAATGAATGGACATGGGAAGCATAGTATGATTTCTGGGAATCATTGAAGTCTTCAAAAAAAACCCAGTAAATTCCTAGTTAACGCAAATACCCCCATTGATTAAAAAAAGAGGTACTCTTCCTAATTTATAAAGCTAATTTAACCTTAATACCAAGTCTAACCAAGGGTAGTATAAAAAAACAAGAAATCAAGCCATTTTCGTATTTGAACAAAGACATCACAGTCCTAAAGAAAACAGAAGACTGAGTACAACAATGTGTAGAAAGTAATACAGCATAGTGGAGTTGGTTTTATCTCAGGTGTTCAAGGATATTTTAACATAAAATGTTTTAATGTAATTCATTGCCTTAGCAGGTTAAAGGGGAAATATGATCATCTCAGTAGATGAAGGAAAATTCTTTAAAAAGATTCAACACCTATTCATGATAATGACTTTTGGTATAGAAGGAATAAAATGGAATGTTCTTAATTAGAATTAGTTCTTCTCAATAAAGGATTTTTGAATTGAAAACATACTTTATTATGAAACTCTAGATGAAGTGAGGGACTGGACAAAATACCCACTGTATTTTCTTCATCTAGATTTTGCCAGATGCTCTCATTCTAAGGAATCAAAAACATTTAAGAATGGAAAGGAAGAAATAAGATTGCTGTTATTCAGAGATATTATTATCGATATAGAAAATCCAATACAATTGCACATTAATCTATATAAATCAGTTATCACTGCACACAATCTGCAAAAGTCAGTAGTGGTCCTTCCTACCAACAAGAAACAATTAGAAATTATAATTGAAAGGAAGATTCCATTTGTAATATCACCAAAAACCAAAGGGTCCTAGGAAAAGATAAAAGTAAAAAATTTTAGAAAATAATTACAAAACTTAATTGGACGTCAAAAACCTAAGTAAATAAATATATTTGTCAATGAGAACCTTCAGTACTCTCAAAGTATATAAAGTTTCTCATGAATGTCAATAAACTCATATACAATTTAAATAACTTAGTTACACAGCTCTACTCATAGAACTATTATATTTTAGCTTGATAAATACAGTTGAAAAGATTTAAATCTGTTTTTGTTAAAATCAGAAAGAAGGCAAATATGGAACGTATAAATGATTTAATAAAACAAACATAATGACTGCCTAAGATAAGGATTTATTTTGACTTTCTAGGTCAAGAGCTTATAAATTAATAGGAAAGCTAAGGCAAGCAGATTTAGTTGTGCATTGGCTGAATCTGTTGAAAGGAGAAAATTATTTTGGCTGGGAAACTAAAACTGAAAATGTAACAAATGAGTAGTGACTTGATGGAAATGTAGGATTTCATAAATGGACTGGAGTGAGGGCTGTTGCAGGTAGAGGAGATTGAACAAAGGTATAGAGGTGGCAAATTGGGAGACATATTCACAAATGGCTTCAATATGACATCCAGGGATCATATTAAAAGAATCTTGAATTCCACTTTATAGAGTTGGAATTTTTTTGTTAATAATGGCACTGAAAGTAATGGAACATAAAGATTATTCTTGCAGTAGGATGTAGAATGTATTGGGTCAGTAAGAGACCTTATGAAGAAGACAATAATTCCAGTAGAATGTAATAAGGAGACAAGCTGTGACATCAGTGATGGATGGGAATAATTGGAGAAAAACTGTAGGGGTCAAATTATTAGAACTCTAATATTTTTGCATGGTAAATTCATTCATTTGACAAATATTTATCTATTGGTATTAAAAAAAAACAGTGAAAAAAAGAATGCAAAAATCCCTACTCTCAAAGAGCTTTTTTCTAGTGTGGAGAAATAGGTAATGAACAAAAACCACAAGTATAATTATAAAGAATTACAAAATAGATTCCATAGAGAGACACAAAGCAGTGAAGAGAGACTAGGAAGTGTTGTTGGGCCAGGGGAGTGTGCAGTCTTATATAAAGTGATCAGAAAGGCCTCACTATATTGGTGATATTTGAGTGAAAACATGAAGTGAGGAAAAGTATGGCTGTTAATAGGTAAATCAAAAAATAAAGAAGATAAATTAAGTGCTTAGTAAAAGAACATTGAAATTTCAAGGAAATTAGGAGAGGAACATTAAGATTAAGAATAACTACCTTTATGTCATTTGAAAGGTGTCAGAAGACAAATTAGATACTTTCTTCTGCTAATCCCCCGCTCCTTGACAAGTGATCTAGGGTACTGGGCTCAGCCTAGGTCATGTTTGAGCCACAGCATCACTAGGCTTGCATGAGAACTGTTCAAATAAGTGTTAAATCCAAGTGAGACCAAGAAGAGAGAGACTCAGGTTGCAAAAGCAAGTATCATTTCCAATAGATCTTGATTAGCAAGATTTGAAACAAAAGGTGAGACTTAACACATGCCAGAAGTAATTCACCTATTAACTAGCAGACCGACTCAGTGGACCTTTTCTTATCTGTTCTTGGGTTATATGTGACTCAGGCTGGGATATGTGTCAGAAGGTTAAAAGGTACAGCCACTAGTAAGCCTAGAGGAGAGTGTAAAAGCCAAAATATGTGGGTTATTATACAATTTCAGCTTCACAGCAGGAAGGATATGTTTCACCAAAATGGAGTATATTATTTGAGAAGCATTAAAAATTACCATTTAGTTGAAAGGGAGGGCCTCATATCAGAGAGAATTTTTTTTTAATGGAAATTCAGGCAGGGTTAAGGGAATAATGTTAATGTCTCTCTGATATTCCCCAATTCTAAAAATATATGACTGTGATACTGATACTTATTATTTGAGCACAAAAATTGCTTGTGATAACTGTTGCTTTTTATGATTCTTCTCCCTTTATTTATTTGTCTGTTTATAACTGCACAGCCTTAGGAACAACTGAAAGACTGTTGCTTATCTGTTGGGTACTACTGATGCAGAGAAGTTTACCATGGAGGCATCAGCATTCTATATTTCAGCCTGACTTTTTAAGAATAAAGTAGACTTAAAAATGTGATGCTCAGCATAACCTTGGAATTCACTCAATAAATTTATGTACTAATACAGAAGAATTTACTTAGCTCTGGTATAGAGAATCCTTTTGAATGAGGTTCTATTGATTGAAAATATGGATCTTGTCAGAAAGAATAAGTTTATCCAGGAAACATGTCCTATGATACCAGTTCAGACAGGCTTTTCAGGACCTTCTGAGAATTGTGGAAATTGAGAATGGCAATACCCTGCTGGAGGCAATCTGTGAAACAATTAATAAGCTAAATATCACTCATTCGTTTATCACTTAACAGCCTGAATAATCTTTTTCTGCTAACAGAGTATCTTAGAAACGACCACTGGGAACATGTAGAGTTTGGAAAGTGTCACTAGAGAGTTTTCCTTTTTGTCTAAGAAATCAAACAGAGAAATACTTATTAAATCTCCACTTTAAAGAACTGTAGTATGTATATTTATGTGTAACTCAGGATTTCTGGGACTTAAAGCTTAGTCCCTGCCCTCAAGTAATTGTTATTTTGTAGCAGTGGTAAAAATGTACATAGTAATTGAAATTCAAGGCAGTATATGCTATGTGTCATGAGTGACATACAGTGTTATAGGAAATCTGATGTGCATGTCACCTACATCAGAATAACCTAGAATACTTTTTAAAAATGGAAATCCCATTACGCTATCCAATCTAAAGACTTAAAACAAAAACTCTAGGATGGAGTTTAGAAATCTGTATTTTTAAAGCTCACTGAATATTAGATATTAGATAGGGTACCCCAAAGTTATTTGTTAAGTGCTATAGTAGTTTGCCAGAGAAAGACCACATCCAGTTAGTTATTCTCAATCCAGTAAAATTCACCAGTTAGTGTTTCTCAATCTTGGCTTCATAGTGGAGTTACTTGGAAAGCTTTGCTGATGCTTAGGTCTCCCCTCCAGAGATTCTGATATTGTTCCATATTGCAGCCTGAACATTTGGATTATACACTGCCCAACAGCAGATGATATATTCCAAATGTTATAGGCTGTTTATGAGGCTATTCATGATATTATATATCTTATACTTTATTTACTAGCCACAGTGAACTACTTGCAGACTCCAAGATGACGATGATGCTGATCAAAATAATAGTGACAGTAAACATTTATTTTGTTATTATGTGCTGAATATTAATTTGTTTAATCCTCATGAAACACTAGGAGGTAAAATGCTGTTACTCCCATTTACAGATGAGAAACAGAGTTAAAGTAACTTGCCTAAAGCCACACAGCTGGTAAATAAAGTTGGGTTTTGAACTCAGCAGTCTGGCTCTAGAGTGTACACTCTTAATGCCATGTCACCCACACATTGTATACCCTCCAACACCTCCCTCGGATCCTTGAACTATGTCATATGTGTTTACACTGCTTTGAGCTACCTTCCTCTAATCTGTTATGTGGTAAATTTTTACCATTTTCATTTCAAAGCTCAAATGTCCCCTCCTACAGTATATTTTCCATACTTCCCCACCCTGAGAACTGATATTTTATATAGTAAAGTCTTTTAAGTTTTTAAAAAAATTTTTGGTCTGTTCACATTAGTGTGTGAGCTCCTTGAGCGAAGGGTGGGCCATGTTTTTGTAGTTGTCTGAACAATGGCTGCAATATAATAACTATTCAGTACTTGCTGACTAAGTGAATGATTAAATGGAAGAATGCATCACTGAATGTATAGGAAAGCAAAAGTGCACTTTGGTCACATAAGCAAATCGGTTAATTGAATTATGTGGCAAAGCCAAAAATGGGTAAGAAGCTGTTATAAAGCTTTTTGAATTCCTGACTATGGAATTTGGATTTTATTTGAAGATGGTGGGGAATTACTGAAGATTTGAGGTAAGGAAGTCACATGATACATCTTGTTTCTACCATGGAGACTTAAGTGGGAGGACCACCTGAGAAATCGTGTAAACAAGTCTGAACATTCCAAACCATCCTGGATACAAATTTACCTCTATCCAGGTGGGCCAAAGACACACTGACTTGTCGTGGGGGATAGAAGTGAGGAAAATGTGAGGAATGAAGTAATAGAGGTAAGCCCATATCCAAAAGGTAATAGAAAGCCATAAAGTGTAAAAGGAATTCCATGTGCAGTGGTCAGGAGGGTGGGGCACATGTTGCAAGAGAAATAACAGTAAGTCACAACAGAAGCCAGGAAACTCCAGGAAAAGGCCTACTTTTAGCTGATGCTGAGTGAATGCTAACAATGAAAAGAGTGTTTTCTGAAGGTGAACCTGGCAGCAGTATGCAAGATAGTCTAGAGCGATGGTTGGCAACTTGGAGAACTAAGAAATATTTTTACATTTCTAATGTCTGAAAAAAATTTTAACAATAATTCATGACATGCTAAAATTATGCAAAATTCAAATTTAAGTGACTGTAAACACTGTTCTATTGGGATAGAACCATAATCAATAAGAATTATTTATGGCTCTTTTGTTTTTGCTACAGTGGAGGAATGAGAGTTGCAGCAGAGACGTATATGACCCACAAAGCATAAAATATTACCTAGCCCTTTACAGAAAAAGTATTATGAGACTGGAAAAGTTAAAAGCAGAGATCAGTTAAGAGCTTTACATAGGGTATTTACAATAGCCTCTGAATGAAATAATAAAGATACTTTATCATGCAGCCTTTTTAAGTTTAATTGGTTGAAAGTAATGTCATATCAGGGAATAAATGGCAAGGGTGAAGGACATAAGAGAAGAGTTAGGAGTGGAGTTTTATGATAAGGGCAGAGATTTTGTATAGAGTTGACATGTCGGTAAGTCTGGTTTACCAGAGAAGGACTAGGAAGCCAAATTTGAGAAGAGCTGTGGGACCAGGAAGTAGTGAATGCTTTGGAAGGTGAACATGTGGTAGTTCTAAGGTAGAACCAATAAGTGAGCCAGAATTAAACTTAGAGGATAGGAATTAGTTAATTGATCACAGTAGGCACTTAATAAATGGTTTCTAAATTCATTAAACTAGAACTGATAGAGTAGTCACGTGATGTTGAAATCCAGTAAGACTATGGACAGTAAGGAACCAAAAACCCAGAAAACTTTTGCAAGAATGGGTGCATCCCAAGGAGCCAGGGTTCATGGTAGCAAAATCCAAGCAGAAGTCAGCCTTAATACTAAGCTAATATTTCCCATACACCTGTATTTGCAAGACACTCAGTGTATTTCTACATATCTTAATTAATTTGGAGTCCTTACACTAATCTAGTAATGTAGGTTAGGCAGACATTATGTCATTATTTATCACAGTGGAGAATCATGAGTATCTGTCCAAAGGCAGATTTACCATGTAGCTAGCAAACCTTTAGCTTTAGGGTCTCTCATTTCATATGTCCCTTCCCAGGCTCTGGTTTCTTCATCTTAAAGGAAACCTTAAATTACATAATTTCAGGGCCAGTAAAACCTTGATCTTTCTGTATGTTTCCCCTTCACCTAACCTAGATGGAACTGTTTGGGGCTGGAACTTCAAATCCAGGGTTCTTCCCAAGATACCTTGCTGCCAGTGCCTGCCTTTTGTATCTTTCACGGTTAGGTGGTAACCAATTCCTGTGGGACTCACCCTACAGATGACAACAAAATGCTAAGCAACCAGCATATGGAAAAAAGCGTGCAGACAGGGAAGGCAGCAGTTTCTGACATAACTATTTGACGACCAAAAACAAGAAAGCTGCCTGAATCACTAAAAAAGAGACACTGCATCAGGCCTGCAAATTTAATATTCGTTTAGAATGATTTGTTACATGATGGCTAAAACTAGGTTTCCAGATGTCCTCTGTTATTCACAAACACATAATGGTTATGATACTACTGAAAATAAATATAAGTATGGAAAAAAGAATGTTTAGCTTACAAAAAGTGGTATTCCTATTCCACTTTCACTTGTTTTCCCTTTAAAGCAATTTAATAAGTGTAATATTACAGAGTGGTACAAAATATGACAAAACTGATTTAAGTAAGTGCTTAAATAAGGGGAAGAATAAATGTTCACTTTACAAGTAGTTATAACATTATGCACCAAAGAGAGAGTTAAATGTTTTCATTTAATTTTGAAAAACATCTGAATGTAACAATTATCAATAATGTGAAAGAAATATTTCTTCTATTACTTCATAAAAGTATTATTCTTAGAAGAAAGACTTCCCTAACTTTTACCTGATCTTTATTTTATATTGATCAGCTAACTTTATTTGACAAATTTAATTTTAGTTTCTTTGTGATTTGCTTTGCCTGAGGGTTTCAGCCCCGGGCAAGTTCACTATGGATTCAGTGAGGCTGAAAAATTACAATGGAACATCCTTGGGGTGAAAGGGTTTATACCCAACTTTATTCCCACGGTGGCAGGTCAATCAGTAGAATCCTGTCCACTCAGAGTGAGTCTGCATGCAGCAAGCCAGTCTCCACTTCTGGGCCTCTCTACCTCCACAGCCGTCTCAGTCTCTGTTCTCGGTGCTGCCACCAACTCCAGTCTCTGCTCTCCTGCAGTCATGCAGCCCAGAGCACTGGGCAGGGCTCTTTATATAGAGTTAATAACAATGTATTGCCCACACATGTGTAGCAAGCAAGCCAACCAGGTTCAGGTGAGAATCCTGGCCACAGGAACTTTCTTTTTCTCTACAGATTTTTTCAAGAAGGATATTTCAGTCTCAAAAAAATATGTTCACTATGTATGTCCTTGTGTGTCCATGTGTGTACTTAAAGTTTCCAGCATTCAAGGTAACTGAATAGTTACTGTAGTTACTTTTTCTTCTTTCTACATAAACCTTTCCAAGGATAGTGAGACTTTTACCTCCTCCTCCCATAGCCCTCTCCACCATTTTAAGTTTTTGTTTCTTTTAAAGAGTTTTCCTCTTTGGGAAATAATGAGGATTCTGCTTAGCTGTGCTTCTGAAAAACTGAATCTAAAAAGCATACACGTACATGATTCTAAGTAGTTGATTGGGAACTGAGCCAACACATTTTATTTGCTTTCTTCCTGTAAAGTGTTGCAGACTAACTCTTAAAAAGTACCAAATCAGAGATACACTCTAGGGCAGAATTACCTGGATTGCTTATTAAAAATGCAAGTTCCTGTGTCCCAGCCAATCCTACTGAAGCTGAGCCTCCGAAGATGTAGATACATGTTTTTAACAAACTTTCCACGTGATTCTCATTCACATTGAAGTTTGGGAACATGGGCTTTTATATAACCTACCTTATTTAAGTCCTGGGATTATTGCAAATGTATTATGATATAGTTGCTAACAATAGAAAGCTATGATCCCTCTTCACCCATAGAGGGAACTTGGGGAATATTCATTTAAAAACCTCTGCTAATTAAGATTCATGAGTAGAAATGGTTCGTTTATAGACACATTTTTTCCTGGGTCATTAATTTTTAGAAAGGCTTAATCTTACAGGAATTAGATTCATTTGGAAATACAGGTTTGCTGACTGACACTAAAACGAACAGCTACGTGCTTGAGTGTGGTAAGAGACATTAAGAAAACAGAATGAGTTGTTAGATAAAATGTAATGTTGGGGAAAAACTGTCCTCCAGGCATCTATTTCCTCATAACACACTTCAAAATGATTTTTCCTAATAACAAATCATATATATGGTTTTTTTGAAGACTATAATTATATAAAATAGCATTCTCATATTTTTCCTTTAGTGCTCCTTTGATTTCTCTATTTTTAAATAAAAACAATGTTTTTCCTAAGGAATGACAATAATGAAAAGTGAGATATGTAAAAATATAGTAAAGAATAAGAATAGAGTACTCTAGAAAAGTCAGTTTTGCCCTTTCAATTTGGGAAAGTTTTAATATGACAATAAAATATGGTATTTTAATTTTCAAATTTAATTTCCTGTGCAGCATAAAACACATTTTACACTTACAATATGATTTTCCTAGTATTATTAGCAACCTTCTACAAAAGACAGTTGATATAACTATAAGCAGAATAACAAATTTCTAGTACCTCAGTTATTTAGAGAAAATTGAGGTCAGTACTTTACACAAATATTTGGAAATGTTATTCATCTTATGATGACTGATAATATCACTGGATTAGACAATGGGGCATCCTTTAATAAAGGATTGATTTTAATAAACTACCTTTAATACATTTTAGCTTCTGTATTATCTAATATGCCTGGGATAGTTGCAATTTACACCTGTTATCCCAACCTATTTATCCCAGTAGCACCCTTCACTCTCAAGTTAACCTGGTTTAGACAACAAATTATATGCTGACCCTAAATTTGACATTCTTATGCACTGGTAAGTAAAAGCCCCTTCTCCCAGTCAAAGTGTTCACAAATCCTTTCCTTCTTCACTTCCCATGTTAGGCAGAAGAAGCACTGCCACATGAGATGGAAGGAACAGGTCTCTCAGTTTGACCTCCTCCCTCAATTTGGTGATATTTCTGCTCACAGGTCTCAGCACTTCTTGTTGGTCCTAGCCTCCTGTGTAGCACTTCTCAGAAGTGAGAAAACATCTAGACAGCACCGTGATACTGCTATTTTGGTAAAAAGAGAATTGCTTGGGATTTTAACCCCGCTTTTGCAGAGTCCTATACCAATAGAGCATGGATGAATATAGAGTTGAAGTGTTTTAGCCCAGTAGTTGAAAACAGCGTCTCGAATTAGAGACCTGGATTTGGAACCTGGCATCCTCATTTATTTGCTGTGTGATCTTGGACGACTCATTCATCCTCCTTATGCTTCAGTTTCTCTGTGAAATGGAGATATTAAAAGCTTTTCTTTCCTTCCCCTATAGATCTCTTGTTGGGTATGATTGAGTTTAGACATTTATCACAGTGCATTACATATAGTATCTATTATTTTGACTGCTACTACCACCACCACCACACTGTTGCTGCCAAGACTCTTATTTTTTTCTAGATAAATTATTTTCTTCTAATAGGAAAATGTGAGGAAATATTCTAAGGACAAAAGGAGTTGTCTTGCCAATGGGTTTCAGCCCCATGCAAGTTTGCTATGGATTAGGTGTGACCAAAGAAATGACAGTAGATGGTCCTTGGGGTGAAAGGGTTTATTACCTAGCTTGTTCTTCCAGTGGTAGGTAGAGCACTAGCATCTCTGCCTCCACCCAGAGCACTGGCCGAGCTCTCTATATAGTGCAATAAAAGCTTATTGCCTATGGGTGTGGAAACAGTAGCCTAGCAACAGGCCAGTTACATCATCAAGTGATTTAAGTTCAGTGAGGATCCTGGCAATAGCAACCCCAACTTCCCCACACTCTACCCCTCCAGGATTCTCATGTTACAATCTACATGCTCTTAATCTTCCACAGTGGTCCCTGTGTGAGAAAGCTGTAGCACTGTAACCAGATTCCACAATAGCAACAGAGGATAACAACAACTTAGAGAAAATAACAAAAATTAAGATACAACAAGATTTTGAATAAAAATTATAATAATCCTCAAGCCAGAAAAGGATCCCAATCCACAAAACCTTAGGGGCAGTAATACACATGTTTTAATGACACCACATAGGCAAATCTTGTCCATCAGGTAGGATGCATGCAAGAGAGTGGTCCTACCTGATGGACAAGATGGAAAGGACTGTAGCAGGAAGGGGGTCCCATCCAGGTCTAGCATACCATACTTTTACTCCTCTCCCCATGAGGGTTACTGAAGGGTCTATATATAGTGCTACTGGAGGTGCATGCACTGGCCATGATGATAAAACAAAACTCCCTGGTAAGATACTCCTACTTTCTGGCCCTTCAGCATGTACTACGATCATCTTTGGGAGCCACTCTGCTGTTATTCAAGGAATACACAGGAGGCCAACTTCTAGGCCTGTCCCCAAGGTGCCAGAAGAGCCAGCCATCATTGGTCCATGTGTCAAAAGGTCCAAGGCCAAGTCCACTCAATGGAGTCTCCAGGGTTTAGTGCAGTTGGTGCTCGCAGCAAAATATTATTCTGGTGGCTGAACCTCAGCTTCAACATTCTTCCTTAGTTTGTATTTGCAGTATAGGGGCGGTAGCAATATTAGTCAGTGTGTCTATGGGCTCAGGGCTCCCTTTTGGGGTTTTCTCATTCAAAAGCCATAGCATGGTCCATAAGCAGATGACCATCCCTGCAGACTATTGTTATCTGACTTTAGTTTGGATTTTAACAAGCCATTGTGCCTCTCTATCATGCCTGCTGTGGTAGGATTGTATGGCACATGAAACATTGATTTGATTTCCAACTGTTGCACCCATTCCTGCAGTGCATGTCCAATAAAATTGGTGCCCTGATCACTCGCAATACCTGTGGTTGGTCATAGGTGACAAAGAGATGCTCCAGGCCTCTTTTGATCACCTGCTGGCCTGCATAACATGTAAGATAAGCAACCAGAAGTCCAGTAGCTGTGTCCACACAAGTCATGACATACTGATATCCTTCTGACACAGGTAGAGGCCCAATATGGTCTATCTGCCACCTGATGAGGAGTATTGGCCCCTTAGCTATTGCCCCGTGTTGCTGTAGAACTCAGTGTAAGTCCCTTTTAGAGCATATAACACACTCCTGCTGGGCTATACTAACTTCTTCAAAGGGCAAAGGCAAGCCCCACTGATAGGCTACAGCCCAAATTGTCTTTTGCTCTGCATGCAACAAACGTTGATGTAACCATTGGGCTTTACCAGAGGCAGGCTTTCCTTCTAACCAGCATATCTGGGCCAATTTATCTACTTCATCATTTCCTGGGATTGCTAGTGGTAAATGACCTATCACATGACATACTGTAATTATTTTAGTTTGACCACAAGCCCATAAGTCTTGTCACAGTTCTTGTCTCCAAAGGGGTTGGTGACCAACAAGCCAGTTGGCATGCTACCAGGTTGGTAGCCACAGAGTCAAGCTCTGATAGACAACCCAGCTGTCAGTGCAGACAACTATAGGGGAGGGCTCCTGACTGATCACAAGCCACACAGACCACAAATCTGTCCACTGACTGACCTTCCCCTCACCATCTTCCAGCCATATTGACTCAGTCTTAGCCTGAAAGTTATGGCCCTCTATTTGGGGGGCTGCCCACAGCTGGAGCCATCTGATGCACCCTCAGGTATAGGGGCTCTTCCCTCCCGATAAGGACTCTCTGCTACTAATGGTTTAAAGCAAGTTCTTCCTGCTTTTCACTAGTATATGTCACTGGCCCCAATAAGTGTTGGAGTTCTTCACTCAAGGGCTACCAGAGAGGGCACTACACTGCTGTAGGTAAGCACCCCATTTGGCCAGGGTGGGCATTTGTGCCACACCACTCCTTGGCTTTTGGGTACAGTCTCGTACCCCTCCCAAGATGGGATAGGTGGTTATTACCTTTATAGGGGCCATTCCAGTGATGGGTTCTGTAGCCAACAAGGCATGATACATGGAAGCCAGTTGTTTTTCTGTCAAAAGTATATCATACCTTGGCCCCTTTCCAGAGTTGTGACCAGAATCCAGTATATTGGCGAGTTCGTTCAAGCTGCTGCCAGAGACCCCAGCCATAACCATCTTCAGTCACATTAGCATCCAGTTCACAGGGCCTTGATGGGTCTATCATGCTCAAGGCCTGCACGGCCTTGACTGCCCATTTTGCTGTAGTAAAGGCAAGATGCACACGTCTCATCCCAGTACCACCTGACACCCTTTTGTACAAACCGGTAAGAGGGCTACAGAATTTGTGCCAAGTGCGGGATAAACACTCTCCAGTAGTCTAGAAGACCCAAAACCTCCAGTAACAATGCTACACTTGTATGGGTAGGAAAGGCCTTGACTTCATCTATGACTGCTTCTGGTATAACTTTAGTCTTACCCTACCAGAATACCCCCAAGAATTTGAAAAACCAGGTCCCTGTACCTTGGTACTGTTCACAGCCCATCCTTTCTCCTGTAGATGTTGCAGCAGTCTAGGTGCTGCAACTTCTAGATCGGAAAGAGAATCATATGTGAGCATGACATCATCAATGTAATGGTACAGCCGCACTGTTGGTAGTGTCTCCCATGTAGCCCAGTCCTGGGCTATAAGTCCATGTCAAATGGTGGGGCTGTGGAGGTGTCCCTGTGGAAGGATGGGGAAAGTCCACTGTCATCCTTCCCATGTGAAGGCAAACTGTTCCTGACTTCCCTGCTCATTGTAAATGGGAAAGAAGGCATTAGCAAGATCTCCCACATAATGGTATGTTCCTAGTTCATGGCTAATGGTATCCATCAGGCCTGCAATAGAGGGGACAGCAGCATGCATAGGGGGCATGACTTTATTCAATTCTCTGTAATCTTTAGTCATAAACCAGGAGTCATCCATCTTTTTTACTGGCCACACTGGGGAATTGAAAGGACTATGGGTGGGCTTTATAATACCCAACTTTTCCAGTTCCTGGAGGGTTTACCCAATTTTTTTATCCCCTCCAGGCAGTTTGTATTGTTTGGTATTAATCACCCACCGAGGCACAAGCAAAGCTATGGGTGGGTGCCTAGCATGTCCCCTCAGAACTGCCTTAATCACACATACTCTCAGTCTGAACTCACCTGCAGTGGTCTGCAACCATAGACCCTGCAGGATATCAATCCCCAAAATATACTCAGGGATGAAAGATATATTCACAGTATACTCTTTTTGGAATAGACACCCTATTCCCAAAGGGATTTGGGCTTCTTTCACTCTGATAGCCTTACCCCCATATCCATCTACAATAGTAGGGGTCCTGGGAAACCACTCAGGATTACCATGAATCAATGAACATTCAGCCCGTGTCCACCAGAGCCAGGACATGTGTTCACTGGGGATCAATGGATAGCTATTTCAACATGTGGGCTCCAGTCCCCCCTGTTCCCTCAGGGCAGGTACCTCGACCTTTCCCTCAAGTGAACATTCCCCAATCATCTTCCTGTGTGGGCTCAAGTGAGTGTAGCTCACTCTCCAGCAGGAAGTCGTGCAAACAGGCCAGATTTGTGGCTATGTCTCTGACCTCTGCCTCTTTGGTCTTAATGGCTGGAACTGCTGCTCTGATTTCACTTGTTGCCGTATCTCCAGTAAGATCCTATTTGTCTTCATGTCTAATTTCCTTCTGTCTGCTCATGCCCATATTAAATCAACCCATATCTGGGTCATCTTAACTTTCATGGTGCCCTTTAAGTTCTTGTAAGTAGCAAATCTTATTTTTTTCTGTGTTCTCATTGCTTTACCCTCTCCTATGTCTGCTACTGTATGTGCAACCTAGCTTAAGAGCTGCCCTAAGTGAGGGGCAATGATGGCCACTAGAGACCCAAAGAGGAATGTGGGAGTGATTTGAAGCCCAATATTTCTCATACGTGCAGTGAAAGGCTCTTCATCTGGGCCATGAGTCTCTGGACTATATTTGGCATTTCTTATGCCTAGCTCCCATAACACCTGTCGGAGCTCAGCACATGTCTTCCATCTAGCAGGGGAGGGTGGTAGATCACCCTGATTGGGCCACACAGCACGAAGTACAGCCATAAACCAATCAAGGAGGGAGTGATTTCCTGGAGTCTGATGTGCACTTTGTAATTGCTGCCTCCAAGCAGGCTTAACTGATAGGGAAGCCAGCTTTCCAATCTCTGATCCCAACAGAACAATTCCGTCCACCCCCTAAGTCCCACAGATGCAGGAGCCAAGATGATATTGACTCTGAGGGCTCTGTCTAACCCAGGAGCCCAAATCCACCAGCACAGCCTGATTATTGGGGTGAAACACAGAGTGCTACACAGCCTGGGAAGGGATGTGCCTCTCCTTGTGGAACCCTTGGCATCTGTGTCTTTATTTTCTTTACAACTACTGGGCATGCTCTCAGTGGAGGAGGGGTCAGTGTCTCCACCACCACCTCTTCATCCTTCCCCAGCTCCTCTATTTCTGTAGCTGATGGCATCTTTCCCTCCCCTCCCCCAAGTGCCTCATCTGCTACATCCTTTACCTTTTCTACAGTTCCTCACAGCAATGCTAGCTCAGTCTTCAGCAGCTCTCTTACATTCACCTCAATGCTTCATAGCTGGCGTTCTTGTGCCACCTCTGCCTGTGCTTCCCTCAGGAGTTTGTCTCTTTCCTTGATGGCCTTTTCCCCCTTCAGAGCACCTGGCAGCACTGCTCTCTTGTTCTGTAAAGAATCTTTTACATCTCCAACAGCACCCCTCTGCTGGCATTCTTGTGCTGCCTCCTCTTGCATCAATGCCATTTCCTTCTTCAGTGAATCCACAGAAGTTCACAGCTTGCATTCTCATGCTGCCATTTCTTGGGTCTTTTTCAGGAGCATGTCTTTCTCTTCTGTAGACTTTTTTAATACTGTGAGAAGCAGCCAACCCACAGTCCTCCCTGCCTCATGGGCACTCTGTCTTTCAAAAGACCTACTTACTATACCAAGGGCTACTGCTACTGCCTCAGGTATCACTTCCACTTTGCTCCAGTCCTGGGATTGGGGCCCAGCTCTCTAGGAGGCAAGCACCTCAGACGATATACCCATTGGGGGACAATCCACTGTCTCCCCATTCATAGGGGCAGCCTGCTGAAGAACCCCTCCCATAAGGGCAGCCTGTCTTTTTCCTTGGTCAACAATGAATCCTGCCAACTATGCCAATTGTCTTTGCCATTGAGTTTCAGCCCCATGTAAGTTCACTATGTATTCAGTGTGACCAAAGAAATTATAGTAGAACATTCTTGGGTAAAAGGGTTTATTACCGTGCTTGTTCTTCTGGCAGTAGTTCGAGCATTAGCGTCTCTGCTTCTGCCCAGAGCACTGCCGAGCTCTCTATATAGTGCAGTAATAACTTATTGCCTACAGGTGTGGAAGCAGTAGCCTAGCAACAGGCCAGTTATGCCATCAAGTGGTTTAAGTTGAGTGAGGATCCTGGCCATAGGAAACCCAACTTCCCCACATGGTATATGTGATTACTATCACTGTCTGTTGCTTTATTCACAGATAAGAAATTGTAGAAAGTTACCTAACCCATTTTTTCATTCAGTCAACAAATACATACTGGTATGAACTTAGAAAAAATGAAAAAGAAAAGAATAGTGGCCTAACTATGATTTTACTTTAAACATCCTATATTTCAAGTGGATGCCCAGGATACTTTATCATAATTATTTTTAACTATCCTCCCACCTTTTTCTTTCCCCATATATATCAATATTAAAATAGAAAACTTCAATAACTACATTTTATCTCATCCTGCCTAGTGGAGGGATATTAGGCAGTTCAGCTGTATCAGTTATATATTGCTGGTCCCACCTAGGCTCACTCATGGAGCTGCTGCATACAACAGGTAGGTCACTGGGGGGGCTGGACCCAGCTGAAGAGGCTGAGATAGCTGGGTCTTCCTCTTTCTGTGGTTTTTCCTTCTCAAGAAGGCTTTATATGGCAATGGCAGTGTTGCAAGAGGTCAAGCCCCAATGTGAAAGGACATTTTAAGTCTCTACTTAGGTCACATTTGATGATGTTACATTGTTCAAAGCAAATCACATGACCAAGCCCAGAGGTGTGTGATGGAAATACAAAAGGTAAAAGTATCAGGAGAGTTAATACATTGAAATTCATTAATATAAGCACCTATCTCAACTCTCACATAGTCATTTTTTTTTTGATGAAGGGAAATACCACTAATATGTGTAAGAGTGGGGTATGCTTATAGCTGAGCTAAATATTAATTCTCTCCTCTACTTCAGGCATGTAATAACTTCTTATTTCTTAAAATGGAGGAATTGAGCACTCTTGTAATGCAGCCTTAATTTAGACCCTGATCCTTTTTTATTGGTAAACACTAATTTTTCTATCTCTGTACAAAAAGCAAGATGAATTATCTAGTTTTATTCTGTTCTTGTGCTTATTACATTTGTAATATTATTTTTCCAAATAATAAAGACTTTTGTATGGATTTCCTATTTTGGTTTAACAATATTTTACCACATTTTTTAGTTGTAATGAAATTAGAGTAATTTATGGTATTCAAATGCATTGCAGCAGAAAAACTGGTAATATTTTAACTCATTCTAAAATTCAATAATCTGTTCTTAAAAACATTACCATACACAGCTACACGTAAAAAGGCATGTATGTTTATAAATAGTATGTAAGAATACAAATTCACATATGTCTTGTACTTGGAACACAACGTATCTAGTATAATTTGATTTAAGAGTAGGGAAGTTTTACCAAGTCCTTTTATCATTGTTTTCAATGTAATTATTCAAGAATAATTAAGATGATCAAGGAATACTTTTTGAAGCCTTTAATTAATAGCTTAACTTTTCTTATATGAGTGAATTTCTCCTTAATCATTTTTAGCCTCCAACTGGACTTGTTAAAGTCATTTAAAGATCTGTGAATCAGTTCTACTTACTTAAAGAGTGAATAGCAGTAGCTTGAGCAAGTCTTCTTAGTGACATACATCAGTAAGATGGTTTTTATATTTTCATATTTAACATGATTTCTCAAAAAAAGGAAAAGTCTCCAAATAATGTTTTAAAGAAAATGTCTTTCTGATCTTAACTGAAGTCTAACCTCTGGAGTTTGGGTTTTTCATTCTATAATGGCAGAAGTGGAGGGTTGGAGTGGGATTAGGGGGATTATCTCTGCCTGAATAATGGAGTCTTTAGATCAAACACTAAGAATAGTAGATAAAGGAAAAGACAAGCCTTAGGTAAAATAAACCAAAGTGAGGCCAGTAGGGACTAAGAAGACTATTGTTTTCTGACTGCAGTAGCACAGAGAGAGACCCCAGAAGAGAGGCAAGCAGATAAACATCCTTAAGTACCTGATTTTCAGTCATTGAACCTGATATCTGAGAATCACCTTTTCCCTCTCAAATGAGTATTCTTTTAATAACAGTCTGTGCAAAATAATACCAGCTGTCTCAGAGGAGAGCACATTTCTTTTTCTTGCATTTCAAATACCTTTATTTGAAAGCAAACCTCAGCCACCATAGGGAAATCCTGTCTCTTGGGGAAGATAGTCATTTTGGAATTTGATAAAGTGTAATATCTTTGCAATTCCTGCAAGATGTTTCTCTAGTATAGAGAATTTAGTCACTAAAATGAATAAACTATTTCAGAAATATGCTCTTTAAGAGTGTTATATGGGGATAGAAAATAGTCTCACTTTTCATCTACATGCATTTATTAAAAATATAGAACAAATTAGATCATTAAATTGGCTCATATTTTCATCCTAAAAATATGATTGTTTGGAGTTTTACTCCTGATCAAGAATTTAGCACAAGATTCATTATACATGTAACTAAACATAATTAATAGATTAATTACATTGTAATAAATATAATTATTGAAATTCATTTCTCAAGTTACATAAAATATACAAATATGATAAGCATATCCATAGTAAAATGAGCTAATGTTTATTGAATACTTTCTGTGTTCAAAGCATTAAGTCCAGTACTTTCATCATGTCATCTAATCCTCTATTAAATACTATCCTCTTATTATAAATGAGAAAATTGAGGTGAAATAATCAATATGGAATTAATGATACCTAAATTAATCATCTTAAATGCATTTTTATACTCTGTGGCTTTATAATTTAGGAAATGTATTAAAAAGTATAGTTATAGAAAATAATTTCATCTTTTCATCTAATGAATATATATAAGAAATTATATTTAATTAATAATTGTAGAAAATAAATTAATTCTAGAATTAAGTAAAGCTATTTTTTGAATGATTTGGATTATCTAGATATCTAGTGAAAAAGGTCTAAGAAATTTCTTCATTTGTTCACTAATTTTCTTTTAACAAAGGATTACCTATTCAAAATGATTAGTGTCCTGCATTATTAGAGTCAGCTCACACTCCTTTCCAGAACCTTGCTAATAAACCCAAGAATAGAAACCCTGGAGTAGAAAAGCAGATAATGATGGCTTGGGTGGATTAGGGATTCCAACGGAATGAAGACTTACAGAATCTTGGTAACAGACATTATAAAATAATGTGAAAAATAAGTAGCTGAAGGTTTTCTTCTAGTACCCAAATACCAAAAAATGAGGTGATAAGAATTGTATGTGGAATGTAGATTCTAGAACAGAAGGAGGTAGACCTGAAGGTGGCTAGGAATTAGATGTGAAGCAGGAAATGGACAAGAATGGAAGTATGTAAGTTCCCTTTTCAGCAATAGAACTGAGGTCAGAATGTAGTTGAGAAAAAGATTTGATGTGGGGAAAAGGAACAACACTGATGCGGAAAGGCAAAGGAAGGTGCCTCTGCCACTGTAAGTGATTGTATCCAGGCATACAAAACACCAGCTGAACTTAGGCCCAGAGGCTCCTTCCTCTTGTTCTTTACCACAAAGAGATCCCAAACAGCTCAACAAGCTTCAAGGAAGGACCCTGTGTTTCTGGATGCTCATAGAATTCAAAAACATGCCCAAAGAATAGTATGTGATCACACTATATGTTTATGGTAAAAGGAGATAAAGAAGATAAAGGGAAATAAGACTGAGCTTTGGATACCCCATCTCTGGAAGTCATTTAAATAATACTATCTGGGAAGGAACCAAGATTAGACAGGAATAAGAAAGAAAAAAAGCGATCATTCATTCATTTAACAACCTTTTCAATGCCTGCAAATATGTACTATGCACTGTGCTGGGTGCTGGAGATACAGACCTGAAGATGCACATTGTCTACCTTCAAGAGACTTCTGATCTAGTTGAGGAGGTAGTGAAGTACAGCAAAAAGAGGTAGTCACAGAATGATTGGGCAAAGAAAGGAAGGATACTAGTTCATCTGTAGTCCTTCTGGAGTGGAGAGGGGAGAGCAAGTGAAGACTCCCAGACAGTGTATTCTTGATTGTGTCTTGAAGTTTGAATTTTAATTACACAGGTATGTAATGAAGGAGAGGTATTCCAGGAAGACAGGTGACACATAAAATACCCCATAGTTGTGATATATCCTATTATTTTAGGAGTTGAAAATATGACATTGATGGATGTATCAGACAGGGCCCTAGCAGGAGACAGAAACCACACAGTAAATTGGACAGGAAAAGTTAATATGAAGAATCATTAAGTATAACAGGATGTGAATAAGTAGGGATTGTCTAGTAAGAAGTAAAGAGAACTATAAAGACTAAAGGAATAGCTGATACAAGGAATAAGCTACCACTCTTAGAGCTGAGCTAGATCTAATAAGATACCTCCCCCTAGCTGAATACAGTATGTACCCCCAGGGCTGAGATCCAGTCATTACTGGAGAGAGTATGGCTATGGATAGTCACTGAATGGCAGAGAAGTCACTGGGATGCCGAATTGGTTGACCTCACTGAAAATGTGCTCTCTGAAACTTGCCAGAAATTGGCCTTTTAAGGTGTCAAACAAAGAAAGCTGTTTACAGAGAGATATCTCACCATAGACTACCAAACTGCTTGGAGAAACATGAAGAAAGATTCTGACTGCTACTGGCTACTTTGCACTACAGGAGCCAGGTTCTGGAAAAGCTCTTAAGGCTGTAGTAAGCTGGTGGAGAATAAGGAAGCTTCCAGCACTGTAAGAGTCTAATGTTGGAGTAGGTGCTGGACAAGCTGTATACTTCGCAGGAGCAGTCCAGAGCCCACACTAGAACCAGGAATGAAAACCTCTTTCTTCTCCACTGTCTCTTCATTCCCCTCTGCTGGGAAAGCTTAACATCATCACAGCTATTAAGGAAAAAAATATTTAAATAGCCCTGCTACATTTTTGCAAAGCAAGCAATGAAGAATGAATTTGAAGCTGAGGGACAATAAACTGATAACTGGCACAACGGATTAAAGGGTGCTTAGAGGTATTGTGAATGGTGTTTGAGAGGGAAGTCAAGGTCAGATGGCTATGGACACATGGAAGGGGAAAGGGCTTAGGGAATATTGTAGTTCACATTCTATATCGTGTGAAAGAATCTTGGCTCTGGATCCAACTCTTTAAGAAGTGAGTATCCAAGTGCTAAATTTCTGTATAAGCCTTCAGACTGTAGAGAGAAATCCAAGAAAGAAAACTTGTATACTAAATTTGTCATGGAGTTAACTCTATTTTTCTTTAACTGTCAATTCATATAGAAGCTTCAATTTCTGAGAACCATGTGTGGCATAATATGAATATCAGATTTTACCATCACTTGAGCCAAATAGCATAAATAAAATGAGTAATGATTAAAGATGTGCTCCTGAAAAATTTTCAGAGAAGCTCACCATTAACCAACTGTCCTAAACAGATTCTTTTCTTTCAAAATGCTGAGTCAACTCCCTTTCCTTTCTAGCTTTTGTCTTAATTTGGAATTATATGGTAATTCACAATATTTGATTAAAACTGAACTCCCCACTAAACTCTTCAAGAGGACAGAGACTGTTCCTGCTCTCTAAGTACCTTGCACACATCTGGCACATAGTGGGATGCCAACAATAAATGTTTATTGAATGGATAGCTAAACAAATAACGTTAGATTTTACTAAGATGGTTTTGAAACTCCAGAAAAGATTCTATCTATCCTTCTCAATGTCATTTGGAAATAATAATAGATTCATTAATCTCATTTAAGTCTGGAGTGCTTCTGATACCAACCAGCAAGTGATGCTGGTCAAAGATTCTCCTAATTATGTTTTTAAAATTACATATTAGTATCTCTCCCTCTCATTCTCAGAGTTGTAATCTCCACTTTCAGGGAAGCTCTTGCACTGCATAACTCCCCTTCCTCCAGCCACAGTTGTTTTATGATGACTGCTGCTTCAGGAAAAGAGAGCAAATAAATGGGAAGGAGAAAAGGCTTGATTAAATTCTCAATTTTTTTCATGGTTGTTTACTATGATAACCTATTCAAAATGTATATACTCACAATTTAGGTAAAGTACATTTGAGTTTGAAAATTTTAATGCCAATTGAAAATATATATCAGGTATGAAAATTAATACCTTGAGCTGTGACTGTCAAAATTCTTTGAAATAATGGGCCTTTGCAGGGAGTGCGTTATTCAGAATAGTTTAAAATATGCAAACAATACACAAGGAGATTCATAAAGCTATAAAATTATACTGAGCCTCAACAAAATTTCTCTGATCTTTAAAGGGATTTAGCTATTAATTTTTAAATGCTGAACATAGTTGACATTTCAAATTGAATTGTTACTGAAATAATCACATTGAATCTCTTGGTTAAATTTTCAAAGTAGAGACATGAAATATGCATGTTACCAAATCAAGGCAAAGGTTCTTTCTTCTGAATACATGATTTTTATTTAGATAAAATGTTAGATGGCTTTTATTTAGAAATCAAATCATCCCTTAAGAGTGAGATGCACTTTTCAAAGAAGATTTAATTGTGTGGAACTCAAGGGGTTTATGCAGTGTTTACTCAGTGTTAACATATTGTGTATCCATTGTTTGTGAAGAAGGAATTTTAAAACTTATAAAACTCAGTTTCTGATGTCAAGACAAGATAATTAGATCTGATGGTTAATATTGGGGAAAGAAGACTATTTCAAGGTAGTGTTATATATCCATAATATTTTCGAAGACCCAATATCTCAAAGTGTGGTTTATGTCTTTGCTATTACATTAAATGAGTTTATGTGGTACATGGATGAACATTTATAATTTTGTTCCATTTTTAATTTTGTATGCCTGCCTTGCACTCTATTCAGAGAATATGATATAAATTGTTTATTTTTTGGTATAATAACACATGTAGAACACAAATGTTAACCATGAAATGATTTTCCAGGACTGATCTATGAGCAACAACTCTAAAAATTCTCATGATACACAGTCAATAATTGTTGAACTAAATAATAATGAAAGAGTAATATGTCTTTTTAGAACTTTATTGTTCTAATAACTAGAATCCAGGAGAGAGTATATCTAGTTTTTCTAGTTAGTTCTTTGTAATTTGTTTCTAATCAGGAGTGTTTCTCCATCTACTGTTGTCAAAATGCCTCAGTTTCCAGGAATTTTTACACTAGTTGTTTACAGACAGGATCTCCCTGACAGAACCTACACTGAAGAAAGACTTAAGAAAACACAGTTTACAAAGTAGTCCCAACAGTGCAAATTTCTATAATGAAAACTAGATGTAGAGATTATTTAACATATGAATTAAATGTACTTTTTAATATATTTTTATATCAAAAATTACTTATACTGTTGACTTCAGTATAAAACAGAGTATGTGCCTGGGATATCTAGGCTTTAGGAATCTTAAGAAATAGATGATCTACAAAATATTTCCAGGCAAGTCCTACAGAAGACATACTAGTGTTCCAAATGGGATGAGATTCTGTTGTTAAGACACAAAAGATGGAGATAGGTTTATCTTATCTTAACAGATGACTGTGGCTACTGCCTTTTCTTATATTTTGCAGTAAACTGTCTCATTGGGGCCTGCTCAGTACATCAAATATCTGTCAGCTATTTAAGGACTGTAGAGATCTCAGGATACAGATTATTTACAAGTATGTGTTTTCATTTTTGTTTTAATGAAACGAATTCAAAAAAAGTTTTTATATGTCTGAGCTCTGATGTTTCCCAAAGTACACGCAAATCAATGCAAGAGCAGGTAGAACTCATCCAGGGAATAAAAAGAAAAGAGTTATCACCAGAGAATGCAAACTGATTGAAAAGGCAGACAGAAAATGGAGCAGAGACCTAGTTAAGCAATTTATTAGGCAAGAGGGAAAGTTTGCCTTTGTTATTTTGTACCAGGATCTCCCAGAATGGTATTTAACAGTATACAGTTCTCCAGACCAAAAACTTTTTCCTTTTGGAATTCTTTCCCTTTTTTCCTCAGTTACTTTCAGTAATAATAGTACATTTCAAAACTATTATTTAGTGTATGCTGACTACCAGTGTCCATCTGACATAAGCAAAAATCCAAATAGCATACTTTATATCATATAATCTCTTAAATATTAAATTTGTTCAAATATTTTTCCAGTGTTTACTTGCCATGCACTAGGTAATATTATGTTGCATCAGAAAGACAGACACGAATTAGACACAACTCATAATTCATGATCTAAGGAGCTTCAAATTCAGGAGCCCGAAAATCGTTGTCCATCTTACACATTTTAATTTCAAAGTGATAAAGATTGTAATTAGTATGTGAATGCTGGATTTGCTGCTAAAAAGGTAAGTTTGTAAACAAAGATGAAGTTTGAACTTAGTAAAATCTAGGTAATTGTTAAAGAAATGATGAAGACTGAAATTGCCCAAGAAATATATACAGAAAGAAATAGTGTAAAAAAACCCAAGCCAAGTGGCATAAACAAACCAAGAGATGACAGTATGTAGTAGGATATACTATTAAAAGAGCAGATATTTTTATGAAGCAGAGAGGATGCAGCATTCTTAATTGTTGCTGAGAGGTAAAGTACTCTGAGGATTGAGAATAAGCCATTGGCAATTTAGGCCAATTAAATTAATCTTTGAGACAACCATTTCTCTAGCAAGGGGAATGGTCTGTGGGAATTAAGAAGGCTGATTTCTGAAATGTTTCAGTAAGAGAGTTAAGTGACATTAGCTCAATAAGAAGTCATGGATAAAAGAAACTTCATTTAATGGAAAAACTGTACTTAAGTATTTTTATGAGCAATGACTGAAAGCCAATGGAAAAAGAGAAAATTAAAACCCTAAAAACACAGAACAAGATGCAGGGTGGAATTGGAACAGGATCTAGAGTATAAGCAGAGATGTGAAAGGAAATTTGAGTAACTCTTTATGAGACAAGAGGAAGCTTCAAAGTTATGATGTTGTGGATAACTTTGAAGTAAAAGAAGAGAAACTAAGGGAGATCTGTTACATGCCAGGCAGTAGAACAATGATAATAAAGGCTTACAAAAAGGAGCTTAAGATTTGGAACACAGATGTGAGAATAGAATAGTCAGCCAGCTAGAACTGAATAAAGGCCTTTACCAGAAATACTTAGGACATAGGTACATGCCTTCCCATTATTAATAGTTTGCATGTAAAAATAAATACTCCCTGCCTGAGGATAATCAGTTTTCAGGAGTGTGTGTGCATACATATATACATATATGTGTGTATATATAGGCACAAACACACACATGTATATATATGCACATATACACACATATGTGTATAGAGAGAAAGTTAAAAGGAGAGGAGGGGATATATTCTTTACTGCAACTCTAAAACAGGTATTTCCATGTAATTTTTTGAATGTCATTAAAAGAAGAAAATGAGAGATTTTCTAAAGTTAAGAGACATTTACTCTGCAAACTGCTACATTTCTTAGGAAAGGAGCTGTAACTATTCACTATGAAACAATCTATTTAAAGATTATCCCATATAATATTTATTTGGCAGTCTAATGTGTCATGTAACAGCTGTAAACACATTAAAGTGTTTCTGGCAAAGTAGACATCTATTTAGAATAAATGTATTACAATATAAAAAATGGATCTTAATATGCTTTTGTAAATTGCTTATTCTTAGAGTTTGAACATTTTAAAGCAGTTACCAGTAGGGTATGCTTCATTGTTATTAAATATTATAATCCAACATGTAATAAAAAATAGGAAAGACAGAGAAAAGAAGGTATATAAAATGTATTTTCTATATATAGTAATAATAACTACATTTCTAAGGAGTGCAACATTTTTCTCTTTCTCCAGCATCCCTAGCTCTTTCAGGCCTTGTGGTCTTGTTCTTGCTCTTGCCTTTTCCTGGAATGCTCTGCCACGGATGGGGCATGGTTGACTGTCATCATTCTTGTCTCAGACCATATGTCAGGAAAACTTTCCATGACCGTCTGTTCTAAAAGAGCTTCTCTCCACCTCACTACTTACTCTGTTTTAGCTCTTTATTTTCCTCACAACTTTTGTCTTTGAAATATTATCTTTGTCATTCATTTGCCTGTTTGTTATGTGTATCCTTTTGACTACAATGTAATTTTAGGGGCACAGATACTGAGTGTCAGGAATTTAGCATTAAATAAATATTGCCTAATAATTAATGGATGAGAAAAAAATAAATCACATATATTCTGTAATTCATAATGGGAAGTCAAATGCCTAAATTCACCCATGACATGCAGCATTTTTCTAAAAAATGGCTGCTTGTGTCTGGAAAGGGGACTTGGGATTTGGGAAATTGGAGAAGGGAGGCCATGGGGGCTACCAATAGCACTTGCATTCCCTGAACCAGAGAGACTCAACTTTGACATCTTAATATACTAATTTCTTATCTACATTAATTGTGAGGCACATTGAAAACAATGCAATACTAATAATAAATGATTGAGGTTTATGAATTATTTTCTTATAAAATACTGTAGAGCTAACATTATCTCTGCAGTGTAACTCACATATTTTGGTGTGGGAGAAGAGGGATTACAAAGAATTGTTATAGCATCAATGACTGTATCTCAGAACATGTTAATATGGTGATGATTTTGAATTAATGTAGTGTTTTTATCATAAAAATTTTTTGACATTTTGAAAATAATCTTTATATGTACCTGGGAGTGTTTTGTACATGCTAGGAATATCTTGCATGTGTATCAAAATAATAGTTTGAGAACTACTGCTCAAAGTTAACTTTGTAGGAAAACAGGTATTCCAAGTAGGCTCAATAACCTAAATTATAATCTTGTTGAGAGGAGAGATGACAAATGTGACTTTGTAACCACAATGGCTGAAACACTATGATCTCAAAATTGTCTGCCAAATAATAGAAGTGATTATAAATAGAGAAGCAATATGATTTAACTTACATAACAAGACCATAAGAGATGCTTGCTATCAATTGATAGAATTAACTTTAGTAGTCTAGACTTTTAAGGAGTGATAATTGTGATTATTTCCCCCAAAGTACCCATTATTAATTTAGGCATTTCCCATAGAAAAATGAGATTAGATCCACTATTCGGCAGTGATTCCAACAAGGTGGGGAGACTTTCCTGAGTGGGTATTGTGCTTTATAGTAACCTAGGCCATCCTTTCCAAATGTCACATACATGGAGCTATTTGTTTTCTTTTTTTTTTTATTAACTTACCATTAATATACACTCTTATGAATGTTTCAGAAGAAAAACAATGTGGTTACTACATTGACCCATATTATCAAGTCCTTCTCCATACCCCATTGCAGTCACTGTCTATCAATATTGTAAGATGCCACAGAGTCACTACTTGTTTTCTCTGTGCTAGGCTGTCTTGCCCATGACCTCCGCCACACCATGTGTACTAATAATAATATCTACCAATCCCCTTCTACCTCCCTCCCCATGCACCCTCCCTCACCCCAACCCTTTGGTAACCTCTAGTCCCTTCTAAGAGTCGGTAAGTCTGCTAATGTTTTCTTCCTTCAGTTTTGCTTCATTGTTGTACTCCACAAATGAGGAAAATCGTTTGGTATTTGTCTTTCTTATGGCTGAATAGTATTCCATTGTGTATATGTACCACATCTTTATCCATTCAGCTACTGATGGACACATAGGTTGCTTCCATATTTTGGCTATTGTAAATAGTGCTGCAATAAACACAGAGGTACATATGTCTTTTTGAATCCGAGACCTTGCTTCCTTGGGGTAAATTCCTAGGAGTGGAATTTCTGGGTTAAATGGAATTTCTATTTTTAGTTGTTTGAGGAACCTCCATATTGCTTTCCACAGTGGTTGAACTAGTTTAAATTCCCACCAACAGTGTAAGAGGCTTCCACTTTCTCCGCATCCTCACCAGCATTTATTGTTCCTAGGTTTTTCAATGTTGGCCATCCTAACTGGTGTGAGGTGACATCTCATTGTGGTTTTAATTTTCATTTCCCTGATAATTATCAGTGTGGAGCATCTTTTCATGTGCCTGTTGGCCATCTGAATTTTCTCTGTGGAGAATTGTCTGTTCATATCCTCTGCCCATATTTTAATAGGGTTATTTGCTTTTTGGGTGTTGAGGCATGTGAGTTCCTTATATATTTTGGATGTTAACCCCTTGTTGGATATGTCATTTACAAATGTATTCTCTCATACTGTAGGATGCCTTTTTATTCTGTTGATAATGTCTGTTGCCATGCAGAAGCTTTTTAGCTTGATGTAGTCCCATGTTTGCTTTTATTTCCCTTGCCTGAGGAGATGTGGTCAGGAAAAAGTTGCTCATGTTTATATTCAAGAGATTGTTGCCTATGTTTTCTTCTAAGAGTTTTATGGTTTCATGACTCATTCAGATCTTTGATCCATTTCAACTTCACTTTTGTGTATGAGGTTAGACAATAATCCAGTTTCATTCTCTTGCATGTAGCTGTCTAGTTTTGCCAACACCAGTTGTTGAAGTGGCTGTCATTTCCCCCATTGTATATCCATGGCTCCTTTATCATATATTAATTGACCATATATGCTTGGGTTTACATCTGAGCTCTCTAGTCAGCTCCATTGATCTATGGGTGTGTTCTTGTGCCAGTACCAAATTGTCTTGATTACTGTGTCTTTGTAGTAGGGCTTGAAGTCAGGGAGTGTAATCCCCCCAACCTTATTTTTCCTTCTCAGGATTGCTTTCACTATTCAGGTTATTTTGTGGTTCCATATGAATTTTAGAACTATTTGCTCTAGTTCATTGAAGAATGCTGTTGGTATTTTGACAGGGATTGCACTGAATCTGTAGATTGCTTTAAGCAGGATGGCCATTTTGACAATATTAATTCTTCCTATTCATGATCATGGGATGTGTTTCCATTTATTGGTGTCTTCTTTAATTTCTCTCATGAGTGTCTTGTAGTTATCAGAGTATAGGTCTTTCCCTTCATTGGTTAGGTTTATGCCTTGGTATTTTATTCTTTTCTATGCAACTGTGAATGGAATTGTTTTTCTTATTTCTCTTGCTGCTAGTTCATCATTAGTGTATAGGAATGCAACAGATTTCTGTGTATTAATTTTATATCCCACAACTTTGCTGAATTCAGATATTAGTAGTTTTGGAGTGGATTCTTTAGGGTCTTTTATGTACAATAGCATGTCATCTGCAAACAGGGACAGTTTAACTTCTTCATTGCCAATCTGGATGCCTTTTATTTCTTTGTGTTGTCTGATTGCCGTGGCCAGGACCTCCAGAACTATGCTGAATAAAAGTGGGGAGAGTGGACATCCTCATCTTGTTCCTGATCTTAAAGGAAAAGCTTTTAGCTTTTTGCTGTTAAGTATGATGTTGGCTGTGGGTTTGTCATATATGGCCTTTATTATGTTGAAGTACTTGCCCTCTAACCCATTTTGTTGAGAGATTTTATCATGAATGGATGTTGAATTTTGCCGAATACTTTTTCAGCATCTGTGGAGATGATCATATGGTTTTTGTCCTTCTTGTTGATGTGGTGGATGATGTTGATGGATTTCAAATATTGTACTGTCCTTGCATCCCTGGCCTGGAATAAATCCTTCTTGATCATGATGGATGATCTTTCTGATGTATTTTTGAATTCGTTTTGCTAATATTTTGTTGAGTATTTTTGCATCTATGTTCATCAGGGATATTGGTCTGTAATTATCTTCTTTTGTGGTGTCTCTGTCTGATTTTGGTATTAAAGCAATGCTGGCCTCAGAATGAGTTTGGAAGTATTCCATCCTCTTCTACTTTTTGGAAAACTTTAAGGAGGATGGGTATTAGGTCTTCACTAAATGTTTGATAAAATTCAGCAGTGAAGCCATGTGACTTTTGGTTTTTAGATAGTTTTTTTATTACCAATTGAATTTCATTGCTACTAATTGGTGTATTCAGATTTTCTGTTTCTTCCTGGGTCAGCCTTGGAAGGTTGTATTTTTCTAGAAAGTTGTCCGTTTCTTCTAGGTTATCTAGTTTGTTAGCATAATTTTTCATAGTATTCTCTAATACTTCTTTGTATTTCTGTGGTATTTGTAGTGATTTTTCCTTTCTCACTTCTGATTCTGTTTATGTATGTAAACACTCTTTTTTTCTTGTAAGTCTGGCTAAGAGTTTATCTATTTTATTTATTTTCTCAAAGAATCAGCTCCTGCTTCATTGATTCTTTCTATCATTTTATTATTATTGATTTTATTTATTTCTCCTCTAATCTTTATTATGTCCCTTCTTCTACTGACTTTGGGCCTCATTTGTTCTTCTTTTTCTAGTTTTGTTATTTGTGAGTTGGAAGAATGTTCATAAGGGACATTCATCTTCTCTGAGGAAGCCCTGTATTGCATTATACTTTCCTCTTAGCACCGCCTTCACTGCGTCCCACAGATTTTGTGGTGTTCAATTACTGTTGTCATTTATCACCATAACTGCTTGATCTCTGTTTTTATTAGGTCACTGATTCATTGATTATTTAGGAGCATGTTGTTATGCCTCCATGTGTTTTGGGGCTTTTTCGTTTTCTTTGCATAATTTATTTCTAGTTTCATACATACCTTTGTGGTCTGAGAAGCTGATTGGTACAATTTCAAACTTTTGGAATTCACTGAGGCTCTTTTTGTGGCCTAGTATATGATCTATTCTTGAAAATGTTCCATGTACACTTGAGAAGAATGTGTATCCTGTTGCTTTTGGATGGAGTGTTCTGTAGATGTCCTTTAGGTCAATCTGTTCTAATTGTTCAGTGGCTTTGTCTCCTTGCTTGTGGCCATTGCAGGCTTTAGAATCGTGGTTACCCAAAATTCATGGGTAATTCCCTTACTATCTAACAGTCTATTTTAACTCACTTAGTATGCTATTAGAAACACAACCTAAAGGTTCTTTTTGGTTTCCTCCTTTTTCTTCCTACCATTCTTTATTTATTAGGTATCATATTCTGTACTCTTTGTCTATCCCTTGATTGTCTTTGGGGGTAGTTGATTTGATTTTGAATCTACTTAGTAATTAATTGTTTTACTTTCTTTGCTTTGGTTTTATTTTCCCTGGTGACAGTTATTTAGCCTTAGGAATACTTACATCTATAGCAGTCCCTCCAAAATACACTGTAGACATGGTTTGTGGGAGGTTAAATTCTCTCAGCTTTGGTTTACCTGGAAATTGTTTAATCCCTCCTTCAAATTTAAATGATAATCTTGCATGGTAGAGTATTCTTGGTTCGAGGCCCTTCTCTTTCATTGCATTAAATTTACCATGCCCCTGTCTTCTGGCCTGTAAAGTTTCTGTTGATAAGTCTGATGATAGCCTGATGGGTTTTCCTTTGTATGTGATCTTTTTTCTCTGCTTTTAATATTCTATCCTTTTCCTTTGTGTTTGCCATTTTAATTATTATATGTCTTGGTGTTGTCTTCCTCGGGTCCCTTGTTTTGGGAAATCTGTGCACCTCTGTGGTCTGAGAGACTATCTCCTTCCCCCAACTAGGTAATCTTTCTGCGAGTACCTCCTCAAAGACACTTTCTATCCATTTTTCTCTCTTCTTCTTCTTCTGGTACCCCTATAATGTGAATATTGTTCCATTTGGATTGTTCACACAGTTCTCTCAATATTCTTTCATTCCTAGGGATCCTTTTTTCTCTCTGTGCCTCTGTTTCTTTATATTCTCTTCTCTAAATTCTATTCCATTTACCATCTCTTCACTACATCTAATCTGCTTTTAAATCCCTCAATTGTATGTTTCATTTCAGATATTGTATTCCTTAATGATTGAATGTCACTTTTGAATTATTCCCTGAGTTCTTGAATGGTTTTCTGTACCTCCGTAAGCATGTTTATGATTTTTATTTTGAAATCTCTTTCAGGAAGATTGATGAAGTCAGTTTCACTTGTTCCTTTTTCTGGTGTTTGTGGGATTTTGGTTTGAACCAGATTCCTTTGATGTTTCATATTTGTAGTTGGCACCCTTTAGTTCCCAGAAGCTCTACTGTCTGGAGCTGCTCAGACCTTGCAGCTATATTGGTGGTCTCAGGGGAGCAGCACTGGTTGTTGGGGGGAGGAAAGTGCTTTTTCCTGCTTCCTGTCTGTTGTGCCTGTCTCCACTGCCAGAACTAGTTGGCCAAGTGCACAGTTGTAAGCCTCTGTGCTTTGAGGTTGTAGCAGCTGTAGAAAGGGCATTCCTCTGGCTGGCCTGATGCCAGGGTAGGGGCTTCTGGTCTTCTGGTTTGTGGGCCAGTGATGGCTGGCTGGAAGGAAAGCACAGTAGGCTGCATATCACAGCGGGGTCATTGGTGCTGCATAGCCATCCAAGGGGATGGAACCCTTAAGCTCCTGAAAGTTCCAAATTTGCTGGGTAGAATGCACCCAGAAAATTTTGTCCACCTTTCCTTTCTCCTGAGCAGCAGGCTCTGTGCAGTCCTTGCCCCTTTAGCAGCCCTCTTGCTGTTAGGAAGTCTCTCAGACTGCCTGCCTTTCTTTTGTCCCAGAGCAGCCAGATGTGGATCCCTGTTTTCCATAAGTGGCTGGAATTTCAGTTTCTCCAAGTATTCTGCCTATCTTAGCTTTCCAGCCCCCTGATCTCCTGAGCACCATGCAATGTAAGTTCGTGTTCCCAGAGCAGTTCTCCAGGGCTGATTTTCAATAGTCCTAGGCCTCTACCCACTCCCAGTTCAGTTTCTCTCCTGCTGGTGGGCTGGGGTGACAGAATGGCTTTCGTCCCACCAGATCATAGCTTTGGGTCATTACCCTATTCTGTGAAATCTGTTCTTTTCTCCAAATGTCTGCAGTCTGGTGCAGCCTTCTTGCCTGTTGCTCTATCAGGATTGGTTGTGTTAACTATATTTTTGTATTATATGTGATTTTGGGTGGAGGCCTCTGTCTCAACTTTTATGCCACCATCTTTAATCCCTACATGCCATTATTTCTTCTTAGCTTATTACCCTTCCATCTACTTTCATTCTCTACTCCAATAATAAGAATAATTGAAGTAAACAATGTTGTTTATAAGAGTTGTCTTTTCCCTCTATCCTTTAGGGACTGTTTTATGTTGAACTGTGTCCCCTATAAAGTTCGTGAAGTCCTAATTCCCAGTATCCCTGAATGTGTCCTTATTTGGAAACAAAGTCTTTGCAAATGATCAAGTTAAGATGAAGTCACTAGGGTGGGGACTAATCCAATAAGGTCTAAGTTCTTATGAAAAAGAATGTGGACACAGGGATAGGCACCAAGATGGAAGACTATGTGAAGACACAGGGAACACCATCTATAAGCCAAAGAACTAGGAAGGAGGCATGGGACAGATTCTCTCTCACACACCAGAGAAGGAAACACTCCTAAAGATGCCTTGATTTTGGACTTCTTGTGTCCAGAGCTGTGGAACAATATATTTCCTTTGTTTAAGCTACCCAGTTTGTGGTATTTTGTTACAGCAGCCTTAATAAAGGGACAGAAAACTAATTGAGAATCATGGGTTAAAGAGTAAGAACTGATTGGAATAATTTGAAAATATTTAATTAATTACTAAGGCTATACATAGAAAAGTATATCTTTATTAATGATTTAAGTAATTTGTAAGTACTTAATTTTTATATAAATTACTATAGACAATTTGAAAAGAATTCGAGGAAATATAATTTGCCCACTGTGTGTGGCAACTTACTGCCTGAAGGTGAACTATTATCAAACACTTCTTAATCTAACCTTAGATTTCCTATTGGGCACAGTACCAATTGGCACTTAAGTTAACCATGAATTTTTCTTGGGTTCAGGAGCTTACTGCAATATGTGTTTTGCTCACAGCATCTAGGTCTTCCACTCCAGGCTTCAGTATTATCTTTAACATCAAAATTCTGTAACTGCTTGCAGCATAGTAGAGCAAAGTGCTTTCTTCTGTTTTTTTCTATCTTCTATTATCTTTTTTATGAGGAATGACTTCTTTCTCTCTTACATATGGCATTCCACACCACATGTGACTTAGATTTATAGTCAAAATAAGAAATGGTAGATGTTTGATATTACATTTGCTCTATGAGAGTGCTTTAAAAAATTTTTTTGTAAATCAGGACAGGGAATTCTTGGCAACAAAATGTATGTCTTTCATTAAACTCATTCATTCTCCCTAGTTGGTGTTTCTTTTAACCAATGCCCTCTGAAATGAAAAGAATTTCTATATTGAAGCAATGCTATACACTCTCCTCTAATTTTTCCATAATCTTGTTTCTTTTGAATATTGCCTATTCTTTTTTCCCCCTGAACTTTTAAAATGACTGTTAAACAAAAGAGGTTTAAAGAAAAGAATATGTAATTATTTCCTCAAATCAGTGCTAACCCAAACACCTCTTTCACTCATCCTGAATTTCTAACCATTAGAATTATTTCTTCACTTGAAGGCAAATATTGCTGGAGAGAGACCCATGAATAGTTGATATCAGAAAGGAGCAAAATTATTCAGTTCTATTCAATTTCCTAGGGTCACTATGTATTTATTTTAGAACTAGGAATTAATATCTTTTAAGGCAATCACTATGGAATGGATGTTTGTTTCTCTTCAAAATTCAAATGTTGAAGCCTAATCCCCAATGTGATGGCATTTGGAGATGGGGCCTTTGGGAAGTAATTAGGTCATTAGGATGAATGAGATTAGTGCCTTCAGAAGATTTAGGAGAGAGATTATCTCTCTCTGTTTTTCTGCAAAGTTAAGTTACAGCAAGAAAGTGGCTTTCTAAAAACCAGTAAGAGGGCCCTCACAAAGAACCCGACCTTATTCTGACGTGATCTCATAATGTCATCCTACAGAACTGTGAGAAATAAATGTTCATTGTTTAAGCCACCAAATCTATGGCATTCTGTTATAACAGCTTGAAATGATTAAGACAGCAAGGGAACCAAGACGGACAGTATTCCCTTCCTAATCCTGAAAAGAAACTTCAGAGTTTTCTAGAGTTGGATTTTGCTTTAAGAACATTTACACAGTTAGTCTTACTGTGTTAGAATGATGCCAGTTTACATTGACTGCACAGAGGAAGTTATGTCTAATAATTACTGTTACTATCTTGGCAATCTGTTAAGTTTTTCAAAAGCAAATTAAAAAAAATTAGTATTACCTCCTTCATAAAACAAAATCCAAACAATTCAGAAGGGTAAATTATAAAACAAAAAGTTTTCCAACTTCATATGACACTGAATCTCTCTCACAGAGATAAAAATCATTCATATATCCTTGAATATCCTGTGGAAAATTGTCTATCCACATGCTAAGTGTATATATGAAAGATTTTTGCTATTTATAACCCATATATGAGTATGTACATTTAATTTCCCTTTGTTAGAAGTATAAATTACTGTTTTAAAGCAAAATATATTCCAGATTAAAAAAAGGAAAATCAGGATATCACTAATGTATTCATTTACATTTGTGCGTATCCTAGCAAAATTGCATATTTTCAACATGCTTATTGGCCATTTATTTTTTTCTTTTTGAGTGACCTTTCATGCACTTTATTCATCTGCCTATAATTGAAGTTTTTTCATTGAGATATGAAAAATATATGATTTTTTTATTCACAAGGAGCATAATATACATACATAATTTAAAACTTGGTCCCCCTTCCAAATATATATAATATATACCATGTTGCATTTTATGAAGGTACAATGATTCATTTTGGCAATAACAAATCCAGTAGGGAGTCACAGGATTTGTTTTAATTTTATGAATAAGAAAAGGAAAAGAAAATCCCAAAACTTTTATCTATTTCTTTTATGATTTTTTTAAACACAATGGAAAATTTATTATATTTCATGCCATTTCTAATATATGTACATGAAGTTACATTTACATTAAATAATATTTATTATATTCCAGGCTATACTACACTGTTTTTTATACTTTATTTCGGTATCATTATTCTACAATTACATGTGCAATATTATGGTTACTAAACTACCCCATTCATCAGGTCCCCCCCACCAACCCCATTACAGTCACTGTCCATCAGCGTAGTGAGATGCTATAGAATCACTACTTGTCTTCTCTAAGTTGTAGCACCCTCCCCATGCCCCGCGAACATTACATTTGCTAATCGTAATGCCCCTTTTTCCCTCTTATCCCTCCCTTCCCACCCATCTTCCCCAGTCCTTTTCCCTTTGGTAAATAATAGTCGATTCCTGGGTTCTGTGAGTCTGATGCTCTTTTGTTCCTTCAGTTTTTTTCTTTGTTATTCTACTCCACATATGAGTGAAATCATTTGATACTTGTCTTTTTTGGCTTGGCTTATTTCACTGAGCATAATACCCTCTAGATCCATCCATGATGTTGCAAATGGTAGGATTTGTTTTCATCTTATGGCTGAAGAATATTCCATTGTGTATATGTACCACTTCTTCTTTATCCATTCATCTACTGATGGACACTTAGGTTGCTTCCATTTCTTGGCTATTGTAAATAGCGCTGCAATAAACATAGGAGTGCATCTATCTTTTTCAAACTGGGCTGCTGCATTCTTAGGGTAAATTCCTAGGAGTGGGATTCCTGGGTCAAATGGTATTTCCATTTTGAGTTTTTTGAGGAACCTCCATACTGCTTTCCACAATGATTGAACTAATTTGCATTCCCACCAGCAGCGTAGGAGGGTTCCCTTTTCTCCACATCCTTGCCAACATTTGTTGTTGTTTGTGTTTTGGATGTTGGCCATTCTCACTGGTGTGAGGTGATATCTCATTGTGGTTTTAATCTGCATTTCTCTGATGATTAGTGATGTGGAGCATCTTTTCATGTGCCTGTTGGCCATCTGAATTTCTTCTTTAGAGAAGTGTCTATTCATGTCCTCTAACCATTTCGTAATTCGATTATTTGCTTTTTGTTTTTTTAAGTGCGTGAGATCTTTATATTTTGGATGTCAACCCCTTATCAGATATGTCATTTATGAATATATTCTCCCATACTGTAGGATCTCTTTTTGTTCTACTGATTGTGTCCTTTGCTGTACAGAAGCTTTTAAGCTTATATAGTCCCACCTGTTCATTTTTGCTTTTGTTTCCCTTGCCGGGGAGATATGTTCATGAAGAAGTCGCTTATGGTTATGTCCAGGACATTTTTGCCTATGTTTTTTTCTAAGAGTTTTATGGTTTTATGACTTACACTCAGGTCTTTGATCCACCTTGAGTTTACCTTTGTCTATGGGGCTAGACAGTAGTCCAGTTTCATTCTCTTACATGTAGCTGTCCAGTTTTTCCAACAACAGCTGCTGAAGAGGCTGCCATCACCCCATTGTATATTCAAGGCTCCTATATCAAATATTAATTGACTGTATATGTTTGGGTTAATGTTTGGATTTTCTATTCTGTTCCACTGGTGTGTGGGTCTCTTTTTGTGCCAATACCAAATTGTCTTGATTACTGTGGCTTTGTCGTAGAACTTGAAGTCAGGGAGTGTAATTCCCCCTGTTTTATTCTCAGGATTGCTTTGGCTATTCGGGGTCTTTTGTGGTTCCATATGAATTTTAGAATTATTTGTTCCAGTTCATTGAAGAAAGCTGTTGGTAGTTTGATAGGGATTGCATTGAATCTGTAGATTGCTTTAGATATTATAACCATTTTGACAATATTTATTCTTCCTAGCCAAGAGCATGGGATGCATTTCCATTTGTTAGTGTCCTCTTTAATTTCTCTTAGGAGTGTCTTGTAGTTTTCAGAGTACAGGTCTATCACTTCCTTCGTTAGGTTTATTCCTAGGTATTTTATTCTTTTTGATGGAATTGTGAATGGAATTGTTTTTCTGATTTCTCTTTCTGTTAGTTCATCATTAGTGTATAAGAAAGCAACAGATTTCTGTGTGTTAATTTTGTATCCTTCAACTTTTCTGAATTCAGATATTAGTTCTAGTAGTTTTGGAGTGGAATCTTTAGGGTTTTTTATGTACAGTATCATGTCATCTGCAAAGAGTGACAATTTGACTTCTTCTTTACCAATCTGGATGCCTTGTAGGTCTTTCTTTTGTGTGATTGTCGTGGCTAGGTGCTCCAGTACTATGTTGAATAACAGTGGAGAGAGTGGCACCCCTGTCTTGTTCCCGATCTTAGATGAAAAGCTTTCAGCTTCTTGCCGTTAAGTATGATGTTAGCTGTGGGTTTGTCATATATGGCCTTTATGATGTTGAGGTACTTGCCGTCTATACCCATTTTGTTGAGAGTTTTAATCATGAGTGGATGTTGAATTTTGTCAAATGCTTTTTCAGCATCTATGGAGATGATCATGTGGTTTTTATTCTTCTTTTTGTTGATGTGGTGGATGATGTTGATGGATTTTCGAATGTTGTACCATCCTTGAATCCATGGGACGATTCCCACTTGATCGTGGTGTATGATCCTCTTGATGTATTTTTGAATTCGGTTTGCTAATATTTTGTTGAGTATTTTTGCATCTACGTTCATTAGGAATATTGGTCTGTAATTTTCTGTTCTGGTGAGGTCTTTGCCCGGTTTTGATATTAGAGTGATGCTGACATCATAGAATGAGTTTGGAAGTATTCCCTCCTCTCTATTTTTTGGAAAACTTTAAGGAGTATGGGTTTTATTTCTTCTCTATATGTCTGGTAGAATTCAGAGGTGAATCCTTCTGGTCCGGGGGCTTTGTTCTTGGGTAGTTTTTTGATTACCGCTTCATTTTCGTTGCTGGTGATTGGTCTGTTTAGTTTTTCTGTTTCTTGCTTGGTCAGTCTTGGACGGTTGTATTTTTCTAAGAAGTCCATTCTTCTATGTTTTCCAGCTTGTTAGCATATACATTCTCATAATATTCTCTTATAATTCTTTGTATTTCTGTGGGGTCCGTCGTTATTTTTCCTTTCTCGTTTCTGATTCTGTTTATGTGTGTAGATTCTCTTTTCCTCTTAATGACTCTGGCTAGGGGTTTATCTATTTTGTTTATTTTTTCAAAGAACCAGCTCTTGGTTTCATTGATTTTTCCTATTGTTTTAATCTAATCAATTTTATTTATTTCTTCTCTGATCTTTATTATGTCCCTCCTTCTGGTGACTTTGGGCCTCATTTGTTCTTCTTTTTCCAATTTCAGTAATTGCGTCTTTAGCGTATTTATTTGGGAATGTTCTTCCTTCTTTAAATAGGCCTGGATTGCAATATACTTTCATCTTGGAACTGCCTTTGCTGCCACCCACAGAAGTTGTGGCTTTGTGTTGTTGTTGTCATTAGTCTCCATATATTCTTTGATTTCTGTTTTGATTTGGTCGTTAACCCATTGATTAATTAGGAAAATGTTAGGTCTCCATGTATTTGTGAGCCTTTTTAGTTTCTTTCTAAAATTTGTTTCTAGTTTTATGCCTTTGTGATCTGAGAAGTTGGTTGGTAGGATTTCAATATTTTTGTATTTACTGACGTTCTTTTTGTGGCCTAGTATGTGGTCTATTCTGGAAAATGTTCCATGTGCACTTGAGAAGAATGTGTATCCTGCTGCTTTTGGGTGCAGAGTTCTGTAGATGTCTGTTAGGTCCATCTGTTCTAGTGTGTTGTTCAGTGCCTCTGTGTCTTTACTTATTTTCTGTCTGGTTGATCTGTCCTCTGGAGTGAGTGGTGTGTTGAAGTCTCCTAAGATGAATGCATTGCTGTCTATTTCCTCCTTTAATTCTGTTAGTATTTGTCTCACATATGCTGGCGCTCCTGTGTTGGGTGCATATATATTTATAATGGTTACATCTTCTTGGACTGACCCCTTTATCATTATGTAATGTCCTTCTTTATCTTTTGCTACTTTCTTCGTTTTGAAGTCCATTTTGTCTGATACAAGTACTGCAACCCCTGCTTTTTTCTCTTTGTTGTTTGCATGAAATATCTTTTTCCATCCCTTCACTTTTAGTCTGTGTATATCTTTGGATTTGAGGTGAGTTTCTTGTAGGCAGCATATAGATGGGTCTTGCTTTTTTATCCATTCTGTTACTCTGTGTCTTTTGATTGGTGCATTCAGTCCATTTACATTTAGGGTGATTATCGATAGATATGTACTTATTGCCATTGCTGGCTTTATATTCGTGGTTAACAAGGGTTCAAGGGTTGCTTCTTTACTATCTAACAATCTACCTTATCTTTCTTGTTAAGTTATTGTAAACACAGTCTGATGTTTCTTTATTTGTCTCCCTTCTTATTCCTCCTCCTCCATTCTTATATACTAGGTGTTTTATTCTTTTCCTTTAGTTAGTATTTGTATGGTCTGCTTTCTTTGCTATGATTTTATTTTCTCTGGTGACATCTTTTTAGCCTTAGGTGTGCTTCCATCTAGAACAGTCCATTTAAGATAGCCTGTAGTGGTGGTTTATGAGAGGCAAACTCTCTGAACTTTCGTTTGTCTGGAAATTGTTTAATCCCTCCATCATATTTAAATGATAATCGTGCTGGATACAATATTCTTGGTTCCACGCCCTTCTGTTTCATAACGTTAAATATATCATGCCATTCTCTTCTAGCCTGTAAGGTTTCTGTTGAGAAGTATGATGATAGTCTGATCGGTTTTCCTTTGTAGGTGATCTTTTTTCTCTCTCTAGCTGCCTTTAATACCATGACTTTATCTTTGATCTTTGCCATCTTAATTATTATGTGTCTTGATGTTGTCTTCCTTTGGTCCCTTGTGTTGGGAGATCTATGAGCTTCGGTGGACTGCGAGACTACTTCCTTCCCCAGCGAGGGAAAGTTTTCAGCAATTATTTCTTCAAAGACACTTTCTATCCCTTTTTCTCTCTCTTCTTCCTCTGGTACTCTTATAATGCGAATATTGTTCCGTTTGGATTTGTCACACAGTTCTCTTAATATTCTTTCATTCCTAGAAATCCTTTTATCTTTCTCTGCCTCAGCTGCTGTGTACTCCTGTTCTCTGTTTTCTATTCCATTAACAGTCTCTTGCATCTCATCCATTCTGCTGTTAAGCCTGTCGATTGCTTGTCTTATTTCTGCATTGTCTTTCCCCAGTTCCCTCAATTCCTCCCTCAACTCTTGCACATTTCTCTGTAGGTCCATCAGCATGGTTATGACTTTTATTCTGAATTCTTTTTCAGGAAGACTGTGCATTTCCGTCCCTTCAGACTCCCTCTCTGGGGTTGTCTGGTTGATTTTGGTCTGAACCATATTCCTCTGTCTTTTCGTGGCTATAGAATTGATCACTGATAGTTGCCACGTATGTCAGCTGGGCTTTTTAAGACTTTAAAAAGAGAAGAAAAAAAAAGAGAAAAACAAAGAAAGAAAAGAAGAAAGAAAGAAAAAAGAAAGAAAAGAAAAAAACAAAACAAAACAAAAAACAAAACAAAACAAAAAAACAAAAAATAAGCGCACCAGACGTAGGTTCTGTGGGAATGCTGTGGGTGGCGCTATTGCCCCACTATTCCACAGCTGTGACTGCGCCGCTCCGCAGGGCTGTTTATTGTTCTCGCAGGGGTGGGAATGAATAGGAGCCTGTTGATCTCAGTGAGAAGTGTAAGTATGGCTACACTTCCTCAGTCGCCAGCTAAGGCGTCTGAAACTCCCCAGGACTCCCATCCTGCTGTGTGCTGGGGTTGTGGGGTGCTCGGGTCCCACCGGGTCGCGGCTCCGTATCTTACCCGCCTCTTGGGGTGCCTTGTCCTCTCGGGTGTAGCTGCACGCTGTGCGCTTTCCTGTGTATTCTCTTCTCTCTTTTAGGAATAGATGTATTTGCTGTGTTTTCGTAGATAAACATAGTGTTGGGAGGAGATTTCTGCCGCCCTGCTCACACCGCCATCTTCCTGGAATTCTCTGGATTATATTTTTATTACTCCAATAATTTGAATTTTTGGGGGTTTCTAGGTATTGTGCCATACTTTTAAAGGCAATAATAATATGTTTAACTTTTTAGAAAATCTGGATCATTTGAACTAATTTTCTCTTCCTGAATTTCTAATAAAATTTTCAATATAATAATATTATTATGAAAAACACACTTTACATGACACCTCTATTGGATGGCAAATTGTGTTTCTCCCCTTTTATTATGATAGGTAAATTAATTAATTTAGCAGTCCTGATTATCTGCCATATTTTAAAGATAATACAGTCTTCCATCTATACCCATGATAACATGACATTTAATGAAATAATGTGACCTTCTAAGACATGGTCATAAAATGGATTGTGAATCTCTATGATACTGGAAGTGATAACTTTGTAACTCAAGCTGGGGCAACTCTGTATGTGTGTGTTTAGGGTGAGGGAGGAAAGATCAGTGGCAGGATATGGAAGCCATTTCGTATGTTGTTTTCTTTCATAATGAGCCATTTTTCCAAAGAAAATTTACCTCAGAATATAGTTTTCCTCATCTAAAGCTAGAGAACTCTCTAAAATTGCCTTCATCACTATTTTTGCAAGAGGCATCCAGAAGAGAATATTCTAAGAATGTATAATGAATCTAAAGTCAGGATTGTATGAAAACATGCAATTTTAATAAGAATAGAAATTACTGGGTGTTTAGAAATACAATTTTGACATTTCAAAACCTGAACAATAAAAGCTGCTTAGAGTGAGAAATGAATGGTCTTCCAAGCTGTCAGTTTAAGAATATATAGTATGTATATATAAAGCATACATGGTATATTTACAGGCTTAATTTTTTAAATTTATTTTGTGATAAAAACACATAGACATATGTATTATATACTTTCATAGTTATATTTACACTGTAAGATGAGAGACATACTTTAAAAAATAATGGCCTGCACTTTTTAAAAAATAGGGGCTCTTTTGCTGTAGTTTTATTTTCCTCAATAAAATGCCATTATCATACATAGGAAGAAAAAATTTCTGTCGTATTGGAAATAAAGAGAAGGTATAAGAAGCAGAAACAAATACTCTTGGTCTAATCAGGGGCTTAACAGATATTAATATAGAATGAATGTATCTGTGGAAATAAGGCAAAAATACAAAAATTTTTAAAATACATTCTGAAAATCATAAGAAAAAATAAAAATAAATTATAACTTTACAGATAAAGGGTTAAAACCTTTAACATCTAAAGTGCTTTTATAAATTATTTTTAAAATACTATTCTCCCAATTGAAAAACAAAGGACAAAACTGGCAGTTAAAGCAAACATTAAAAAATACAAATAGCTTAACTTGTAGTGAAACTGTTCAAACTCACTCTAATGAAATATAAATTGAATTCAGTGAGATAACTCTTCTGTATTAAATTAGTGCATATTTTAAAAATGATTGTACTTTTTTTTTCTGGCCAGGTGGATTGAAACTAACATATTTACATACTTCTGATATACTTAATGTGAGTATACATTAAAATAACCACTTCAGGCAGTATAGTTTTGTCTTGCCAGAATGGCAAGAAATATTCAATAGTTTCATTCACTTTGTGTGATTCCATTTTGTTCTAAGGATATATGTATACATAGAAATTAGAACTTATATTTACTATAATATTATTTAAAAAGAAAAATGTTATCTGGACATCCAAATATAGAGATTGTTTATCAACATTATGTTATACCATGACAATGAAATTTTCACACATCCATTAAAATCATGTTTTAAAAGCAATGATATAAGAAAATGCTGACTACATATTTGTGAAAGAAAATTTTAGGGAACAAAATTTATCAACTCAGGACAATATTTAAACTCTTGCATAACAATAGCAGAAGAAAATTTAATCATAATATTACATTTCTCTTTATGTACTGGGATGTCATGTGGTTTGTTTCACATTTTAGATATTATTTCCAATTTTCAAAAATAAGCACATATTTTTAATATTTGAAAAATACACAAACAGTATTACAAAAAAATGTAGGAATTAGATATGGGATTTACACATAGAAAGCAGAAAGATGTGCTAAATAACCTGTTATTTTTAGTATCATTTATATGTTGTATATAATCATATACTTTTTTCATAAATATCTAATCTAGTACTAAAATTAAAATGCTCATCAAATGTAAAGTTTTTTTTTTACCATTTTTAAACTGTTTTTAACATCATGTCAGCTATGTTCAATTTTTTCTTTCATTCATCAGTATCATATGTTGTTGGAGTACTGCCCATGCATTCATATTGGCCATTCTTTCAAACCTTTAATTTAGAAAATCTGTATTCAATTTTAGCTCTATGAATTTATTACTTTTCATATTAGTATAAAACTCTACTATTTATGCTATTAACTTTGTTCAGAATCTGCCAGTAGGCTGTAAGAATGGGTGGCCATGGATGTAACCATCTGTAAAATAAAAATATTGATACTTACTCTCATCTTTGGCCTGTGGCACAATACGTAAGTATATATATTTTTTCTTTTATTTTTTGTCAAAACTGCCACTACATACCATTAAATTTATTCAGTATTGATCAACAGCTTTTTTTTACACTTTTCTAAATATAATAAAGCATTAGAGTTCATAGATAGCTCTAACTGCATGTTGACAGCAATCTGATAAAATCTAACAACCCTCAATACTTCCTATAGCCCCACTTTTCTTCTTATGTGACAATATTTGTATTAGATATGCTTTGACTTTATGATATACAATAAAATATCTCCAAATCCCAAGTTTGTCCATTCTAATTTAATCAGTTCATTCTATAACTCAGATGTGCCATGTGAGAGCAAACCATTTCAACCCCAGCTAAATCATCATAAGAATTAATAATTGTTTTGTGCTCAACTTCCTTCAGTTTATTTCAACAAGTATCTTTTGGGAAGATAGTTGCTGTCTCAAATCCACTTTCCCTACCATTACTGCACTCTTTTGGAAACATGTTACTTCTTACACTTCTCTATCTTTGCCTGGCCATTCCTTATATGCTCCTCACATGTCTTTTACAAAACCACCATTCCTTAGTGTGACAGTGCTCTCATGGCTGATTCAGTATCCCTCCACCTTTTTGTAAAGAATAAAGATTATTAACTTTTAATAATTGAAGATTATTAACTTTTAAAAATTGAAGATTGTTAACCAGTTGTTAGTTTTAGCTTTATTTGGAAATTTGCTTCCTCGGCAATTATCTCTTTTTCTCTTTTTCATGTCACATGTTTATTATGCTTATCATTTACACTACTTCTACAAAACCTATGATATATGGCAAGACAAAATTGATACATAGCTTCTTACCTATTTCTACCTAATCTTTTTCTTCAGTGCTTTTATTAATCTGTATTTATGTGCATAATTACCAGGTCTTCTTTCTATTCATAAACTGTTCCTTCAACAAAAAAACCACTTGTAACTCTAAAGATAATATTTTAAAAAGGTCTTCAGAATCACTATCAAAATACATTTCATGGTTTGAGTAATTATATAGAAATACTTTTAACACTTCAAAGTTCTATGAATAGTATCAGTTTACCATTAAAATATTTTAAGATCACAAAAGACACATGATTGCTTCAAAATATTGTCTTTGAAATGACTTCCAATAACTGGCTCCTTTACTTAGCATAGTATTACCAAGTAAATTAAAGTTTTATGAAGAAATATCTTTCACCAGAAAACATCTTATACAAGTTATATGTATGGCCAGAATATGAAAGCTTAATTCTGTTTTTTAACATCATTTACAGACTCAGCCTTAGGAAATATATGTCCTCTCTTAGCCAACTCTCATTTTGCTCTCAGAAAAATCATAGTTTGATGGAGTTATGGAGTTAAAGAACTTTAAGAAACTGAATCTTAAAATTTATATCAAACTGCTGCTATAAACATAAAGTGACAGAGCACATTGCAGCATGTTCATACACAGTGATTCTTTGATGTAATGACTGCATATGACCTTAAGCAAGTTACTTTGAGAGTACTGGAGTATGTGTGATATATACTTTATAAGAGTCAGACATCACAGTAGCTTATTTATAGCCTAATATAATACATTTTACAGATTTATTTACATTTCATTTATAGACCATCAGAATGTTATCAAAAAGAATTTACTAAGCACTCAGATAAAATAGAGTGGTAATATAAGTTAAATGTTACCACATGATTGGATTTGTTGTTTGTTTCATTTACACTTTACTACATATTGTACACCTCAGAAACAAACTGAGCTTTGATTTTATTTTTGTTTTTACTTTTTAAAATATTTTTCATCTCTTTTTAGTTATCCAGACTGATTATATCTCTCTTACATCGGTAAAATAAATCTAGAAGTCCTGTCTTTGAAATTGATGAGATAAAATTTAAAATTTCCAGTTGAGAGCTATTTATTTATATGACAGCATAAGTTAACATTATTTTAGCATTCTTTGGAAACTCAAAGACCTCATCTTCTTCAATATTTATATTCAACTATAATTTAGATATGTACCAAGCATGCATTCCTCAAATTATAATTTACCTGTATTGTACTTACTAAAAATGATTTTGGCATTCATTGATTTTAAAAGATATTGAATATTATTTTTCAAATATTAAATATCTTTAGTATATCAAGTTTTGTTATAGTTATATGTATAGTCTTCCAAGTTTTTAATGCCATTGATCAACATGTTTTGCAGGTTATATGTATCATATTTCTGTAGTCTTGCAATAAAATAAGCTTGGGAAAAGAAAAGTTTTTTCAAATTGTCACAAATCTCAAAAAATTTTTAAATATATTTATTGAAAAAAATCCACATATAAGTGAACTTCCACAGTTGAAGCCCATGTTGTTCAAGGGACTTTATACTAGGGTATAATTTATAGATTTTTAAAAAGTTTCAATTTAGCCTGTCATCAAATTGCATATTATTAAAATTATTTTAAGAGCAATTAAATACTATGGAATTTTGCCAGAGAAAAGTTAAATGGCTATTTCTAGGAATGCCTAGCCTGTCGGGATAAAAATACATGGATGTCTTAAAAGCACAAGAATTGTGGTAGCCCTAGGTAAGGTGGATTCTTAGAAACTGACGATTGTGGTGTAGTAGCTTCGGTGCACAGCTGCAGCTTGATGGAGGTATTTCTGATGGGGGTGTTTTTCTAAAAACTAAGCTTCAGGTTCAGTAGCTTGGGAATAACAGCAAAGGTCTCATTGACTAAATTTAGCATGGGAAAGTGGGCATAATGATCAGATCTAGCAGACTTGGTAAAAACTGAAAACTGAAACTGAAACTCAAGTGAAAACTAATCTCTTTTCCTAAAATTTCTGGACTATATAAATAAAACGCCAGAGATACTATGACGTTAACAATAGGGAAAGGAACTGCCAGCTAGACACATGGGTATTTAGAGCTAGATTTAGTGATTTAGAAAGTGGAAAACTACAAGTTGTAAGTTATTTTTCACCTGAGTAATGTGGAGTGAATTTATACTCATTACAAAGGTCTGCATAAAGTGACATGTGCTAACTGCTTCTCAGTTAGAGCATCATCTCAGATAACAGTAGTGAGTTGCCACTCATCTTTATTTATTCTCTCAGACAGAAGAGGAATTTTAACTGGCAAGATATCAGAGACTCTGCTGATGAAGTCACCTTACTATTCAATGTGATCATGATCCACATAGCTTTTATTGATTGGGTGCTGGTAGTCCAAAGCAATTTAAAAATATTTGTGCTCTAATTTCCCATTAGAACATTTTTCACTTGAGGAAACAAGTTCAAAGATGTTAAGTCACTTTCTAAGTTCACAGAATTAGTGAGTGAAAGCCCCAGGATTTGAGTTGTAGTTTATGACCTTAAAGTCCATACTTGAATTTTAGTCATTATAACTTCCTGGACAATTGATCCTATCAGCTTTTGGGGCAAATATTGAGTAAGGATTACCCATGGGAGAAATGTGATTCAGCTTTCCTGGGGCTCACTCTGTCTGTTCTTAGATACCTCAAGCTATTCTGTCCACCAGGTTTGTTAGGTCTCTGTGAAGCATGCCTAAACTTCAGCTGTATGGCTAGCATGTGCTTTCATGCTTCATTTGTCAGTCCTGTTTCTTACATTTCCCCTTTTGATGTGATGACACAGATTTCCTGGAATATGCTTTCTGTTTGATGTTCTCTCTGCCTTTTACTTCACTTTTAACTTCCTGTGTAACTCCTCCTCTTCTGGATTATTCTCTACCCTATATCTCAGTGCTTGCTTGCTTGGGAAGCCCATGGGTTTTCCCCATCCCTTTTTGCTTTTATTGTCAGTCCCTATCATCTCCACCCATTGTCTGTGTTCCTGGTTTCCCCTGGATGCTGAACACCAGCCCATTCAGCCAAAGCTTATTCTGGTCAGCATTGCATATGGAAAAGGTTCTAGCTAAAAGCAGCATCTACCTGAGACCCTGCAGACACCAAGAAAGTTTGGGAAAGGGTTTTCTGGCCTTAGGACAAAAGCAGAGTCCTTAGCAGCTTCTTATATGCCAAGGTTATTTATTGGATCTTGGAGAGGTTAGGAAGAGGGAAACCAGGATAGAGACAGTATGGCAGGATAGCAACTCTGCAAGTTTGAATACCAGGCATTTACCAATTGGTAGAGAAGTAGTTTCATATTTTAACAACCTGTAATGTTGTACTAGTGAGTACTGGCTGAATATAAGCTCTGACTCTTGACTGTCTGAAAAACAAATAATTTAAAAATTATTGAAATTAATTAATAAATATCAACCCCGATAATGAGATGCTAGGTATTACATCTTTTCACAGTCCACTTTTCTAATTATTGATATCATAATTTAATTTTTATGAATTATAATAGTACCTGAGTCACTGGTCTATAGGCTTATTTTTCTGTAATGATTTTTATTCTAGTGATGTTTCTAATTTTGGACTATCAAATTGAAATCAAAAAAATTGAAATCAAAACTATGCAGACCTATTCTATGGATCGGGGTATCAGTAGCCTTGAGCCCTATGATATATATTAAATGTTAATTAAATCTTGCATCACTATTCATAGACTCCACAACAGGGCCAGCTTGCACCTTAGGAAAGTGGAAAAGTCACTTTTCCAGAGTATTTGGTAAACACTCAAACTAAAACCACTTAGAAAGTTTAGTGATTCATAGGTCTTATGACCTCTCTAGCTTCAAAAACTGATGTAAAACTGATTGCAATGCTGGTTTAATTTAAAAAAACAGGAAGATTATTTTCATTATTTTCACTTCCTGAGTAAGGAATAGAGCAATATAAATAATATTGAAATTTTGTCTGTGTGTTTAATTGCTGAGTAGAGCACTGCAATTGATAGTTTAAGTACTAATTATTTTAATGTAATTATATTTAATTATTATAATTGCTATTCATATCTTATGTCCTAATAGAGAGACATCAGTGGCCTTTTTCATACAATTATTATAGTCCCCTCATGCTAGAAAACAGAATAGGGAATGTATCTTAGTTTAGTTGAAACAAGTTATTTGCTACTTCAATTATTTCAAAATGAAATGTTACTAATTCTTTTGCCTTTTTGGTTAGATTTTTTTTGACCAGGATATTTTATAACAAATACTATGAAAGCCTTTGAAAAAAATTAAAATAGTGTGGTTTCTTTGCCTGTGAATTATGGTTTTGAACATTGTATGCATTTACTTGTAGATCACACCATAAATTCACATCTTTTTTCCTCCTGTTGGGTAGGCATTATAGTATAAAGAAAGAGGCGGTTAGACATTATGAATTTTTTTTTACTCTCAATTTATAATGTGTGGCAATATATTCAGTTCAGTATATACATAAATTATAGCACATATAAGATTTGAAAATTCAAGAAATGGAAGGGAAAAGGCCATCTACAGTAACTAAAAATAAAATTTTAATTTATTGCCTCATATGACCCAGGTTTAATATGTTTACGTTTCACAAGGGAAACATCTATTTACCATGTTCTCTTTGATATAGTATGTATAAAGCTGAAATACTGTTTTTCAGCTTGGATAATGGAGTCATTACCTCTATTTTAAACATTCTATACCTGAAATTGGATTCATGATGGACTCATAGGCTAAATAAAATTTCCGAAAGTATAAACAATTTCTAGAAACTTAGGGACTTGAGATTTATTTTTTAAATTGTTTTCTTAGATAGTATGGAGAATATAACTCAGAGAAATGATAAAGATTGTACTTTTAGAACCAAGGATAATGTAAAATTATATGTTGTGGAGAGCTAGTTGCTCATAACACCTGACTATAGCCACTAATAATTGTAATAATCTCTAACATTTATAGTGTACTTAGTGTTTGCAGCCATTTTACAAAAACTTTGTGTGTTTTATTATATTTAATCTTCACAACAGCCCTGTGATTAAAATATTATTCTTCTCCCATTTTACTGGGATGACAAGCACAAACAACACTGTCCTAAGAAAATTGAGCTATATGGTTTCCTATCCTGACCAATTTTCAGATAGTAGAGTGACTTGCAAAATATATTTCCCCTTGATGTTGACTACAAAATGTGGAAAAAAGTATCAGAGGTTTTTGTCATTTTCATCTCCGTATATTGTTTCCAAAAGGAGCCATTCAAAATAATGGAAACCAACAGTGTTAAGACATTTTCTACTGTAAATCAGAGCATTGGTAACCATAAAAACAGACAAAAATCTATGGAAATCTATGTACACTGGACCATTTTTTTAGGATGGGCCCATCAAACCCAGTATTGCCCTCAGAATCTAAGCAAATTAGACTATGCAGAGCAACAATGTAACTATCTGTGTTCTGTTGCATAGGAAGGCTATGCAGAGGTTTAAAAGCATAAGCTCTGTATCCAAGTTCTAGAAAAAAGTTGAATGTAGGAGTAACATTCCACACAGTCACACAGTTAATGACTGTGTCCTTGGGAAATATACTCAGTTTCTCTAACCTTCAGTTTTTCATTTTGTAAAATTAAGCTAATATATGTGTTAATAGGTTATTATGATAAAGGAAAAGAATGGCCATTCTGCTTAGTGTGGGCCCACTACACATTCATTGAATGTTAACTACTTGTTATTATATCAATATTTTAATTGAATGAGCTATATGTTACTGTTTCTGTAAAGATGGCTCTCAGTCTGGTTGTCTTAGCATCCCTCATAGTACTTCAAGAAAAAAAAATGTATAAGTTTAAAAAAAGAAATCCTCAGGTATCATCTCTGTAGCTTCTGAGTTAATAGTGCCGTGTGGTATGCTTAGGGGAAAAAACAGGACCACTTGATTCTGATGGATTAAGAACCAGTATAATAGTTAATTTGGTGCTCAGAAATATTCTCAATTAAAAGGTTTTTTTCTTTTTAGTGTATTATTTAGTTAACAAGATTTTTGTTGTTTGCTTTTGTTTTTAACATGTCCTCACCTCAACATGTAACTAAATAAATAATAAGTAGAGCTTTTTTCCCTGGAAAGGCATAGCTTTGATTTTACAAATCCTTACCACATTTACTCTTTCTTTAAGTTAATGATGTGTGTGTAAACCCAGATGTCATTGCTGAAATGGGAATGATGACAGCAGATAGACAAAATGTTAATATTTAAGTAGGGATCACAGTTTCAGATTCATCAATATATGGTTATCATTTCCTAATGCCCAGGTGCACAGCTTCTATAAATTGTCTTGGAGGAAAATGCTTAGATATATGCAAAAGTGATGTGTTGAGTCTCTCCTTGAATACAGATTTTTGGGATGCGTTTATTCAATGAATTTAGTAGACAAAATTTGTCTCCAAAGTTGTCTGAGTCAATTATTCCACATATTATTATTATTATTACTGCTACTACTATTGTCATATAATACTATTGTTAATAGTTATTACTGCTTTGATGAGTTACTAGCATTCTCTTCTCAGGATGTGTAAAAAGCTGTAAGGTTATCGGTGCTCTGTTCAACTTGCAGTGCGACTCCTTGATGGAAGAAACCATGTTATAATATTGAGCAGTTCTACTCAGACTTGTCTAAGAACATCAGGAGGACATATAAGGGCCAACATGGGTCTTGGAATAAGACAGATTCTTTCCTGTTTCATTACTAACTGGCTATATTGGAACTGTACTATACAAAAAGGAAAAAGAAAAAAGAAAAGAAATCCCAATGTTTAAGTCTTAACACTATAGAAATGTAATACAACTGTCCTCCACAAAATGATTCAGGTCCCTATTCTCTTGCCAAATCATAGTTCCCTCCTTCCTGTATGGCCTCAAATCTTCCTCACCAATTTGGTGGACAGGGTAAGAAAACATGGAGAAGGCCCACTAGCTTATTAAACATTTTGACCTGGAAGTAATGCAGTCATCTTTATTCATTGGCAAGAATCAGTCAACAGAGGTACCTGCATAAAAAGGGGGGCTGAGAAATACAATCCCTGGTTATGTAGCTACTTCCCACCTGCAACTCAACTTTTTGAAAATTTTTGGTGGATATCTAGTCATCTCACCAAGCTAACTGTGTGACTTTGAAAAAGGAATTTTCATAATTCTGAATCCTCAAAGATAGGTAATGAAGTTTACATGACATAATGTACATATAGTATTTTGCATATGGTCAGGCATAATAGGAATTCTCAGCATATGGTGCATGCTATGATTATCACCATGTGCTCTGTGCTCCTATATAAAGAATGATCATTTACTCTTCCCTCTGTTTAGTAAAGTGATGTAGCATTTCTTTCCCATTTATTATAAATGATGATTAAATCTCAGAATTTTATAAAATTACAACTATTTGTCCATGCCCTTATCTTATGAACATTCTGTCATACAAGAGTAGTAAAAAAAAATCCTTCCTTTTTATGGCTATGGACTCTGTCAGGGAGTAACAGCTGTATTTCTGGGATTGAAAGTGTTACTGTTTGGCCAGTAACGTTGCAGCTGCAAAAATAGAATAAGGGAATGTTATGAACAAAGGCACTTCCTCTGAACTTGCCTAAGTCATGGAAAGATCACCCTCCATACAGCTGACCCTTGCTGCATTAGAAAACCTATGCTAGGTAGAATATGAGGATTGCCATGTAGTATCAAACTGATATGGCCTCTTTTATTCTGTGTTCTAAAATATATGCTGCTGTTAACACTATGCTATATTATTTTATATTTATCTTTCTATTAGTAAATTACATAGCTTTATTCATATAGAAATTCTAAAACTAGAGCATATCATCAGATCGTTTCTATTATTAAAACTCTGGCAATAAATATTTCCAAAATATTGAAGAGTCAGAGGCTTGAATACAGATTAATATTTTGATCACAGTATCAAAAGTAAATAGTTACTTTTAATTGCTTTCCATTCTCATTATAGTTCCTGTCATAACTATTTTCTGCTTTTTATTTTTGAATTAAGGTATCATGGACATAAAATCTTATGAAGGTTTCACATGAACAATATTTTGGTTTCAACATTGACCAATACTATCAATTCCACTACACACACCCCATTGCAGTCAATGTCTATCAGTGTAGTAAGATGTTATAGAGCCATTACTTGTCTTTGCTGTGCTGTACTGTCTTCCCCGTGACCTAACTATATTGTGATTATGAATTATAGTGCCCCTTACTCCCTTTCCCCCTTCATCCCCACCCATCATCCCTTTGGTAACAGCTAGTCCCTTCTTAGACTCTGTGAGTCTGCTGCTGTTTTCTTCTGTTGTTATACTCCACAAATGAGTGAAATCATTTGGTACTTATCTTTCTCTGCCTGGCTTATTTCACTAAGCATAATACCCTCTAGCTCCATCCATGTTGTTGCAAATGGGAAGATTTGTTTTCTTCTTATGGCTGAATAATATTACATTGTATATATGTACCACATCTTCTTTATCCATTCATCTATTGATGGACACTTCAGTTACTTCCATATTTTGGCAATTGTAAATAGTGCTGCAACAAACACAGGAGTGCATATGTCTTTTTGGATCAGGGATTTTGTTTTGTTCATGTAAATTCCTAGGAGTGGAATTACTGGGTCAAATGATATTTCTGTTTTTAGTTTTTTGAGGAACCTCCAAATTGCTTTCCAAAATGGTTGAACTAATTTATATTCCTACCAACAGAGTAGGAGGGTTCCCTTTTCTCTGCATCCTTGCCAATTTTGTTGCTTCTTTTCTTATGGATGTTGGCCGTCTGAACTGGTGTGAAGTGATACCTCATTGTGGTTTTAATTTGCATTTTGCTGATAATTAGTAATGTGAAGCATCTTTTCATGTGCCTATTGGCCATTTGAATTTCTTCTTTGGAGAAGTGTTTGTTCAGATCCTCTGCCCATTTTTTAATCATGTTATTTGCTTTTTGGGTGTTGAGGCATGTGAGTTCTCTATATATTTTGGAAGTTAACCCTTTATCAGATAAGTTCTTTACAAATATATTCTCCCATATTGTACGCTACCTTTTTGTTCTGCTTATGGTGCCCTTTGCTGTATAGAAACTTTTTTCTTTTAGGTATTTATTTATTTATTTATTTATAGTTTTTTAATTTTGTTTTTCTATTATTAATATACAATTACATGACCAACATTATGATTAACAGACTCCCCCTATTATTAAGTCTCCACCACATACCCCATTGCTGTCACTGTCCATCAGCGTAGTAGGATGTTATAGAATCACTACTTGTCTTCTCTGTGTTATACTGCCTTCCCCGTATCACCCCACCCCACCCCACCCCTGCTACATTATGTGTGTTAATTGTAATAGCCCTTTTTCCCCTTTATCCCTCCCTTCCCACCCCTCTTCTCCAGTCCCTTTCCCTTGGTAACTGTTAGTCCATTCTTAGGTTCTGTGAGTCTGCTGCTGTTTTGTTCCTTCAGTTTCTTCTTTGTTTTTATACTCCACAGATGAGTGAAATCATTTGATACATGTCTTTCTCTACATGGCTTATTTCACTAAGCATAATACCCTCTAGCTCCATCCATGTTGTTGCAAATGGTAGGATTTGTTTTCTTCTTATGGATGAATAATATTCCATTGTGTATATGTACCACATCTTCTTTATCCATTCATCTACTGATGGACATTTAGGTTGCTTCCATTTCTTGGCTATTGTAAATAGTGCTGCAATAAACATAGGGCACATATATCTTTTTCAAACTGGGCTGCTGCATTCTTAGGGTAAATTCCTAGGAGTGGGATTCCTGGGTCAAATGGTATTTCCATTTTGAGTTTTTTGAGGAACCTCCATACTGCTTTCCTCAATGGTTGTATTAATTTACATACACACCAGCAGTGTAAGAGGGTTCCCCTTTCTCCACATCCTCGCCAACATTTGTTGTTTGTGTTTTGGATGGCAGCCATCCTAACTGATGTGAGGTGATATCTCATTATGGTTTTAATTTGCATTTCTCTGATGACTAGTGATGTGGAGTATCTTTTCATGTGCCTGTTGGCCATCTGAATTTCTTCTTTGGAGAAGTGTCTGTTTATCTCCTCTGCCCATTGTTTAATTGGCTTATTTGCTTTTTGTTTGTTGAGGTACATGAGCTCTTTATATAATTTGGATGTCAACCCCTTATTGGATATGTCATTTATGAATATATTGTCCCATACTGTAGGATATCTTTTTGTTCTACTGATGGTCTCCCTTGCTGTACAGAAGCTTTTTAGTTTGATATAGTCCCACTTGTTATTTTTGCTTTTGTTTCCCTTGCCTGGGGAGACATGTTCATGAAGAAGTTGCTCGTGTTTATGTCCAAGAGATTTTTGCCTATGTTTTTTCTAAGAGTTTTATGGTTTCATGACTTACATTCAGGTATTTGATCTGTTTTGAGTTTACTTTTGTGTATGAGGTTAAACAGTAATCCAGTTCATTCTCTTACATGTAGCTGTCCAGTTTTGCCAACACCAGCTGTTGAAGAGGTTGTCCTTTCCCCCATTGTATATCCATGGCTCCTTTATTGTATATTAATTGACCATATGTGGTTGGGTTTATATCAGGGCTCTCTAGTCTGTTCCACTGGTCTGTGGGTCTGTTCTTGTGCCAGTACCAATTGTCTTGATTACTGTGGCTTTGTAGTAGAGCTTGAAGTCAGGGAGCATAATCCCCCCTGCTTTATTCTTCCTTCTCAGGATTGCTTTGGCTATTCGGGGTCTTTTGTGGTTTCATATGAATTTTAGAATTATTTTCTCTAGTTCATTGAACAATGCTGTTGGTGTTTTGATAGGAATTGCATTGAATCTGTAGATTGCTTTAGGCAGGATGGCCATTTTGACAATATTACTTCTTCCTATCCATGAGCATGGGATGTGTTTTCATTTGTTGGTATCTTCTTTAATTTCTCTCATGAATGTCTTATAGTTTTCAGGGTATAGGTCTTACACTTCCTTGGCTGTGTTTATTCCTAAGTATTTTATTTTTTTTGTTGCAATTGCAAATGTAAATGCTTTCCTGATTTCACATTCTTCTAGTTCATCCCTAGTGTATAGGAATGCAACAGATTTCCTTGTATTAATTTTGTATCATGTTACTTTGCTGAATTCAGATATTCAATTTAGTAGTTTTGGAGTGCATTCTTTACGGTTTTTTACATAGAATATCATGTTATCTGCTAACAGGGTCCATTTAACTTCTTTCTTTCCAATCTGGATGCCTTTTATTTCTTTGTGTTGTCTGATTGCTGTTGACCGGACCTGAGAACTATGTTGATTTGAAGTGGGGATAGTTGGCATACTTGTCCTGTTCCTGATCTTAAAGGAAAACATTCGGTTTCTCACTTTTAAGTATGATGTTGGCTGTGAGTTTGTCATATATGGCCTTTATTATGTTGAGGTACTTGCCCTCTATACTCATTTTTTAGCGTTTTTATCTTGAATGGATGTTGAATTTTGTCAAATGCTTTTTCAGCATCTATGGAGATGATCATGTGGTTTTTGTCCTTCTTTTTGTTGACATGGTGGATGATGTTGATGGATTTCCGAATGTTGTACTATTCTTGCATCCATGGACTAAATCCTACTTTATCATGATGGATGATCTTTTTTACATATTTTTGAATTCAGTTTGCTAATATTTTGTTGAGTATTTTTGCATCTATGGTCATCAGGGATATTGGTCTGTAATTTTCTTTTTTTGTGGTGTCTTTGCCTGATTTCAGTATTAGAGTGATGCTGGCCTCTCAGAATGAGTTTGGGAATATTCCTTGCTCTTCTCCTTTTTGAAAACTTTAAGGAGGATGGGAATTAGGTCTTCACTAAATGTTTGATAAAATTCAGCAGTAAAGCCATCTGATCCAGGAGTTTTGTTCTTAGGTTTTTTTTTATTAGCAATTCTATTTTTTTGCTGATAATTGGTCTATTCAGGTTTTCTGTTTCTTCCTGGATCAGCCTTGGAAGATTGTATTTTTCTAGAAAGGTACATTTTTTCTAGGTTATCCAGTTTGTTAGCATATAAATTTTCATAGTATTCTCTCATAACTGTTTGCATTTCTGTGGTGTCTGTATTGATTTTTCCTTTCTCATTTCTGATTTTCTTATGTGTGTAGACTCTCTTTTTTCTTGATAAGTCTGGTTAGGAGGTTACCTATTTTGTTGATTTTCTTGAATAACCAGCTCCTGCTTTCATTGTTTCTATTGTTTTACACTTCTCAGTTTTATTTATTTCTGCTGTAATTTTTATAATGTCCCTCCTTCTACTGACTTTGGGCCTCATTTGTTCTTCTTTTCTAGTTTCATTAATTGTGTGTTTAGACTGTTCATTTGGCATTGTTCTTCTTTCTTGAGGTTGGCCTTTATTGCCATATACTTCCCTTTTAGCTTGGCCTTCTCTGCACCCCACAGATTTTGCATTGTTGAATTATTGTTGTCATTTGTCTCCATATATTGCTTGATCTCTGTTTTTATTTGGTCATTGATCCATTGATTATTTAGGAGCATGTTATTAAGTATCCATGTGTTTGTTGTCTTTTTCATTTTCTTTGTGTTATTTTTTTCTAGTTTCATACCTTTGTGGTCTGAGAAGCTGATTGGTACAATTTTAACCTTTTTGAATTGTACCACTAAGGTTCTTTGTGTCCTAGTATGTGATCTATTCTTGAAAATGTTCCATTTGCACTTGAGAAGAATGTGTATCCTGTTTCTTTTGGATGGAGTGTTCTGTAGATGTCCCTTAGGTCCATCTGTTCTAATACGTTCAGTGCTTCTGTTTCCTTACTTATTTTCTGTCTGGTTGATCTGTCCTTTGGAGTGTGTGGTGTGTTGAAATCTCCTAAAATGAATGCATTGCATTCTATTTCCCTCTTTAATTCTGTTAGTATTTGTTTCATATATGTAGGTGCTCCTGTGTTTGGTTCATAGATGTTTATAATAGTTATATCCTCTTGTTGGACTGACCCCTTTATCATTATGTAATGTCCTTTGTCTCTTGTGACTTTTTTTGTTTTGAAGTCTATTTTGCCTGATACAAGTACTGCAACTCCTGCTTTTCCTCACTATTAGTTGTATGTAATATTATCTTTTTTCATCCCTTTACTTTCAGTCTGTATGTCTTTGGGTTTGAAGTGAGTCTCTTGTAGGCAGCATATAGTCAGGTCTTGATTTTTTATCCATTTAGTGACTCTGTGTCTTTTGATTGGTGCATTCAGTCCATTTACATATAGGATGATTATCGATACGTATATACTTATTGCCATTGGAGGCTTTAGATTCTTGGTTACCAATGGTTCAAGGGTAATTTTCTTACTATCTAACAGTCTAATTTAACTCACTTAGTGTGCTATTACAAACACAACCTGAAGTTTCTTTTTCTTTACTCCTTTTTCTTCCTCCTCCATTCTTTATATATTAGGTATCATATTTTGTACTCTCTGTCTGTCTCTTGACTGACTGTGGTGGTAGTTGATTTGATTTTGCATCTTCTTAGTAATTAATTGTTCTACTTTCTTTGCTTTGGTTTTATTTCCTCCGGTGACAGCTATTTAGCCTTAGGAATACTTCCATCTATAGCAGTCTCTGCAGAATGCACTGTAGAAGTGGTTTGTGGGAGGTAAATTCTCTCAGCTTTTGCTTATCTGAAAATTTTTAATCCCTCTTTCAAATTTAAATGATAATCTTGCCAGATAGAGTATTCTTGGTTCTAGGCCCTTCTGTGTCTTTGCATTAAGTATATCATGCCACTGCCTCTGGCCTGTAAGTTTTCTGTTGAGAAGTCTGATGATAGTCTGATGGGTTTTCCTTTGTTTGTGATCTTTTTTCTCTCTCTAGCTGCCTTTAAAATCTATCCTTATCCTTGATCTTTGCCATTTTTATTATTATATGTCTTGGTGTTGTCTTCCTTGGGTCCCTTGTTTTGGGAGATCTGTTCAACTCCTTGGCCTGAGAGACTATCTCCTTCCCCAGATTGGGGAAGTTTTCAGCATTTACCTCCTCAAAGACCCTTCCTGTCCCTTTTTCTCTCTCTTTTCCTTCTGGTACCCCTATAATGCAAATATTGTTCCATTTGGATTGGCCACACCCTTCTCTCAATATTGTTTCATTCCTAGAGGTCATTTTTTCTCTCTGTGCCTCAACTTCTTTGTATTCCTCTTCCCTTATTTCTATTCCATTTACTTTCTCTTATACTACGTCTAATCTGCTTTTAAATCCCTCCATTTTGTGTTTCTTTTCAGATATGAAATTTCTTCATGATTGAATCTCCATCCTAAATTTGTACCTGAGTTCTTGAATATTTTTTTGTACCTCCATGAGCATGTTTTTGATTTTTATTTTGAACTCTCTTTCAGGAAGATTGGTGCGTTCAGTTTCATTTGTCCCTTTTTCTGGTGTTTGTGAGATTTTTGTTTGAACCAGGTTCCTTTGACGTTTCATATTTGTATGTGGTGCCCTCTGTTGCCCAGAAGCTCTAGTCTCTGGAGCTGCTCAGCCCCTGGAGTGATGTCAGTGTTTGCAGGAGAGCGGCACTGGTGCCTGGGGGGAGGAAAGAGCTGTTTTCTTCCTCCTGGCTGTTATGCCCATCTCCACCGTCAGAACCAGCAGGCCAAGCACACAGGTGCAAGCCTCTGTGCTTTGCTTCTGTAGCTGCCATAGTTGGGGCCTCCCTCTGCTGGTCTGACACCAGGGCAGTGACTGCCTGTTTGTGAGCTCTTTCCCGCAGTCCAGGAGAAAGGCACAGCAGGCTGCGTATCACAGTGGGGAGCCTCGGAGCTGAGTAGCCAGCCAGTGGGATGGAGTGCCTTAATCTCCTGAAAATTGTCAACCTGTTCAGCAGAGCACACCCAGAGAACCTTGTCCTACTCTCCCTTCTCCTATGCAGCAAGCTCCGTGCAAACCCTGCCCCTTCAGTAGCCCTCTCACTTCTAGCAAACCTCTCAGACCACCCACCTTTCCTTTGTCCCAGAGCAGCCTGATGTGAATCCCAGTCCTCCACAAATGGCTGCAATCTCAGTCTCTTCAAGTATTCTACCTGTCTTAGCTTTCCAATCCCACTAATCTCCTGAGCACCATGCAATGTAGGTTTGTGCTCCTATAGCAGATCTCCAGTGCTGGGCGTTCAGTAGTCCTAGGCTTTCACCCCCTCCCCTCCTCCCCTCTCCGTTTCTCTTCCTCCCACCAGTGAGCTGGGGTGGGGGAAGGGCTTTGGGGCCCGCTGAATCTAGGCTTTGGTACCTTACCCAGTTTCTTGAGGTCTACTCTGTTCTCCAGGTGTATGCAGTCTGACGCAGCCTTCTTTCCTGTTACTCTTTTATGTTTAGTTGTATTAACTATATTTTCTTAATATATGTGGTTTTGGGAGGAGTGCTCTGTTTCTCCTCTCAAGTTGCCATCTTGAATCCTTCCTCAAACCTTATTCTTAATGATCAAATGTATTAAATAAAATTGGAGCACCACTTGCCTCAATTCCCTACACCTAGTTCCTGACAGTGGCCTATAGTAGTCTTCTAACAAAACACCTATGTGCATCAGGGAATTTTAAGTCTACTACCTGGTCAAAGACTGAGGCCCTATTATGAAAATCAGTATATAGTTATTAAAATATTTTGAGCTGGAGGAATGGGTTTTGCTTTAATTCCTGTTATTTCTAACTGCAGTCTAACAAAGTGATTTGCTATGTATCTGACTATATGGAGGAGAATGTATTTGTGAAATGTGTGTTTGTGTGTATATATTTAACCTAAGGAGACACAAATGTATCCTATTCTTGAGTATTGAGTCTTTACAGCATAGCTCTTTTGATAGTGGTTTAAAAGTGTGTAATTGTGTATGTATACTTTAAATCTGTGATTTCATAACAGTACATAAACATGTTCAAGGGTATTGATTAATAATGAGATTTACTAACTTCATAAGTGTTGAGAGTGTTTGGCCTTCCACCTCATGCCTTATGATTTTTCTAAACCACTTAAAAGGAGAACATAATCTGTCATCAGTTATGCTGCCCAAAGCATTTAAATTCTCAGTTAGACATGTAAGAACAGTCAGTATATACAGGTATTTTGTCCTTAAAGCTAAAATCATTGGTAAACTCTGGCCTTTCTTATGCAGTTCTTACAGTCTTTTAAAGTTTGAATAATCAGGAGTGGTTTTAATGAAAAAAATGTGCATTTTAATTGCAAATTGAAAACTGAAAGTTAGTACTTAATTCTATATAAAGGATATAGGATTAGCTTTTGCTGTTGTGTTCAAATTGAGACCTATATTGCAAAAAATACACAAGTCAAATAAACCTGTATCATCTGTTAATCAACTTTTTAAATCATAAGTAACTCAAGGTTAAATTCCCACATCTGTTTTTCTTTACTGTAGTTCCCTGAGAATCCATACAGTCATAAGTGATCATTTAAATGAAAATTCAGATTCCAATAGGAAAAAATCCAATTTTCAGACATTTTACTAATATTTCTCATTAAAGCAGTTATATTTTGGTATTGTGGGAACAAGGATTAAATATAGTTTAAGAAGCTAAAAGAATTTTTTAAATATAAGTATCAAGTATTTAAAACTGTGTGTGTTCTCTAAAGATTATTAGGTAATTTATAGAAACAACAAATAGAAGAGAAATAAAAATATGTAAAAGGAAAATATAAAGAAAAGTATAAACTTTTTAAAAATGATATAAAGAAATAATTTAAATGATTGAACCTTTCAGTGTGACGTCATTGCTATATTTTGTTTTCCTGGCAATCAAAGCATGGTCATAACCAATTGCATAATTATTATTAACTTTATCTGAATGAAGAAGATATACTGGCTCTTTAAAAAACAACCGAAAGAAAGCTTTTGAATTAAAAGCATTGAAATTGAAAAACAGAAAAAAAAATATTATGACTGTTAACATGTTATAGCTGAATGACTATCTCAGTGAAGATAAAATCATATGGGTCCCTTTTTTATAATGAAATTATCATGTGACAATTTTAATATATTACTTTATATCATGGTTATTTGATTAAAATTTATATCTTCTCTGCCAGACTAGAAGATCCTGAGTACCGAAATATGTCCCATATTTTGTGTCATGAATGTCATATGTCAAACCTATACCTAGAATAACTAAAATAAATGTTCTTTAGTAATTGACAAATTATCAAATTTATGTATAAATAATGACCAATATTAATCACATAGCAGATAAATCAGAAGAGTACATGCAGCTAATACATCTTAAAAGAGAATTCAAAGTAAACAGTGGTTATTAGATCACATTTATGGATGCAAGTAATAAAGTGCATGTGAATAATACTAAAAGTGTCATATTTCCCTCCTGTGAATTTAAATTTTTCAACAGTGTAAAATAAATCTTAAGTTTAGGAATTTGAATTTAGGTACTTCAAGTCATGAAATTAGGGGTCAGTAATAATAACAATCATTTATTTCTAGTATATTAAGCACTTTTCTAAGTGCTTCATATGTAGGCACTAACATACTTCTCACAAAAACCTTTTGGGATGGCATCATTACTGTCCTCATTTTGTGGATGCAGCCACTGAGGCACAGGGAGACCAAGGTTACACAGCTAGCAATTGAAGGAGCCAAGGATTTAATCAACTCTGATTCCTGGGTATGTGCTCTAATCAGGACTTTATTCCAGATATCCAGAACAACTGAACAATTCATTTTATTTTTTATATTTGATTATTTCAAATTATTTGGATATTATTCAATTTCTAGTTCTATTGGGAACAACAGATTTAAATTATTGGCTTAACTTTTGATTTGTAACATTACTTCTGTCTTCCTGCTTGTTTGTATAACCTTGCTTGTGCATTAGAGCTGGGTAGGCAACATAATTTAATGAAGAAACAAAACAATTCCAGCAAAGTATGGCATGACAGATTAAAAAGAGGGCTCTGAGTAGATTTGAAATGTGAATCAGATGTTGTCATGTGATTATGGTATATTATCTGAAATATCTTTGCCTAAGTTATGGCAAAAAGTAGTTGGTCCTCTAAGTCTGTTTCTAGGACCTTATGATAAAAAAATCAATAAGGTGGGAAAAATAATAATTTTGTTATATATCAACAAAGAAAGGGGGTGTCTGGAACACTTTGGAGGCTACGTTATAATTTATGTCAGTACAATCTACTATTTCAGAAAAATAGAGATATAATTGTTATGCTGTTCTGTCCACCATTGATAAATGTGTTTGCTGCTGTTTGATGATTGCTAACAAATTGGTAGCTTCTGCTGTCAGCATTACTATAGAGTGAAGTTAAATTATATTCTCATTAACATAATGATAAAATTAACATTAAGAAAATGCCTTCAGTAAGAATTTACGAGATTCTGTGCAATTAAGCATGTAACAATATGAACAGAAATTTTGCAGGAGGCTGTATAATAATAAAAATTTTTTTAAATATTTGTAGTAGTAGCCAGTGACCTGAGACTTTAGACTGTTAATGACTGGCTTGTTGATATGTTAATGTCAAGTAATTATTCTGGTGAATTGAAGCTGAATGTCAACATGTATATTCATTAATTGAGTTTAAGCTTCCTTATTGTTAATCACAGTTGGGGTATCTGTTTTCATCAAATTGATCCACAGCTTTCCCATCATGCTTTGTCAACCATAAAATTTAAACATTCTTTTCTGCCAACTTCCTAATTTCTAACTAAGAAATGCTTTTCTGATAATTTAAATTGTTAAGCACTTGTTTATATTTAAAATTAATAATTGATTTTGTCAAAATCTGTTTAATATTCATATAATTTGTGTTTTTGTATTTGCAAATATTTTCACAATTTTTTTCTGTAAGCATGTTCATTTATTAAAGCTTAGGTATTTCTTAATAAATACCTCTTACTAATTAGATAGTACATTATGGCAGAAAGAATACTGTGTATGCATCGAATCCCCCCTTCTTTTCTCTTCGTCACCAATTTGTACCAAGTCTCCCAGCTAGGTGGGGGACATGTAACTTAGTTCTGGCCACTAAGAATGTAGATTAAAGTGATACATGCCACTTCCATGCCTGGCCCATTAAAAGGCCTCCCATTTTCTTTGCCAAGCTCTCTCCCACATTTCTTCTCACACCTGGATTATGAAAATCCCATGGAGAGCTCCAAAGTCCCTAGGGTATGGAGAAGCACTAAATGGAACTAGCCTAGATCCTTGAATGATGGTACGGAGCAGAAGCCATCTACTGTCTGTGTTGAACTGTGACGTGAGTGAAAAATAAACCTTGGGAGTTATCAAAGAAAACTGTATAAAAAATGGATATAGAAAAGTCACCATCCTTCTCTCTCCAAATTTTCCAAATGTCTTGCTCATCCTATGTGCTCAAATGTTGAATGAATGGATGAATGAATGAAGGCACTAGTCTCATACCATACTACTTTTCAGGGCTCTGTATAAATTAATGCTATATTTTATGTAAGTGAATATTGACAATTAAGTGACACTGTCATTGAGATGTGTTTTTTATTGGGTGGGAGCGGGGGTGGGGGGGATCTGCCTAAAGATCCAGGAAGTTAACAGTAATGAGAAGAGAAACTATATGCACAGTTTCATCTGATCATTTCAAACTAGGTTTGTACCTGGTTCCCTGCTTCCTGTTTCCTTCCATTGAAAGTCATCTTGGACAAGACTGTTTATATGTTTGTTATATACCACTTTTCTCATTTGATTCCTTTGTTTAAGGCCATGTTTTTTCCTGCTACCTACTGAATCAAGTCTACACTTGTCTTCTTTTACTAAAAGTCCTTTCATAAACTGAGCCTATTTTCTCTCCAGCTTCCACAAGGATAGTTCTTTGAAATTGGCTGAACTTTGGAGTTTGTCCACTTTGGAGTGCCTTTGATCTTGCTGTTTCTGTTCTGGAATGTACATCTCCCATCTTACTCAGAGTCCATTTTATGCCTATGTCTTCCCTAAGGATTTCCTTGATCTGACAGATTAGGAAGCTGAATTTCTAGACAGTAAATAGAGTACATACTAAATCATTTATCATTTAATGTGTGTTATCTTTTGGTTTCCTTATTGTTTTTGCCTATTTTATACCCTCAGATAGTTATTGTAAGTTCTTTCAGCCTACGGATCTCATTTTAGTTGCTAGCAGGCCATTCCTTTTAAAGTGAAATTATGTGTTGTATATTTTAAACATTTTTATTTTAAAGTTTGTATTCTAGGGTTTTCAAATAAAACTACATGATACTTTTCTAAGTGTCAGAGCTGTTATTGTACATATGAGACTTAAGTTTCCCTCTCTAAGCTTGGCCTCATTTAAAACATAGCAGGATAGCTTTTCTTGTCTCTGAAACCTTTATAACTCTAGCTGGTACTTCCCATATAGTGTGGTGCAAACCTAGGTAAATTGCATGCTAGCTTAAAGCTTCCATGGTGTTACCCACCACAGGAAGTAGTGAGAATGGAGAGTTAGTGGAAAGTTAGGGGAGAGCTCAGTAGAAAAAGGAACACATGAAAACAGTATGCTGGTTATTATCAATAGTTAAAACCAAGTGGATAACAAGTATGCCCATTTAAAATCAATCAATGGATGCTGAATAGCTTAGTCAGCATGAACCATTGATATTTGAAAATTGTGTGCATTCTAACTGTGGTATAGTACTGGATGGGAAACAACACTGAAGGGGCTTCAGGAAATGGCACAACCTTTATTGCATTTATAGATTCTATATTCCTATTTCTTCAAAATATGGCCACATTGCCAAGGAAGAAAGACAGTACATAAGAAAAAAGCACAATGCTTGACTCAAAATACATGTGTAATACTATATGACATTATAAACTCATGAGATTTAAAAGGTAAAGAGAGTATTTTTCACTGTGTACCCTCCCAAACCATATACTTCAGGCAAAAGTCATTGCTTGAGAGGATACATGCAGGTAATTAACAGTCTTATAAGGTAGCCTACCCCATTTTTAAATAATTTTCTTCTAAAACCTGTGTTCCCCAAGCCATCCCAAGAATGAGTGGACATGGTAAACCTTAACAAGCTAGTGAATTTTTAGTGCCACTTTTATCCTCTTTGGAATTTAATTTGTTCTCCATATGCTTCTAGTTATTCCTGGAAATTTTGAAGGGTTCACATGAATGTGTTCTGAGGGTTCTTTTTCTATCTGCAGTATTTCAGTCAACATTCTCCGTTCTTGCTCTGGCTTCCAATGTTGATGTCCAAGGTGCTGGTGGACACCAAGTGCAGGAGTTATTCCAGTGGTAATTATAACATTCCTGGACTGAGCATAGGGCAACCAGATAATAGGCCATTTTCATAACCACTTCTTTGTCCTATTACACTTGGTACAATAGTTACAAAGGAGTAACTATTGATTTATTGTCAAGCTTTTCCTACTGAGAATATAAGATGATTGAGAGCAAACACTGCGATTTTTAAAAATTTAGATTGCAAATATTTGTTGAATGAGCAATGCTAAGCTTCTGTTCTCAATCATAATTATGCAATATTCACTTTGGGTGAGTTCCCTAATGCAAGACTGCCTTATCAAACGTATAAATGCACTTCTTGCAGTCTAACACCTAGTAGACCCACATGGCACGAATTTAGGGTGAAGGCTCTAATAGGCTTAAGATAGAATAGGGACTAGATTTATAAAGTTAGTTTTGTCTTAAAACAAAAACTATGTCCCATGGATTGTTCAGTCCACTGGAGCTAAACAGAATAAATTTCTGACCTCCCAGGAAAAGGAGAGCATTATTAGGGCCTCAAGTATACAGCTTCATGAATAGTTTCAGGTTACATTTTAGAGACTCAGAAAAAAAGCTGTCAATAACTCCATTACTTGTAGTGAAAAAGTGATGATGCTAAAAGCTGCTACTTTTTCAGCTTTTATAAGGTACAGAATTTTTTTTGAGCCCAGAGAAAGAAGCTAGGAGCAAAATAGTGAGAAGCAGAGATCTTGAAGAAGGTGTTGTCAAGAAGGTGAATAGCAGTCATTTATTCATTACCTGCAGAGTATTTATTGAGCAGGGGCAAGGTGCTGTGACAGGTGCCAACAGCAGTAAATGGGATGGACAGATGCTCCTGACCTTTCGAAGCATATGGTCTAGTGGGGGACAGACAAAATGTTATAATTATTCAAATATTCACTGATAGTTGTGGTAAGTACAGAAATGATCATATTCTAAGATAACAGTTTCAACCAAAATAATCACTGGCACTGGAAGGTCTGGAGTGTCAGGGAGGCAACATGTTGAGAAATGTATTTTAGATCAATGGAAAATGAAATTCTAGGTGATAATAAAGAACATAGAAGTATTTACTGTGTCTCTTACTTCTTGGGGAAATGAAAGGGTAAACTAGCTTTTTATTTTAATCTTTACCTATATGGGATAGACCCTTCACATAGTCATTGCATTTTAAGATAACATCCAGTGGAAAAAGTGAAATTATCTTAATGAATATGGATTGAAGTGATTAAAATATTTGCTGGTGGGGGTGGAAATGGTCACAAATCACTTAGACATGGTAATGGTAATACTTCCATGTTGGTAATTTGCCACTTAGTACAAACTCTCTTTTAGGAAAATGTCAGGTAATTGCCTGCAGTTACACAGCTAAATGGCAGCCAGAGATCAAACTCAACTCTATTTGTGGTGCCTGATTCACTTTTTTTTCCAAAATTATTTCCATATTGAACCACATTGTTCTAGATTTCATTTGTCATTACTGATGTTGATTTAATTTAGAAATCCAGAAATGTTAGCTCACCAATGTAAGCTCTTCATTTTATAGAAGAGGAAACTGGAATTCAGAAAGATAATGTGGCTTGCTCAGAATCTTACTAAGATTAGACCAGAATTGTTATAACTTTGAGGAAACACTGCGAAGTATATGATATTATATATATTTACATTTAAACTAATAATTTGTATGCTAGTGAAGAGGCAATATTTGTCCCAGAAATATTATTATTGGAGATCCTTAGAAAAAGGTTTGAAGAGAGCTTTACATACAAAAATGATACCACCTAGTGAGCTTCTGCAGCTTTTAGTGGCAACTCCTCCAAACTCTGCCAGAGATTGAAAACTCTTTGAGTTATACACATAGAGGTTTTTCATCATGTACAGACTTAGAGGTTATGTTAAGCAACAACAATAATCCATTAACAAATATGGGATTTTCATGTGAAAAAAAGTTTTTATTCATGAAGTTCTTCTTTGCATATTGTACAACACATCCTTTGAATTAACTTTTTAAGATATATTATTACAGTGTTCATTTATTGTGAATGAATTTTTAAAATTGTATTTGACATGTACCTAGTTAAATACTTGCTTTCAGTTTTTAGCATAATAAGCAATATGTGCTATCATAGCTTCAATTTTCCTGCCAAGTAGAGAGTGACAGCTGTGTGGCAATATGTAATGCATATTTTCACCTACAGATAAATTGGAAGGAAGGGAAAACAGCTTCTGGGTGGGCAGGTCACCATCATTTAAATGAATCATTAAAATTATGTTTTTCCCTAGAAACAAAAATGTAATTGCTTTTCTGGTTGGATGCACACAGAAAGGCCTTATTTATATTATTGTAACATATTTTCTCTCAATTTACAACTTTCCCAAGATCCTTTGGCTTTTTTTCATTTTTGTTACTCTTCTCCATTCAAGCAATATGTACATATTTCTTACTAAAGCTCCATGATATTTGTGTAAATTTATCCCTGAAGGACAGAATTGATCAGTACATAGTGTTGTGAGACCTTGCTCTTTCACATTCATCTGATTGGCAAGCAAAGGAATTGAGGCTCTAAGTAGTAGACTGCCATTTAAGGAAGGATCTTATGCTTTCAGGAAAGGCTCAGTATTTTAAATGTGCTTTATTTTAACTCAGTTTCAAAGTCAAATAAGAAATATTTATTTGTTTTTTTCCATTTTATAATTTTATATTTTATCACCAATTGTAATACACTTGCCCATCTCCAAGAAGGCATGAATGCTTTAACTATGCATATTTCCAGCTTGTGTTTTAGTGTTAGTGTCTGAAGTTTAAAATTCCTTCAGTAATATTTCATTTTACAGTATGTGGTTTGTAAAGATACAATTGTCATTTGATGATTTGCATGAATAGCAAACGAAGAAGAAATTTTAATCTCTGTCTTTTCCTACTCTCAATTTGCTGTGTATAAGTGATATTTTGGTATTTTAAGTGCTGATATGTCTTTATTTTGAAACTTTCAAAAGGTTAGCCTGGGATAATAATTTATGTGAAAGCTGTTGCTTCCTAAAGCAGCACACCTATTCATGAATTCTTTGATACTCTGAGTAAATTTATTTCCTCTTTGAACTTGAAAAATGTCATTTGCAGTTTAAAGAGTATTAGCGATATAAGTCTGTCTTCCCTAGTGATCATTTCTACAGTATTTAGGCGTATCAGACTAATCACATTTGGGACACTAGTCAGATGTGGAGACATTAGAAAGGAGGAGAAAAGCTAAGTGCTCTTTCTCCAGGATTTATTTAGGATTTAGGAAATTCATTGGTTCAAAGATAATGATAGTTTCTGTTGTCCCCTAAGTACATGAAGAAGTTGACTTTGTGAAGCTTAATCAACACAGTCTAATTTTCTGGCTGAAACAGTATGCACCATGATGGAGTTTCTTCTAGTCTAGTCTGATACTTTAATAAGTATTTTGGAGCTTTGTTTGCTCAAGCAATATTTCATAGGTCTTTGTTCATAGGATTCACAGTGGATCTGTGTCTCCTTTCTTAATGCATGACCTTTCAGTATTTGTTTCCTTCCCTTGAAGTTTGCACCATAGAGCTAACCACTGTCTTCCCCCAATCATCAGCAGTAACTGACAGGATAGCCTCCATATATTCTTAATGATTCACATGACAATCATTGTTTCTCTATCTTGCATTCAGAACATTTTCTGGGTAGTCCTCTGGGAATGAAACTTGTCAGGGAATGAGGGGGAGCGGCTCACAAAAGGGGTGCTATGCAGCTCATACCATTGATTTATTGATGAGAGGGACCAAGAAGATCCCCTTGTCTTAATAAGGGGCAACTCTGAATAGCCCTTTTAGCTCTGGAATAATCTGTGGGGTTGAGTGAAGCCTATTTCCCAAATGCATCTCAGTTCAACTTCTCCTCTGCCCAGTCACACTGCCCTTACTCATTCAAAAACCATTAAGGAGCTCCTTTCATGTATGTAGGAGATTCAAAAATGAGAAATATACATTTTGTTTGTCCTCTCAAAATCCTCACAAGTAGGTGGAAGATACTTATATATAAGCTGATTTGATATAATTCTATAAATGCTCTTTTACTGTTAAAAAAATGCTATTGGAAGCACTGAAAACAGAACTAATTCTTGATAGGATATTTACCAAAAAATAAAGTGAATGAAGGAGGTCATATCTGAGCTGATCATTGACAGGTAAGCCTGATTTCTGATCTGTACCATGAATATACATGAAAAATACTTCCAAGAGCTGGAAAACAGGCCTTATGATGAATATTAGATTGTGACAAGTACCAAAGTTAAAGTGAGGTATTAAAGTGGCTTAAATGAATTTTCTCTTGTATTTGTAGCTAATTAAGCACTTTTTCTGTTTTATATTGCTTTTTGAGGAAGAGAATGACTTAATCATTTCTTTATTTCAAAAAAGTTTTTGTTGTACATATAGGACTGACTATCAGTAGAAGTCTAAATGAGAGGCAATTTAAATAATTAAGGGATGAAATTGTTGAACTATGAATGAAAGCAGGGAAAATTTTCAGATATTTATTACCAGGTAGATGAAGAAAATGTAGAACAGAGGTGGAAAATTAATGGAATTTCTAACTTGAATGAGTGAATGGTGATAGCATAATTAAAATATAGTATGTGGGAGAAAGAACAGAGAGTGGTAGGAAATATTAAGTCACTTCTAAAATATTTTCATCTTCGTCAACTGTACTTCGATAAAAATTAATAAATAAATAAAATGTCATCTTCCACGTGCCTGACTTTGGCACAGCCAGATCTATTTTTTCTATAGAAAGTTGGAAATTTGCATCTGTAACTCAGCATCATGAATATGTATGTAGCAGCTGAAATTATTGAAATGAAGACAGTATTGGCAGTGGGTGGAGAAAAAGAGATAATGAGAGAGAATTGAAAGAGGGAATGAGAATACAGAGAAAAAAAGAGTTCAGGACTCATAACAGATTCTTTGTGGGACTTTTATGTAGTTGCAATATATTATATACACTCATTTAACATTCTGCCCTAAGTACATTCTCATTTTGCTATAGAATGAAAGACCTTTTAGGATGCTGTATTTAACTATATTTCAAGGGAACCACCATTTTATTTTATCTAAACATATCAGATAACTTCTTATAAAAGGCACTTTTAAATAGATTTACACTATTGCCTCACCTCCTGAAAAAGAATCACAGTACATAATGATCTAGTTTCAAAAGATGTTCAATTATATAAAGAGTTTTTGAGTTTTGAACCAAAGGCAAACAGGTAAGTCAGCACTGTAACTTTTCTTCTTAATTTCCTTTCATACCTAAGAAGATTTTCTTCTGCATTGGGAGCATATAGAGAGAAAGGGCAAACACTAGGAGGCAAATTATTTGCATTTATCCAATTTAAAACTGATAGCTAATTTTAAATATTTTATTTCAGATTAGAGACTCATGCTCTTTAAATCAAGGTTGCAAACTTGGCTATGTTCATTTGCAATTAACTACACAGTCCACAGTTCTTATGCCAGAAATTAACCTGGCCACAAGGAGAAACCAAGTATTAAGAAGAATGGTACAGCATATTCATTTTATTCTTAAAAAAGACATCAAAGTATATTCCCTACATTTGGTAGTTACTTCTTATAAAAAGAATTACATATTATTTAATGTTATGTTCATTTCCTTTAGAGCTGGGCACAGTGTTAGAATATAATGAATATCTGTTTAAAATTTCCAGTGAAAGGAGTATTACATATTTTTAAACTTCATTTTGATCTTCAAATATTGTATAAAATAATTAAGCTAAGAATTCAAATTCATTAATTTGAATAAAGCCATTCAGTGATTTATTGGAGTAAGGTTTAAGTTACTGGGCCAGAGAAATTTTATATACAAAGAATTATTTCAAAGTCTGTTTTATTTTAGCATATTTCAGAGTGATTGTTAACTCCTGATTCACAAGACTATGTATATATGGCCTCAGTCTGGATAATACTATGAAATGCACTGGAATATCACTTATCTTCTCATACTTAAGTTGTCTGCTTCAGTTTATTTTTATGAATTAATTGCCTGTCAAACCTCTATAATACTTTTTGTAATTGAAGTATAATTGATGTACAATCTTATATTAGTTTCAAGTATGCAACACAGTGGTTCGACAGTTACCCAAATAATTAAACTCTGACACCCCACTAGTACAGCTACTATTGGTCAACATAGAAAGATGTTACAGAATCACGGACTATATTCTCCATGCTGTACTATGATCTTCTTGACCATCCTACATTATAATCAAGAATTTTTATACCCCTTTATCCCCCGCAGCCTCCCCACCTGCCCACATCAGCATCTCTCCCATGATAACCACCAGTCACTTCTCAGTGTCTAGGAGTCTGTTTTGCTTTGCTTTGTTTTTATATTCCACAAATAAGCAAAATCATATGGTATTTGTCTTTCTCCACCTGGTTAATTTCACTGAGCATAATACTCTCTAGATCCATCCATGTTGTTGCAAATGGCAGAATTTCTTTTCTTTTAATGGCTGAATAATATTCCATTGTGTATATGTACCACACCTTCTTTATCCATTCATCTATTGATGGACACTTAGGTTGCTTCCATGTTTGGCTATTGTAAATAAATAATGCAGCAATAAACATAGAGGTGCATATATTTTTTAAATCATGGATTTTGTTTTCTTCAGGTAAATTCCTAGAAGTGGAATAACTGGGTCAAAAGGTAAATCTATTTTTAGTTTTTTTTAGGAACCTCCATATTGGTTTCCACAGTGGTTATACCAATTGACATTCCCACCAACAGTGTGGGAAGGTTCCCATTTCTCCACATCCTTGCTAATAATTGTTATTTCTTGTCTTTTGGATAGTGTCCATTCTGGCTGGTCTGAGGTGATACCTCACTGTGGTTTTGATTTGCATTCCCCTGATTATTAACAATGTGGATCATGTTTTCATGTGCCTGTTGGCCATCTGAATTTCTTCCTTGGAGAAATGTCTGTTTAGGTCCTCCGCCCATTTTTTTAATCAGGTTATTTGTTTTTTTTTTGGTGTGAAGCATAAGAGCTCTTTATATATTTTGGATTTTAACCCCTTATCAGATAAATCTTTTACAAATATATTCTCCCATACTATAGGTTGCCTTTTTGTTCTGCTAATGATATCCTTTGCTCTACAGAAGCTTTTTAGTGTGATGTATTCCCACTTGTTCATTTTTTATTTTGTGTCCTTGCCTGAGATGTGTTTAGGAAAAAATATTGCTCATATTTATGTTCAAGAGATTTTTGCCTTTGTTTTCTTCTGAGAGTCATGTCTTACATTCAGGTCTTTGATCCATTTTGAGTTTACCTTTGTGTATGGATTTAGGCAGTAATCCAGTTTCATTCTCTTGCATGTAGCTGTGCACTTTCCCCATACCAGTTATTGAAGAGGCTTTCTTTTCCCCACTGTACATTCATGGCTTCTTTACCACAGATTAGTTGACCATATATGTGTGGGTGTATGTCTGGGCTCTATTCTGTCCCATTGATCTGTGGGTCTGTTCTTGTGCCAGTACCATACTGTTTTGATTACTGTAGCTTTGTAGTATTTTGTGTTTTTATTACAGTAGCCTTAACTTTGTTCTTTCTCAGGGTTGCTTTTGCTATTTGGGGTCTCTCATGGTTCCATATGAATTTTAGAAGTATTTGCTATAGTTTTGAAAAATGCTGTTGGAATTTTGATAGGATTGTGCTGAATCTGTAAATTACTTTGGGCAGGATGGTCATTTTGACAATATTAATTCTTCCAACCCATGAGCATGGGATAGATTTCTACTTATTTGTGTCTTCTTTATTTCTCTCATGAGTGTCTTATAGTTTTCAGAATATATATAGGTCTTTCATCTATTTGGTTAGGTTTATTCCTATTCCTAGGTATATTATGCTTTTTGATGCAGTTGTAAATGGAATTGTTTTCCTGATTTCTCTTTCTGCTAGTTTATTGTTAGTATATAGAAACACAATAGGTTTATGTGTATTAATTTTGTATCCTGCAAATTTGCTGAATATAATTGTTAGTTCTAATAGTTTTTTGGTGGAATCTTTAGGGTTTTTTATGTACAATATCATGTCATCTGCACATAATGACAGTGTAACTTCTCCTTACCAGTTTGGGTACCTTTTATCTCTGTGTTGTCTGATTGCCATGGCCAGGACCTCCAGTACTATGTTGAATAAAAGTAGGGAGAGTGGGCATCCTTGTCTTGTTCCTGGTCTTAGAGGAAAAGCTTTCATCTTTGCCATTGTTATGTTAGCTGTGGGCTTGTCATATATGGCGTTTATTATGTTGAGGTATTTGCCCTCTATACCCATTTTGTTGAGAGTTTTTATCATGAAAGGATGTTGATTTTTTTCACCATCTATTGACATGATCATATGGTTTTTATTCTTTTTGTTAATATGGTGTATGATGTTGATTAATTTATGGATATTGTACCATCCTTGCATCCCTGGGATAAATCCCACTTGGTTAAGATGAACAATATTTTTGATGTATTTTTGAATTGTTTTGCCACTATTTTATTGAGGATTTTGCATCTATGTTCATTAGGGATACTGGTCTATAATTTTTTTGTGTGTGTGTGTGGTGTCTTTCTCTGGCTTTGGTATTAGAGTAATGTTGGCCTCATATAATGAGTTTGGAAGTATTCCCTCCTCTACTGCTTTTTGGAATACCTTAAGAATGGGTATTAGCTCTTCTTTAAAGGTTTGGTTGAATTTGGTTTTGAATCTGTTAGCACCTGGAGTTTTGTTTGTTGGGAGTTTTTTGATTACCAGTTCAATTTTGTTATTATCAGTTGGTCTGTTTAGATTTTCTGTTTCTTCCTGGATCAGTCCTAGAAGGTTGTATTTTTCTAGGAATTTGTCCATTTCTTCTAGCTTGTCTAGTTTATTGGCATATAATTTTTCATAGTATTCTCCAATAGGTCTTTGTATTTCTGTGGTATCTGTTGTGACTATTCCTTCTTTTCTGATTTTGTTCATTTGTGTAGTCTCTCTTTTTTTTCTTCTTTGTAAGTGTGGCCAGGGGTTTATTTTATTTTCTCAAAGAATCAGCTCTTAGTTTCATTTTTTGTTTGTTTTTTCTTCTCTATATTATTTTATTTCTGCTCTGATTTTTATTATGTCCCTCCTTGTACTAACTTAGGGTTTCATTTGTTCTTCTGTCTCTAGTTTTTCTAAATTATGAATTTAGACTGTTTTTTTGGGATTGATCTTGTTTCTTGAGGTAGGCCTGTATTGCCATGTACTTCCCTCTTAAAATGGCCTTTGTGGCATCCCACAAATATTGGATGGTTGTATTTTTGTTTTAATTTGTCACCATGTATTGCTTGATTTATGTGTTAGTTCATTGATCCATTGGTTATTCAGAAGCATGTTGGTTAGCCTCAATGTATTTGTAGGATTTTTTTTTCTTTGTGCAATTTATTTCTAATTTCATACCATTCTGGTCTGAGAAGTTGCTTGATACAATTTCAATCTTTTGAATCTATTGAGTCTGTTTTTGTGACCTAGTATATCATTTATTCTGGAGAATGTTCCATGTACACTTGAGAAAAATGTGTATACTTTTGCTTTTGGGTGGAGTGTTCTTTAGATATCTGTTAAGTCCACCTAGTTTAATGTATTGTTCAGTGCCTCTGTTTCCTTATGTATTTTCTGTCTGGTTGATCTATTGATGTGAGTGGTGTGTTAAAGTCTCCTACAATAAATGTGTTGTAATCTATTTTCCCCCTTTAATTCTGTTAGTATTCTTTTTAACATATTTAGGTGCTCCTGTGTTGAGTGTACAGATATTTATAATGGTTATATCCGCTTGTTGGACTGACCAATTTATCATTATGCAGTGTCCTTCTTTGTTTCTTGTTATTGTCTTTATTTTAAAATCTATTTTGTCTGATGTAAGTACTGCTACTTCTGCTTTTTCCTTCCTATTATTTGCATGAAATATCTTCTCCCATCCCTTCACTTTTAATGTGTGTATGTCTTATGGTCTGAAATGAGTCTCCTGTAGGCAGCATATAGATGGGTCTTGTTTCCTTATCCATCCTGCATCTCTGTGTCTTTTGATTCATGTGTTCAGTCCATTTACATTTAAGGTGATCATATTGATACATATATACTTATTGCCATTTTATTAATTTGTTTTCTGGGTTATTTTATAGCTCCCTATGTTCCTTTCTTAATCTATTATTTTCTTATCTTGTTATTTCATGTTTTTCTTCAGTGTTGTGATTAGATTTCTGTTTTTGAATTTTTTGTTTGTCAGCTATAGGCTTTAGGTTTGTGGTTACCAAAGGTTCAAGGATAGCTTCTTGAGTATATAACATCTATTTTAAGTCTCTGATTGCTCTATTTCAAGCACAGTCTAAAATTACTTTTTTTCTTCTTATTCCTCCTCTACACTTTATGTATTAGATGTTATAATCTGCACTTTTTGTGTATCCTTTGATTGATTTTGTGTATAGATGGTTTTGCTACTTTTGTTTTGCTTTAATTTCATACTTGTTTTGTAATTAATTGTTCTACTACCTTTAATGAGGGTTTAATTTCACTGTTGAAAATTATTTAGTCTTAGGAACATTTCTATCTAAAGCAGTCTCTTTAACATATCCTGTAATGCTGGATAAGTTGTTATAAATTCTTTGAGCCTTCATTTATCTGGAAATTATTTAATCCCTGCTTCAAATTTGAATAATAATATTGCTGGGTAGAGGATTCTTAGTTGAAGGTCCTTCTGTTTCAGTACCTTAAATATTTCATGCTCCTCCCTTCTGGCCTGTAGAGTTTCTGTTGAGAAGTCTGCTGATAGCCTCATAGGGTTTCCCTTATACGTAATCTTTTTTTCTGTCTCTGACTGCTTTCAATATTCTCTCTTACTCCTTATAACCTTTGCCATTTTAATTATTTTATGCTTTCTTGTTGTCTTCCTGTGGTTCCTTTTGTTAGGGGTTTTCTGCTTTTCCATGACCTGCATGTTTATTTCCTTCCCCAGATTGGAGATTTTCAGCAATTATTTCCTAAAAGAGACTTTCTATCTCTTTGTTTCTCTCTTTTACTTCTGGTTACCCCTATTATGAAAATACTATTTTGTTTAGATTGTTCACCCTTTCTTATCATACTTTCATTCCTATAGATGTTCTCTAATTTCCACCTCACTGATTGTCTCCTCTATGTACAACAATTATTCCTTCCCTTCATTGTATGTTTGATTTCAGTTATATATTTTTCAGCTCTTGTTTCTCTTTGTTAAAGTCCTTCCTGCGATCTTTAGTACATTTCTGCACATCAGTGAGCATTTTTATGACTTTTACTTTGCAATCTTTATTAAAAAGATTGGTGATCTCCATTTCATTTAGCCCTCTTTCTGGTGGATTATCCTGTAGCTAGCTGTGTTTGGAGACAACGCATACTCCTTTGCCTCCTCATTTTGTCAGGGTTTCTGTGTTTCTTCCTTTGTATTAGATGTATCTGCTATGATTCCTGGTCTAGAGAGTAATGGCTTTATAAAGAAGTCTTCCTGTGGTGCCCAGAAATTCAGGATTCTTTCCTCTCCAATACCTGGTTTTCCTTTGCTGTGGAGCCCTAATTGCTGTTGCAATGGGCGGGGTCCCCTTTCTGTCGGTCTGCCAGCACTGTTTAATCTAATTTTGCTGAGGCTGGCATTTTGCCCTAGCCATCCCTCTGTGATCAGAGCAGTTGTTTCTGCTGGGATCATTGTGGGCAAGGCTGCCCTCTGCCTCCCCTACAGTGATGGCAGAGCTGTCCACAGTGAGTAGCACAATTGCAGGGTGCATGGGTTTACAGTAGAGGCACGTCACCCAGTTGTGGAGCATGTGGACACCCGGCAGAGACTATGAAATGTGCCATGGGTGCACAGCAGTGGCAACAGGTCTTGCACTGGGAAGTCACACAGACTCACAAAGGCAGAAGTATTTGGGGCATGCAGGTTTGCTAAGGCAGTGTGGTGTGCACAGTGGGAGGCCTAACCAGTGATGGAGGCAGCTAGTCATGCTGGAGCAGTTCTCAGCTGCTGCAGCTAGTCATGTGTGTGCCCCCTAGAAGCATTGAGGTGCACAGCACTGGGCAGGTCACCTGTGGGGAGGAACTCTTGGATCTGGCTTCTGTAGGTGCCTCTCCAGCTGAAACAGAGCTATGAAAGCTGGGAGAGTCTCCCTCTGCCTACCAGGCAGCAAAGTCCTATGCTGCTGGGCCAAGTGGGCTGGTGTGTCAGTGGTGTTCAAGGAAATACGTTGGGGCTGAGCTGCCAGTGAGGGGGATGGAGCATCTGGGCTCTCAAGAGTTCCCAACCTGTTGGGCCAAGGGAGGGCTGTGGAGGTATCATGTACCTGTCCTTTCTTCTGCAGAGATAGCTCTGTCCAACCTTCATCCCTCTGGCTCCCTTCCCATTGAAAGATTTTCAAATGCTGCTTCTGTGTTGGGTCTCAGTGGAACCAGCAGAGCATGCCTGTCCTCCACAGGTGGCTGGTGTCTCAGCCTCTCAGAGTGCTTCAACTGTCTCTTTTGTCCAGTTCCACTAATCACCAGAACCCAATGCAGTGTGAACTTATGTTCCCTGAGCAGATCTCCAGGGCCAGGTGTTCAGAGTTCTTGGATGTCTACCCCCTCCAGATTCTGTTCCTCTTCCTCCTGCCTGTGGGCTGGTATGGGGGAAGGCTTGGGCCCGACTTGATCATGGCTCTGCCACTTTACACTTTTCTGTGTGGTATTCTCTTCTTCCCCGGGTTTAGTCAGCCTGTTCTGCAGTTTTCAGTCCATTTTCAGGTTAGTTGTATTTGCTCTAGTTGCTTCCTTTATGTGTATGTGGGAGGAGATTTCTGTCTTTCCTTCTTACTCTGCCATCTTGAGTCCAATCCTGCTTTAATTTTACAACCCTTTCATCATACATATTCTAGAATAAGAGATTCTTTTAGTTGAAAATACCTTCAAAACTACCTAGTCCACTCATCTGCCTAACATTAGTGTATACTACATTTGACAAATGTTCATTCAGGCTGTGCTAACTTTCCCAGAGACAGATAATTCCCTTTTCTTGAAGCATCTCACTAAAAAGATCTTGTTTGATATAAGTCTTCTTTTGCCTAGTCTTAACACATTAGTTTCTTTTCTGTTTTTTTTGTAGGAAGTGACTTCCAGTTTCCTTACCATGTTCATTTCGGTTTGAATACCATTTGTATAGTGTAAAACCCTAATGTTTTTAGAATCACAGAAATATAGCTTAAAATATTTAAAAACTTTAGTACCTGTAATCTTCGGAAAATTGGTTAACTTCTCTAACATTCAATTTTCTCATCTATAAAATATACTAGCAACAAGTATTTCATAGAGGTGGTTGTGAGAATTAAATTAAAAAGTGTGTAAAATATTCCCATAAACCCTAAAGTTTAATACATTTCATTTCCTATTCTGGCTTCCTATGGTTACTAGTAGATCAATACTATCAACTTAAGTATTTTTGATATGACTAAATAATACAAAGATTGCATTAACTTTTTGACAGTTTCATTGTGCTGTTTAATTACAAAGAGCCACAAAGTAAAATTTTAGGTCATTTTTGTATAAGAGTTGCTAACCTTCACATCATATATATACATATATATGTATATATATATACACACACTTTTTTCTCTTTTACATTATCAATGGTATAATGTTTCACATTAGAACTTGCCTGCAGCTCCAACTTGTTAACAATTTTTATTTTTTGGAACTTTATTCACTTAGTCAAAAGTGTTGGCTATAGTCCCAAATTTGTCTTTTGTGAAATTCATAATGGTGGCCTCTGAATTAATGATAAAATACTAAAACTAAGAGGGGAGCATACCCAAGCCAGCTTTCTAAGAAACTATGCACTGACTCATTACTCTGCATCTTTCATTCTTACATCCACTTCCAACCCATCTTACCCTACTACCATCTATCACATTTCTCTAGCTACATGTTGCCTTTGAAGGTATTATGAGGAAAAACTAGCAAATGCACTGCTGAAATACATAAATTTATTATACACGTTCATTCTTCTGGACACAGATCAGTCAGGGCCATCAACTAATAGGTTAGTGATAGGTGACAGTGTCTCCAAGAAGACTAGGAGAAACACAACAAAAACTGAGCCCAGAACAGAACCTTTATGAGGTATCAAAAGTCAAAACCACAGAAACTAACTGCAAGAGCAGGGCTACAATCCAGAGGGTAATCCAGTAGCTACAAAGAAATAAATGAATGGGAGAAGGTGGAGAGAAAACAGGAGGGTTATAAGTGATTGTAGTGGAGAAAAGGAAGTAGTTTTGCTTTGCCTATGTAAATGGTGTTCTCTGAAATTGTGAAAAGGAAATAAACAGAATGAACATGTATATATTGTTTCTCACAATTTTTGTATTATTTTAATTATGAACTCTACATTTAAGCTGGAGAAAGTGTTCAATCTGTCAGGTAGCTTTTGGTCAGCCTGTGTTGGTTTCTTATTTGCCACCCTTCCTCTGCAGAAGCTATTAACAACTCCATTTATAGTATGCAATTTCATTCAGGATCACTATAAAGCTAGTTTAATAAATAGACCCTTTCCTCCCTTTTGAAGGCTGAGACTCATTTGCTCACTTCCAGTGTTACAGCCTCGTTTTTCTAGTCTCACTGTTCTCCCAAAATTCTTTGACATAATCATTGACTCACATACAAGTCTCCCTGTAACACTGGAATGTAATTAGTCTGTGTAAAAAAACTTGAACCAGACATCTGCTCAAGATCTCTTACCCATTTGGAGTTCAAATATCTTTTTTGTCAATATATTATCTCTTTTTTGTTAAAAAATTCTTTCTACTGATAAGCAAAATATGGATTTAGATATTTATTTTTCATTTCATAAAAATTAACAGTTTGATGAAGTAAACATTCTGTTTTAGTTTATAATTTGCATATTTTTTAAACAAATCAGAATGCAGTTCTTGTTTTAATAGAAGCAATAATTCTTCTTAGAAGCTGGGTGCAGGTGGGTTTTATAAAAGTTGTAGTAATGTTGTATGTTTTTGTTAAAAAAAGGTTTATAAAACTTTGTATGGATGTTGTTATATTGTTTAGTCACTCAGCATGATTAGGAAAGTACAGAAGCATAAAATTAGTAACTTCCAGGTAATTTAAAGAGACAAAATGATAATGAACTGACTCAAATCCTCTAGGCAAATGCTAACATGTGGAATGGGTTTAAAAAGTGAAATATCTTGGTTAAAAACCATGGTTACTTAGTAAAAGAGTTTTATTTGTTGCTATATTTATGTTAAAAACAATCCTAGGTCTTTAATTTTGTCTCTTTATTAATCCTTAAGCTGACCTAAAAAATTCAAATATGTTTAAAGGAATGTTATTTTCTGTATCATAACACCATGACTATATGGTCTGGTGGGATATATGAATATAATTATTAGTGTTCTCTGTCATGAACCAAATAAAGTTTTCAGTATTCATAGTATAATAAAAAATAAGTTTAAACATACCATGTATATTGGCTGCAAATAATTTTATAGAATAAATACAAATAAATAAACACTAGCTTCTAAATAATAGATAATATAGGAAAGAGGATTAATCTAAATTGCCATTATAAATCTCTCTTCATAAATGCTTATTAGTTTGAAATTTTATGTGACAAAACAGATTCAGAATGTTATGTCCTACCAAGATCACATAACTATTGAGAGAAAAGAGAAGTTAAACTGAAGTCTATATTCTTTTAATAAATTGCTTCAAATGGGAGACAAACCCATTTCCTTCTTACCACTTTAAAGAGTGAGGCCTGATGATATGAGCCATCCTCACAATACCCCAAGGAAGTAGTTTCCAATTATTTGAGATATTTGATTAAAAAGCTGTGTACCCTGTTCCATTCGCAAATACACATTCACGAGTAAATTAGTGGCCTGCTGAGTGGTTATCCAAGGTGCTAATGTAAGAGTGGCACCAAAATACCATTAATAATATCTTGAGATAAAAAAGATTGCTTTATAAGAATTTTTGTTAGGGGTGATCCTAAATGTAAATGGAAGGATTATTTCCCTAAGTTTCTTGAGGAAGGAGAGGTAAACTCAAAGATTTGGGCCATGTCTAGCTCACATGGCATTTTGGAACACATTCTTGCCCCTAGGTGGGTCCAGTTGGATATGCTGGACAACTTCAGGAATCCAAATACACACTGGTTTTCCACCCCTACTTGTCTTTACCTGGGTGCCATTGTGATGATATTGCAGAGACCTTGCTCAAAAGTGGAGGCTCAGGTAGCTACAGAAAGCTCAGTAACTGTCTTCTTAAGACGTTGAATCAACTTAAGAGCGAGATGCAATTCTTACTGGAAGGATTATGCGCTAGGGTAGGGCTGAAGTCCAGGACAGAAGACAAAGGATGATTGTTGCTGCCAGTGCCCCATTTCTTTACTTCCCTAAAGCAGTGATCTGTTCCAGCTGTGAAATAATGCTGGAGAGATATATTGAGAATATACTGAAGGACACCGAGTCATCAGCCTACTCTGCTTTCCAAACTCTCTGGGAATCTTAGTGTATTGGTCTGGCCTGCACATACATTAGATATTTTCTATACCTTTTCAGGAAGTTTATAACCACTCGATGCTTACAGATGTTGTATGTATTTCTTCATTAATTACTTATTCAGTGAAAAGCTGTCATAAACTAGAAGCTAAACCTGTTTACAGGTACATATTCAATAACAGGTGGAATAATTATAACATATTTGATATTATGAGACTTACACTATAATGTGGAAATTATGAAATTCACATGAAGTCATAAGATCTCATTGAAAAAACAAAAACAAAAACAAAAAGAAAACAATGAGTAGAAACTTTATTTTGATCTTCTTTCTTTTGAGCTATATCAATTGCTTCTCTGATGCCACTAAGCTTTGGGCTTGAAGGAAGCGTAAACTTGGATTCTGTGTGTCTCTATACTGAACAAAATGATCTTTCTGACACATGATCATAAAAAAAGATGCCTATGCCCTTCAGTTGTATTTACACATATTTTTTTAAATATCATATTGCTTTAAAGTTTTTCAGAATTATCGATACACATTATGTTGGTTTGGTAAGCATGGAGATCTATTGATTTTATGTGTTCTGATTTTATTCTAAGTGGTTAATCCTTTTATAAAACAAAATGTATTTCAGTGGAAAGAAAGGAAACAATACAAATATCTTTAGACTGACAAAATTCTAGTATCAGAAAAAGTGAGTGATTCATTATTAGCTTGTATACACCATTTCATTGATGGACAGCTAGCAGTGATAAAAAGCTGTAACACTGTAAGAGATTGTATTATCCACATAAAGAATATGTGTTTCTGACACCAGTAGCCTTAAAAGCCATTTATGAAGAGTGTTAATCATATGAAATTCTTCATATAAAAGCCTGTGAAAATGGATAGTCCATAATAAATATAATATGGTTAAATATAAATTATATCTGTATATAGATAGATTGATAGAGCGAGCAAATCCTGCTACTGCTGCACACCTCATTTTACAGCACTCTGCAGATACTGTGGTTTTCACAGATTGAATGTTTGTAGCAACCCTGCGTTGAACAAGTCTGTTGGCACCAGTTTTCTAACAGTATTTCCTCACTTCACATCTTTGTGTTACATTTTGGTAATTCTCTCAATATTTCAACCTTTTTCATTATTATTATATTTATTGTAATCTTTGGTCAGTAATTATGACTTACTGAAATCAGATGATGGTTAGCATTTTTTATCAATAAAGTATTAAGGTATGTACATTTTTTAGACATAATGAGATTGCACACTTAATAGATTACAATATAGTTAGTGTAAATATAACTTTTATATGCACTGGGAAACAAAAAATTAATTTGACTCGCTTTATTTAAATATTTGCTCTACTGCAGTGGTCTGGAACAAAACCTGTAATATCTCCGAGGTATGTCTGTATTTGTAAAAATAAAAGGGATGTTAGGTTATTTGATTTTGTAGTATTTAAAAAACATTATCTTAAAAAATAGAAGAGGAGGGAATACTTCCAAACTCATTCTATGAAGCCAGCATCACTCTAACACCAAAACCTGGCAAAGACCTCACCAAAAAAGAAAACTACCGACCAATATCCCTGATGAACGTGGATGCAAAAATACTCAACAAAATATTAGCAAACCGAATTCAAAAATACATCAAGAGGATCATACACCATGATCAAGTGGGATTCATCCCAGGGATGCAAGGATGGTACAACATTCGAAAATCCATCAACATCATCCACAACATCAATAAAAAGAAGAACAAAAACCACATGATCATCTCCATAGACGCTGAAAAAGCATTTGACAAAATTCAGCATCCATTCATGATTAAAACTCTCAACAAAATGGGTATAGAGGGCAAGTACCTCAACATCATAAAGGCCATATATGACAAACCCACAGCTAACATCATACTTAACAGCGAGAAGCTAAAAGCTTTTCATCTAAGATCGGGAACAAGACAGGGATGCCCACTCTCTCCACTGTTATTCAACATAGTACTGGAGGTCCTAGCCATGGCAATCAGACAAAACAAAGACATACAAGGCATCCAGATTGGTAAAAAAGAAGACAAATTGTCACTCTTTGCAGATGACATGATATTGTACATAAAAAACCCTAAAGACTCCACTCCAAAACTACTAGAACTAATATCTGAATTCAGCAAAGTTGCAGGATAGAAAATTAACACACAGAAATCTGTTGCTTTCCTATACACTAACAACGAACTAACAGAAAAAGATATCAGAAAAAGAATTCCATTCACAATTGCATCAAAAAGAATAAAATACCTAGGAATAAACCTAACGAAGGAAGTGAAACACCTGTACTCTGAAAACTACAAGACACTCCTAAGAGAAATTAAAGAGGACACTAACAAATGGAAATGCATCCCATGCTCTTGGCTAGGAAGAATAAATATTGTCAAAATGGCTATACTACCTAAAACAATCTACAGATTCAATGCAATCCCTATCAAAATACCAACACCATTCTTCAAAGAAACTGGAACAAATAGTTCTAAAATTCATATATAACCACAAAAGACTCCAACTAGCCAAAGCAATCCTGGAAAGGAAGAGTAAAAGAGGGGGAATTTGGCTCCCAGACTTCAAGCTCTACTACAAAACTATAGTATTAGCACAAGAACAGACCCACAGACCAGTGGAACAGAATAGAAAATCCAAACATTAACCCAAACATATACAGTCAATTAATATTTGATAAAGGAGCCTTGGATATACATTGGGGGGATGACGACCTCTTTAGCAGCTGGTGTTGGAAAAACTGGATAGCTACATGTAAGAGAATGAAACTGGAATACTGTCTAATGCCATACACAAAGGTAAACTCAAGGTGGATCAAAGACCTGAATGTAAGTCATGAAACCATAAAACTCTTAGAAAAAAACATAGGCAAAAATCTCTTGGACATAAACATGAGCAACTTCTTCATGAACATATTTCCCCGGGCAAGGGAAACAAAAGCAAAAATGAGCAAGTGGGACTATATCAAGCTCAAAAGCTTCTGTACAGCAAAGGACACCATCAGTAGAACAGAAAGACATCCTACAGTATGGGAGAATATATTCATAAATGACATTTCTGATAAAGGGTTGACATCCAAAATATATAAAGAACTCACACACCTCAACAAACAAAAAGCAAATAATCCAATTAAGAAATGGGCAGAGGACATGAATAGACACTTCTCTAAAGAAGAAATTCAGATAGCCAACAGGCACATGAAAAGATGCTCCACATCACTAATCATCAGAGAAATGCATATTAAAACCACAATGAGATACCACCTCACACCAGTGAGAATAGCCAACATTCAAAACACACAAACAACAGCAAATGTTGGCAAGGATGCGGAGAAAAGGGAACCCTCCTACACTGCTGGTGGGAATGCAAATTAGTTCAATCATTGTGGAAAGCAGTATGGAGGTTCCTCAAAAAACTCAAAATGGAAATACCATTTGACCCAGGAATCCCACTCCTAGGAATTTACCCTAAGAATGCAGCAGCCCAGTTTGAAAAAGATAGATGCACTCCTATGTTTATTGCAGCGCTATTTACAATAGCCAAGAAATGGAAGCAACCTAAGTGTCCATCAGTAGATGAATGGATAAAGAAGAAGTGGTACATATACACAATGGAATGTTATATAGCCATAAGAAGAAAACAAATCCTACCATTTGCAACAATATGGATGGATCTAGAGGGTATTATGCTCAGTGAAATAAGCCAAGCTGAAAAAGACAAGTACCAAATGATTTCACTCATATATGGAGTATAAGAACTAAGAAAAAAACTGAAGGAACAAAACGGCAGCAGACTCACAGAACACAAGAATGGACTAATAATTACCAAAGGGAAAGGGACTGGGGAGGATGGGTTGGAAGGGAGGGACAAGGGGGAAAAAGGGGCATTACGATTAGCAGATGTAATGTTAGGGGGGCACGGGGAGGGCTGTACAACTCAGAGAAGACAAGTAGTGACTCTATAGCATCTCACTATGCTGATAGACAGTGACTGTAATGGAGTTGGTGGGGGGGACCTGATGAAGGGTGTAGTTTAATCACCATAATATTGCACATGTAATTGTAGATTAATGATATCAAAATAAACTATTAAAAAAACATTATCTTATATCTCTTTGTATACAAATCTTTGTTCTTATGTATATGTAGATTTTTATCTGAATATTTTTTAACCTGATTAGAAATAATAATAACCTATGTATTTTGTGTTTGATATAAAAAATATACTAATGTATGTGATTATCATTTCATCATTTATCCAAGGGCAAATTAAAATCATAAATTAGGTACAAATTCACAATATTTATGGTCATTTAAAAATTTTAAATAATAGCACATATAGCTGGTACTATTGTGTTAATCCTCAGATTGCTTTGGAAGCATTATTCTCTCTAAAAATTCAGTCATTTAAAATTTCATATGTGCCGCTATAATGTATTTCCATGGCTAATTATTCATGTAGATGATACTCTGGCTTCTCATCTTTTTTCTCCTTGTGTTCCTAAAAAGGAGTTCAGGTCTTGGCTATGTAATGCCTAGGTTTATTGTCATCAACACCTCCTTCCTTTAAATTTAGCAACATATGATGAGGTACAGGCTAAGGCAATAAGATAACCCCTGAAAAATTGTAATTAGGATCATAGTCACTTAAATATTAACTCATGTAGAGATGGGCTGAGACAGTCCTTTTCCAGCATATGCATAATGGTAAATCAGTATAGAAAGCAGTCCTCAAAGAGAATCAGAAGGATAGGTTGAACAAGTATAGAGGAAGGGTCAGCAGACCATGGTGGCCTTGAGCAATAATGTACTGAATCAGCTTCCATGTCACAGGAACTTATTTCTAAACTTTTGCAGGAGTGTTGACTTCAGTTGATAATTTGGAATGTGCCATGGTGGTACATTTATATCATGAAACCTGGCAAACACTCCACCTCAGAGCTTCCCTGTCTCTCAGAGATGCTGGTTATCAATTTAGCTGCATACATTGACAGAAAAAGCAGGAAAGTAGTCCCCAGATCACTAACAGGTTCCCAGTTCCCAGGTCTAAATCCTTGCTTTATTTCTGTGAAGTGCTTTCATAGAGTCTAATAAACCCCACATTTATGTTATGCTGACTTTACTTAGTTCCCACCACATACACAAAGATACATCTTAACCAAGATAGCCTTAGAAAAAGAACACCCCAAATAATTAACTAATTGCCACAGTCCTAATTAATATTAAGTGGATGATAAGGAAAGTGAGGGTTAAAATTTATCATGTTCATATGAAATGTCTCATATGTACACCTGTTTAAGTGTCTATGCTTCTTTAATGACCCCATACAATATAGATTCAGTCCCAACTAAAATTGAATGACAGCTGTGTTGGCACCATGCTGAGACCTTTTTTAATATGCATTTCATTTTTAATGTGAACATTACCAAGAAGAAATTTAGGAAGGGAGGAATAAAGAGAAAAATGTAGTATTTTAAAAGATACTTGGGTATTTTATTAGGGACTCTATTTTTTTAATACAGAGCTCGTGGCAAATTTCTACAATCAGAGGCATAAGAAGTTGAATTTGTAATTTAGAGAGTCAGCCTTATTTTAAAAAGTAAAAAAGGAATGATGCTAACTTAGATTGGTTTTTTGGATTTTGTTCAGTCTTGTTTTCATACCACATCTTCTGTTGTCTTTTAGATTTAGGTTAATAAATACTGTGACTCATTCTTGTTCAGTATTTTGAGAAAAGGCCACCACTCTCCCTTCTCTGTGTTCCATCCTACCCTAACTGAGCTTCTATTTCAGTTAAAATGTCAAATTCAGTGATACCGAAACAACCTATTGATCTTGACAAGACATATCCAAAATTATGTGCTTAGTCCTAGGAGTTACTAAAACCCAGTAACCACTGTAGGTTCTGTCTTTATTGACCTTAGAAATTTTAAAGTTAGGTATCAAATGCCAGCAAGGGAATGAGCAGTTCCAGATGTATCTTTTGACTTCCTAGAAACATCTTTATTAAAATACAGTGACCCACTTTTTTAGGGCTTTACAAATCTTAATTGGGAGCAGCGTGACATTCCCCCCACCCCAAGTGCCAAAGGAAGGATTTTATATCACTAGAAGGAGTCTAGCTATATTGCTTAGAAAATTCAGGATGTCATAAAGGACTCTTGGAAAAGGACATGCCTTTGAGTGATCAGATTTAAAGACAGAGGTCACCAATGTCCTGCTTGTTGTGTGTTTAGTTAGAAAACGCCACCAGAGGATACCATTATTTTCCTCTTTGAACTTAAAGTCTAACATTTTTTTAGGGCAGGTGTTAGCCTTTTGCTGAGAAAATATTTAATTTAGATATATATTGAAACATGTTTCTATTGATTGCTTCTGGCATACTGCATAGAACATAGGAGGATTCCTAAAGAAGCAGCTGACCCGGTTCAACAAGGCTGCTTTTTTTTCAATTATTCTAGTATGAAATTGAAATGCTTTAATTTACTACCATATAAATAAGTAGAAATATAACTAGAAATTTTAAGATCACATCTATTATGACTATATTTATGTGGGTTACTTCTTCCCATTAATGCAATAATATAGGCAGGTATTCATTAAAAGATGACATGAATCTGTATAATTTGTCTTTGGGTTTGTGAGAATTTAAGGCAGATTAATTTTTAATATCTTAATTATTCTAAATTTAGAATAGGTACTGGATTAATTTTTCCTTCTCCCAAGGAAAATAGAAAAATGAACTCAAAAGTCCTTATAATTATATGGATAAGTAAATGATTAAAATGGAATAAACATTTCAGACAATATTAAACACCTAGATGCTTAAGTTTTCCTTAATAATGGAATCACAGATAGCACATAGTCACACACACACACACACACCTCTTTCACTGAATTTCAAACCCAGTTATAAATGCTTTCAGATTGTTTTAAAGTATTCATTTCAGTTGTAATAAGGACATAAGTAAAGGCTGTTGATGTAGGTCATCTTTGTAGAAGTCTGAGAAATGACTTCAATCAGCCACACATCCCACTGCGCTTTGGTTTAGTGAATGGATTACAAAAATGAGACTTATTCAAGATCAAATGGCAAGCAAGCTTGCATCCTAAGGGTGTGATTATATGACAAAAGCCTGTCTTGGTACAGGTATGGGATTTCCTGCTACTTTAGAAGACACCTTTTTTTAGCCTTCACAGTATTGCTGGTCTCTTAAACTTTTGAAAAGCTGTGCAGTTTCTTTCCTTGACCCTGTCTTGAGATTTATTGATTTAGACCTGGTGGCCACATTAACAAGTTATTGCCCCTACCTGATTCTAATGGCCAGGGGATTGTAGTTCTGTTCTCTGAATTCTCAACAGCACTGGCAGCTTGGAGCATAGTTCAAGAATGCTAACTCCAGGTGTGAGGATTCAGCTTGCAATTCCTGAGTGCAGAAGAAAACAGTAATTTTTCTGCCTTTCTGAACAGCTGCTTCACTCTGAAAACAAACAAAAGAAAAATATAAAATTCATCCAAGATTGCTTTGTCTTTGGCATTCAGCACAAATGACAATAAGACTTCACAAACTATCTCTAACTAATTTCATAAACAGACATTCGTAAAAAATAAGTAATGCATCAGTACTAAACTACTTTCTCCTGAGACTTTAGATATTGTAAGAAAGATGTTAAGAAATATTTGAGAAAGAAGAAAATTATTCATGGTACTTGTTAAAGGTGGTAATACTTTATTCAAGCAGAACTGTCATGACAAGAATACTGAGGGGTGGTTACCTCAATGGGGTTTTGTGATAGGGAAGAGAAATTTGGCTCACCTCCAAATAAAAGGAAAAGTGGGACTTTATAGGTGTCTTGCCAATGGGTTTCAGCCCCAGGAAGTTCACTATGAATTGATTCATTGAGATCGAAAAAATGACTAAGGAACATTCTTGGGGGGAAAGGGTGTGTCGGGGTCTGGGGGTTGCCTTTGAGGTTTTGGGGCAATGCGAAGAGCAGAGAAGGCAGTAGGAATTGTCATGGAGGATGCTCAAAAGAGGGCACTTTATTCTATATGAAGCTGTACTTCTTATACTGCTACAGTGCTAATTCATGGTTACATAAGTGTTGAAGATGCACCTGTGTGTAGTCTTCATGGCCAGGTGTCTGGCCTTCAAGGCCCTTATCTAGCTCCTTTCCTATGGATACAACACCCTGTGTTTTCACGTTTCTCAAGGCCAGACATATTTGGGGTGAAGCTGTGGACAGCTGTCATCATAGAACAGTAAGCAAACTGGGGATGGGGGGGCTTCCCTGCATCCCACCCCTTTCTATAGGAGAGCAGCCATCTGCTTCTTCCTTGCACATAAAGCAGAGGTCTGTGCCCAGAGCCAATGGAAACAATATAAAGAATAACAACAGACAAGGAGGCCACATGCCCCAGTGGCCACTATGGTTAGGAACCTCTGCCAAGTGGGACCAAGTTGTGACCACCAAGTAGACAGGTGGTCTTGGGATAAGGCTTGTATCTGAGACACTTCATCATCCACCTCCTGGAGCATGGCTTGTATTTGCTGCTAGTGGTCTGGGTTATAAATACAGCAGTCAACAAGCAGTAAAGCACAGGTGCTTTCTTGTGCATCTGTGAGTATATCCAGAGCCATTCTGTTTTTTAATACCACCTTCTGCATTTCAGTGACTTCATCGAGCAATAGGGCTAGCAAGGACCTTGTTACATTCAAGGCACGAACAACATGCTGTGCCAGGGCTTCTATTTGTAATTCTACATCTAAACTGCCAACTCCTGGAAGGAAGAAAGCCAGGGGGTAAAGCCACCATGCCATCCATTTGAAACAATGCCAATGGGAATATACAGCATCCCAATTACGTGTGGGCCGCGGCAGGGTTTATAATATCTGTCCTGATATGTATAGGCGGCCCCAAGTACAACGGTCCAATTTGCAGGAAGATAGGACCAGTCATATTCCCCACATATCCAAATGTTTTCTCCTGGCAGGGGATCAGTCAGCATAGTGCTGATATGGGCGTGACCATCCCTCTAGTGTTAGGTGTGTGATTAACACTGACATTGGCACACAGTTCTCTGGGTAACCAGCCAACCATGCGACTGGGTATGGAAACCTTTTCAATGCACAGCGGAGCTATGGTTTGCAAGGTTACATTTATACTAGACATCCATCCCCACCCATTGTACGTGATACCCTCCCCAGGCGGAGTGTGTGCTGATTGTCAGATCAACTACTTGTACGCCATTTTGAATCACTTTCAGCATCACTGCAATTCCATGTTCGAAGGTGTTCTCATGCAGACAGGTTGGCGGGAGTGATTTTCCATGACAGTCCAGCAGTGACTTCCATAGGCAGTTCTATACACACCCAGCAGTGAGAGACATTATGTACCTGAGAAAAAGTATGGGCGCATGCCACCATACTACTGCTCTCTGGCAACTTGGACAGAAAGAGAGCAGACACAGACACCAACAATGGCAAGTCCTGATTCTCCAGGAGGATAAAGTGACCTTGTCATCTTGTGACAAACAGTGGCTGCCATGGGCAGTTTTCCTGGTCTGTGATACCAACCCAGAGTGCCCATAGACACTGGCAGAGCATCAGGTTCAGCCTTCAACAGAAGTTGTGGTATTGGCCACACTCACATGACCAAGGTTCCTGTCAGTATGGCTGTTGCCCTCTCTGGCAAGGAAGCAGTCAGTTTAAAAGGCCACCTTCCTATCCATGGGGTAATTTGTAACCCCTGGGTCAACCCCTTTCCCCATACTTCATACAAGGTGACCCATGGATGTCCTTCAAACACCAAGCTCCAGGGTCACGTTCACTCCTTGGTACGGCCAGGAGACAGCATACATAGGGCAGGAAGGAGCAATGTTTCTTCCAGCAACTGTGGCTGCAACCCACTAGGGTCTTGTTTCAAATAATTCAAGACACATGGCAAGCCACCAACAACCTCTTTATGGGAGTTTCCCCAGTTTTCCTTGTTTGCTCATTCAGCAAGCGTACTGCTATGGGTAAGTGCTTTATTCACTGCATCTATCCTAAATGTTTCAGTCCCTCTTGCATGGGTACCCAACGGCAATGAGCGTAAAAGTCAGCGCATTGAGCGAATGCTTGCACCACTTGTTTTGCATCAGCAAACGTCAGCAACTGTGCCACCTCTGGGCAACTTTACACATGGTTATAGGGCCTACATGCCCTAGTTTCTTATGCAATCATGGCCCCATGTCCATAGAGGTCAGTTCCTGGAGCATACAAGCCCTGGTCAAGGCACTGGCCACGTCATTCCCAGGGCTTAATGCTAGACAATGTCCTGAGACATGATATATCAGGGCACCTTCCTTTAACCCACAGGTCCACAGGTCCTTCCACATTATTTGTCCCCACAGTGAGCGATGGCCGATTTCCCAGTCCTGTGCTGCCCACTGAGGCAACCAGTGAGGCCACGAAACACAGCCCAATTGTCAGTACAAATGGTTATCTGACCTGATTCCCTAGTCAAAACAAGCCACATCACCTGTAATTCAGCCCATTGACTGGGTTGCCCTATCTTAGACTCATACTGGAACTCGGCCTGTAAGGGCTGAATGGCAACGGCCACCCATGTTGGTGGGTGGCCCTTTGCAGATGCATCTGTATACCAGGTCTCCATTGGTGGCATTCCTGTCCCTCCTCATAGGGGATTACCGTTGGCACTTCCACTCTTGGTAAGGTGGATGTGGGTTTAACCGCAAAGGTTAATGGTCCCAGGACTTGCTGCAATTCCTGTGAGAGAGAGCTTTTGGAGAATCTAGCTTGTTGTTCTAAATAGGCTCTCCACTTGGTCAGGGTGGGTGTCTGGGCAACCCCAGTCTGGGGAGCTGTAGCCCAGGCTCACAGCCACCCCTCGATCAGGCAGGCAGTAATCACCTGTACTGCTTGCATTCCCATGATTCCTTCAGGAGCCAATAAGGAAGCATACACTGCTGCCAGCTGTTTTTCCAACAGTAAATAGCGAATCTCAGCTCCCTTCCACAACTGAAACCAAAATCCTGTTGGGACTTTGTGGGCCTCGTGCTTCTGCCATAATCTCCACCTATACCCATCTGTGCTGGCAGACACCATCAGCAGGAATGGTATGGAGGGGTCAGTGACTCGCAGAATCTGGGCTTGAGCCACTGCTCTTTTTGTCTCAGCAAATGCCTTTTTTACCTCTGGCATCCAGTCCTACGTTTCCACTCACTTTATAAGACAATGCAGCAGGTTTAACAGCACTGCTAAGTGAGGGATAAATGTTCTCCAATACCCCAGCAAGCCCACATATGTCTGTAGCTACTTAACAGTTTCTGGGCAGGGGTACTGCTGCATTTTATTAGTCACTGCTTAAGGCAACACTTTTGCCTTACCCAACCAGACAACACCCAAGAACCTGATGGAATAACCAGGTTCCTGCACCTTGTCTTTGTTGATGGCCCATCCCCACCCCTGGAGGGCCTGGTGGAAACTGTGAGCTGCGGCTTCTAGATCTGGAAGAGAATCAGAAATCAACATTATATCACCTACAGAATGAAATACGTGAACCAAGGGTGGATGGGACCAAGTGGCCAGGTCACTAGCCACCAAGCTGTGACACAAAGTAGGACTGTGCAAGTATCCTTCTGGGAGGACCACAAACATCCATTGGTGTCCCATCTATGTGAAAGCAAACTGATCCTGGCTTTCTGGTGCAATGTCAATGGAAAAGAAGGCATTGGCCAAGTCCAACACAAAGTGATAAGTTCCCAAAGTCACAGTCAGTTTATCCATCAGGTCAGTAATGTTTGGTACTGCAGCATACAGTGGGGGAGTCTCTTTGTCTAATTCCCGATAGTCATTCTCCAAGTGCAGTTAGGCTTCTTCACAGGGTGCACAGGCGAGTTAAAGGGGATGTGTGCTGGGTGGATGATGTGCACTTCCTCCAGCTGCCACCTGTATCCACCAGTGCCAACACCTGCTGTACATTCTGTGGGAACCAGTGAATGGCAAGTTCAACAAATGGCCTCCTGAGTCTTATGTTTCAATATGCAGGGTACCTTGGCCCAACCCCTAGTCAAGGAGGAAGTAAGCACATAAAGTGCAAGTTCCTGGTCCACCACGGCACTTGCCCGCACCTTCTTTGGGGCAGTGGGCGATAGCGTTAGTCTGGATGAAACTGTTTTCATAGCCCCATCAAGACCTCTAAGGCCTGTCCATCAAGCTTTTCACGAGCCAAACCAGCAGCCAAAATGTCAGTTCATACCTGTCTGTGGCTCACTTTTAGTGGTTCTACCGAGGCTGTCTCCAGCGCCATTTTTGCCATGCCTGTTTTATTTATTTTTTTTCCTTGTGCTGCTTCACTGTGGTAGTTCTCACTTTGGCGGCTTGATGTCACTCTACTTCTACATCTCCCAAGTGAGCTAAGCCGATACTGCTTTATATTCTCAGTGCCCTCATCCCACAGTCACAACATCCAGGCAGGCACAGATTCCCCCAAATCTTGCTTACACTGCTTGACCAAATTCCACAATTCCACGGCCATGTGTGTCGTTTGCAAGGTAGTTATTGGAGGCCTGCCGGGCTGACCCCCTGCAACTACACGTTCCTGCATTTCCATGCACTGTCACATGGCAGGGCAAGCATACAAAACCAATGGTACAGTGCTGCACTCAGGGGTTTTTGCCCATGATGACGGGGCAGTACTCACTGACCCCATAACATACATTCAGCAGCTGCCAGCCATTGGCTCCATCTCCTTCTTCCATTGGAGATTCTGCACACAAGCGGCATGGCAGATGATGGTCAAGAACAACCACACCACTTGCCCAGCCAATTCCTGGTGGGCTGGAGGGAACTCTAGTGTCTCCAACACCATCTGTTTAGCCTCTGGGGTGAGCTGTATGGACTCCCAGTCCTCCAGCATTGCCCAAGCAGTCAGGTACAATGCCACCGGGTACCAAATAGAGGCTGGGGGCCACATCTCCTCCACCTGCCCCTCTGTGTCCAAGGAGGCTGAAAGACCATTGCTCTCATGACCACATACCTCATCCTGCTTGCTGTGCTAAGTGTTGGGGTCCAGAAGTTGCCTTTGAGGTTTTTGGGGCAACGCGAAGAGCAAAGAAGGCAGCAGGAGTCATCATGGAGGGTGCTCAAAGAGGCCACTTTATTCTGCATAAAGCTGTACTTCTTATATTGCTACAGTGCTAATTCATGGTTACATGAGTATTGAAGATATGCATGCATGTGGCCCTTCATGGCTCTTATCTAGCTCCTTTCCCATGGGTACAACATGCTGTGTTTTCAGGTTTCTCAAGGCCAGACATATTTGGGGTGAAGCAGCAGACAGCTGTCCTCATAGAACAGTAGGGAAACTTGGTGGGGGAGGCTTCCCTACAGGGTGTATATTCCCAACTTTACGCCCATGGTGGCAGTTCAATCAGTAGAATACCATCACTCAGAGAAATTCTGCATGCAGCAAACTGGTTTCTGCTTCTGAGCCTCTCTGCCCCCACAGCCATCTCAGTCTCTGTCCTTGGGCACTGCCACCACTCTAGCCTCTGTCTCCTGCAGCTGTGCAGCCCAGAGCACTGGGCAGAACTCTTTATATAGAGTCAATACATATTACCCACACATGTATAGTGAGCAAGCTGATGAGGGCCAGGTGAGAATCCTGGCCATTGGAACCTTCACTTTCTTCACAACAGTCCAGGGGCAGGGGCAGGGATTCAGTGGATGGAAAATTCTGGTAGTGCCAGAGAGTTTCACCTCTACATAAGTTCACTGTGGATTGGCTGATACCAAATAACAACAATGGAACATTGTGGGTAAAAGTTCTTACACCAAGATTTATTCTCATGGTGGCAGGTGGAGCACTAGAATCACATCCACATCTGGCAAGTCTGAAGTTCACCTCTGTCTCTGCCTCAGCCTTTCTGCCATAGCACTGGGCAGAGGTTTTTATATAGCAACACAAACAATACTGGCTTATTGCCAATACATGTGTAAGTAGGCCAATTATTACATCATTGCATGTGCACAGTGGGCAAGTAGATAAGGGTCAGCTGAGTATCCTGGACATGTGATCTATTTTTCGTATAATGGCTAAACTGGCCTAATAGGATTCTTATGAAGGCTGGCCAAGGTGATCAGATAGTGAAGGTGATAGAGGTGGATGATAAAGAACAAGGTCAGCTATTGAAGATGATCAGATATTGAGGGTAGGAGATTCTCATTAAAGCAACTTGGCAGGATTCTTGTTAATTGATAATACAGAGACGATCACTGAAGCCCAAAGTCAGGGACAAGTTGAGAAGAGAGTTTAGAGAAGCCTTCACCAGAATAGATAGAGTTTGGTGAAGTAGAGAATCTTTCTCAATATGCCACACCAAAAGATGACATACTACTTTCCGTTATACTCAAATAAATGCTATTGGGTTTTTTAAATGTTGTTATGTCTGTTTCACTGTGCTAAGAAATGATGGAAATTCAGAACCTTCACCTGTGTGAAAAAATATTTGAAGTAATACAGAATAACCAAATCACATCCATCAGAACTGAAACTGGTTTATAAATTCAGTTCTGCTGATGTTCAATGATCAATATTAGTTATGGGCCAATGGGAGGAGGCACAGGCAAAAGGAACAAAGTGCTTAGATGTAATTGAGAAAAAATACAACTAAAATAATGACAAGCACAAGCTAATAATAAGGAAAAGTACCATTCCATAATAATCTTAAGAAAAGGGATATGACGTTCTATAATTTAATTTGCCTCTATGCTACTCTGTTATATTGTACTACTTGATGATTAGATCATTGGATATAGAAACAGTCTAAATCCAAACACTGAAAAATGTATATTTTTATTTACATTGTCTTTTTTTCTACTGCCTGAATTTCTATGTTCCTATTAGATTCACCAGCTAAAATCAATTAGAAATCTTTTCCTAAGGTCTATTGTGTGAAAAGGTACAGTGCTAAAGTATGTGCTAATCATGTACAGTAAAACTATAACGGAATTTCAAAGTCTGTCATTCGATCAAAATAAATATTTGGTTTTTGTCAAGGTGGATTTTGTTAATGAAATTATTTCTCGTTTTCTTTAGAGGTGGTACATGGAAACTATCACTAATTTCCTAAACCAGTCTTTATTGTTTTCTCTCAGGTTATGCATATGTCTGCCACATTCTGTGTACCCTTCCTACATTCTCTTAACATCTCAAGTTTTTGTCTTTTCCTTCATAGTTTCCATCTGTCAAACCGGATTCACAACTCTTCTACATATGGATAGTTATATCCAGTTTTCTTTTATTGTAAATTCATTTGTCTGTAATTCAGATATAATATTTATAGACTCTTGTTGACTTTTTTGTTTTGCTAACATCCATGCCCTATTTGATTATACAGATATTTCTGATTCAGATATTCTGATTTTTGTCTTGAATGCTATTTTTGTCACTTTTCTATACCTAGTAAAATATACCTACTATCTTAATCAGACTGTACTAAGAATTTACAGAATTTCCATTAATTTATACATTTTGTTGTATATTCATGTTTCATTCCCATTTGACAAATTCTTTAACTATTATCATGACAATATGTACATTAATTCATCTGATTTTACGGGAATATTAAGGAGTATAGACATGAATAACACTACGACTATGTAAAGCTTCTAATAAAACTGTCTATTTTAGGCAGCGCCTACTTTCCTAGATTTAGCGATTAAAAGTGAAAAGTACTTAAGTTACCACTTTGTGATTTGCCCTGTTTTTAGCCAAGGCAAATTTTTTTTCTAGTGAAAAGCGCTAAATTTGTTTCTGAGAGGATATGTTGCTGCAGACATTTATTGTTACTATGATTATTTTATTGCAACCATTCATGTGCCACTTAGTTTTCACAAAGTGGTCTTTAATCATTCAGTAGTTCATTCTTCTGTCATCCCATGGGGAAATGTCAGTAATGCATTTGATTTACATCTGTGAAAACTGGATACTGCAATGACAAATTAATGTTACTATAGCACAGAAAAAGAACTAGGATTTAGAAAAGTAGTATTGTAATTAATCATATGTAAAGTAATACCCAAATGTATGCTTTGCTTAATTTTTAGTCATGTACAAAGTAATATGAACAGAAATCTCTATTATATGAATAAAATAGTAGTATGTGTGAGGATTCTAAAAATATAAATGAATGTAGTAATATAGACATAGGTTTATATAGAAATGGATGAATAGGAAGATGAATGAGAAAAAGTATAGATACACAATATCTCCAGAGAACTGTATAAAAACAGGAATAGATCAAGCCTACTTAGAATTTTTCTTAGTCATAATACAATAATAATTATATTGAACTACAGCAATATTAAATATAAAATATTGTAGTGCCACATTTTTGGTGCCAGATTCCATAGTAAAATGATAATCAAAGATGAAACAGGACAAACCTGTGAATTTTCATAATATTTATTTTTTGCACAATATTTATCACAGAAATGCAGTTCTTTCCTTCCTCCAAGAGAGGACAATCATGAGTACATGACCTTACTTGCAAATGAAAGCTAAAAATGACCCAACCTGATACCTGGTGTATTATCTAGGAAATCTGCCAAGATATTGGCAGCAAACACGTGATGGATCAGAAAAGTTCTCATTTCAGTCAAGGCATGTGGAGTCATGAATATTCTCCTTTTATTGTACTGTTATTGCTAAAAATAATAAACAAAGATAATATCTTGATCAAAGTGTACAGCTGTTTGATTACACATTAGTATACAGCTCTGTGTCAGCAAATCAGCCTCTGGATGGAAACAGCCTCTGGTGGTTTCAGTCATAGTGTAAATGACCTGCCAGGTTAATATAACTGGATGTTTTCCACTAAAGATTTTTTTTTTAATTAGGCATATTTAAAGTGTATGAAACCCATAAATTACATGGTACTTGAAAAAATATAATATTACCTATAGGTCAATAATCTGAATAATCTGTTCTTTGAATCATTCATTCAAAGAAGTTAGTCCTTGAATTTGATAATTATGAAAGCAATATATTTTTTTAATTAGTTACAGAGTTCACATACTAATCAAGCATTTGCTTTACAGACACTCATTATCCATTTTGAAATCAGTGCATGTATTTTTTCATTCATAAAAAAATAACTGATGAGCATTTGCCATGTGTTGAGAACTGTTTCAGTCTTTGAGATGTACACATGGTACTTTCCAAAATAGATAGTCAGGGTTTATTAAAGTGTTGCATATCAAATGCTATCTTTAAAGTTCTTTTTATACTTTGATCATAATATTTTGGGGAAATCCCAAGTTATGGGAGGTGGAAAACTGTTAAATCATCCACTCAACCTATTATCTTTTATAATATCTTACTCTGCCCCTTTATTTGGCAAGGTAGATAGTTCCTTTCATGATGAAATGTAAGGAGTTACTGACATGTTTTATTCCTCAAAACTATTTTCCAACTAATTTCCCTGCCTTAAATGGCATAATGGATAAGTACCGTCTAAAATTACAGCACATCTTGCAAGTTTAACGTATCAAACTATTGCCAATTGTATTCTACAGTCTCTTAAGATATTAATCAGATAATTAATTAGTTAATTACTATTAGCCAATTAAGAAAACAAAGCTGAGCAAAGGGAGAGTTATAGATTATTAAACATCACCTGGAGAGTGTGGGTCTGAGTGGGACATTTTCATGTAGAAAAGTAGATAAATGGACAAAGTAAATTCACAAAAAGTAATCAGTGTGTACTTTCTCCCAGGGCTATGTTTGCTATTATATTCAATAGATAGAAATTAATAAAACAGAAAATATTATTTGCACTTGAAGATATTATATGCCTGCCACTCAAGGCAACACTTTCCCTTGTTACAGCATAATAGCATTATAAAATGACACATATACAGTTTTGAAATAGAATATTATATAATGAGACCATAAATACTGATAGAGTGGACCATAAGAGAGAACTGATGTTCTTAAGACTTCCAGTGATCGTTAAAGGTTGGTATTTATCTTAAAAGATAGTAAGATAGTAGACATAGATTGTAGAGGCATGACATCTAGTGGGAGTGAGCAGACAACTTACTGTAGCTAAAATAGAGAGGTGAATAAAATAGGGAGGTGATTTATGCTGGGCCTGGAATACTGGATTAAGCCTTACATATTTGGTGCTTTCAACTTTTTTTATTTTTGCTATTATTAATATATAATTACATGAGCAACATTATGGTTACTAGACTCCCCCTATTATCAAGTCCCCACCACATATCCCCATTGCAATCACTGTTCATCAGCATAGAAGGATGTTATACAATCACTACTTGTCTTCTCTGTGTTATACTGCCTTCCTGTCCCCCCACCCCACCCCCACCCACGCTACATTATGTGTGCTACTTGTAATAGCCCTTTTTCCCCCTTATCCCTCCCTTCCCACCCATCTTCCCCAGTCCCTTTCCCTTTGGTAACTGTTAGTGCATTCTTGGGTTCTGTGAATTTGCTGCTGTTTTCTTCCTTCAGTTTTTTCTTTGTTCTTATACTCCACACATGAGTGAAATCATTTGGTACTTGTCTTTCTTGTCTGCCTTATTTCACTGAGCATAATACCCTCTAGCTCCATCCATGTTGTTGCAAATGGTAGAATGTGTTTTCTTCTTATGGCTGAATAATATTCCATTGTGTATATATACCACATTTTCTTTATCCATTCATCTACTGATGGACACTTAGGTTGCTTCCATTTCTTGGCTATTGTAAATAGTGCTGCGATAAACATAGGGGTGCATATATCTTTTTTCAAGCTGGGCTGCTGCATTCTTAGAGTAAATTCCTAGGAGTGGAATTCCTGGGTCCAATGGTATGTCTATTTTGAGTTTTTTGAGGAACCTCCATACTGCTTTCCACAATGGTGGTACTAATTTACATTCCCACCAGCAGTGGAGGAGGGTCCCCCTTTCTCCACATCCTTGCCAACATTTGATATTGTTTGTCTTTTGGATGGCGGCCATCCTAACTGGTGTGGGTGATATCTCATTGTGGTTTTAATTTGCATTTCTCTAATGACTGGTGATGTGGAGCATCTTTTCATGTGGCTGTTGGCCATCTGAATTTCTTCTTTGAAGAAGTTTCTGTTTAGCTCCTCTGCCCATTTTTTAATTGGCTTATTTGCTGTTTGTTTGTTGAGGTGCACACGAGCTCTTATGTAATTTGGATGTCAACCCCTTATTGGATATTTCATTTATGAATATATTCTCCCATACTGTAGGATATCTTTTTGTTCTGCTGATGGTATCCCTTCCTGTACAGAAGCTTTTTAGTTTGATATAGTCCATTTGTTCATTTTTGCTTTTGTTTCCCTTGCCTGGGGAGACATGTTCATGAAGAAGCTGCTCATGTTTATGTCCAAGAGATTTTTGCCTATGTTTTTTTTCTAAGAGTTTATTGTTTCATGACTTACATTCAGGTATTTGATCCATTTTGAGTTTACTTTTGTGTATGGGGTTAGACAGTAATCCAGTTTCATTTTCTTACATATAGCTGTCCAGTTTTGCCAACAACAGCTGTTGAAGAGGCTGTCATTTCTCCATTGTACATCCATGGCTCCTTTATCGTATATTAATTGACCATATATGCTTGGGTTTATATCTGGGCTCTCTATTCTGTTCCCCTGGTCTATGGGTCTGTTCTTGTGCCACTACCAAATTGTCTTGATTAGGGTAACTTTGTAGTAGAGCTTGAAGTCAGGGAGCATAATCCCCCCTGCTTTATTCTTCCTTCTCAGGATTGCTTTGGCTATTCGGGGTCTTTTGTGGTTACATATGAATTTTAGAACTATTTGTTCTAGTTCATTGAAGAATGCTGTTGATATTTTGATAGGTTTTGCATTGAATCTGTACATTGTTTTAGGCACGATGTCCATTTTGCCAATATTAATCCTTCCTAGCCAAGAGCATGGGATGAATTTCCATTTATTAGTGTCCTCTTTAATTTCTCTTTAAGAATGTCTTGTAGTTTTCAGGGTATAGATCTTTCACTTCCTTGGTTAGGTTTATTCCTAAGTAATTTATTATTTTTTTTATGCAATTGTGAATGGAATTGTTTTCCTGATTTCTCTTTCTGCTAGTTCATCGTTAGTGTATAGGAATGCAACAGATTTCTCTGTATTAATTTTGTATCCTGCAACTTTGCTGAATTCAGATATTAGATCTAATAGTTTTGGAGTGGATTCTTTAGGGTTTTTATGTACAATATTATATCATCTGCAAACAAGGACAATTTGAGTTCTTCCTTGCTGATCTGTTTGCCTTTTATTTCTTTGTGTTGTCTGATTGCCATGGCTAGGACCTCCAGTAAGTACTATATTGAATAAAAGCGGGGAGAGTGGGCATCCTTGTCTTCTTCCCGATCTTAAAGGAAAAGCTTTCAGCTTCTCGCTGTTAAGTGTAATGTTGGCTGTGGCTTTGTCATATATGGCCTTTATTATGGTGAGGTACTTGCCCTCTATAACCATTTTGTTGAGAGTTTTTATCATGAATGGATGTTGAATTTTGTCAAATGCTTTTTCAGCATCTATGTAGATGATCATGTGGTTTTTGTCCTTCTTTTTGTTGATGTAGTGGATGATGTTGATGGATTTTCTAATGTACCATCCTTGCATCCCTGGGATGAATCCCACTTGATCATGATGGATGATCTTTTTTACATATTTTTGAATTCGGTTTGCTAATATTTTGTTGAGTATTTTTGCATCTATGTTCATCAGGGATATTGATCTGTAATTTTCTTTTTTTGTAATTTCTTTGCCTGGTTTTGGTATTAGAGTGATGTTGGACTCATAGAATGAGTTTGGGAGTTTTCCCTCCTCTTCTAGTTTTTGGAAAACTTTAAGGAGGATGGGTAATAGGTCTTCACTAAATGTTTGATAAAATTCAGCAGTGAAACCATCTCCTCAAGGCGTTTTGTTCTTAGGTAGTTTTTTTGATTACCAATTCAATTTCTTTGCTGGTAATTGGTCTATTCAGATTTTCTGTTTCTTCCTGGGTCAGCCTTGGAAGGTTGTATTTTTCTAGAAAGTTGTACATTTCTTCTGAGTTATCCAGTTTGTTAGCATATAATTTTTCATAGTATTATCTCATAATTGTTTGTATTTTATGGTATCCATAGTGGTTTTTCCTTTTTAATTTCTGATTCTGTTTATGTGTGTAGACTCTCTTTTTTTCTTGGTAAGGCTGTCTAGAGGTTTATCTATTTTGTTTATTTTCTCCAATAAGCAGCTCCTGGTTTCATTGATTCTTTCTATTGTTTTATTCTTCTTAATTTTATTTATTTATGCTTTAATCTTTATTATGTCCCTCCTTCTTCTGACTTTGGGCCTCATTTGTTCTTCCTTTTCTAGTTTCATTAATTGCGAGTTTAGACTCTTCTTTTGGGATTGTTCTTCTTTCCTGAGGTAAGCCTGTATTGCAATATATTTCCCTCTTAGCACAGCCTTCCCTACATCCCCAGATTTTGTGGTGTTGAATTATTGTTGTCATTAGTCTCCATATATTGCTTGATCTGTGTTTTTATTTGGTCATTGATCCATTGATTATTTAGGAGCATATTATTAAGCTTCCATGTGTTTGTGGGCTTTTTTGTTTTCTTTTTGTAATTTATTTCTAGTTTCATACCTTTGTGATCTGAGAAGCTGGTTGGTACAATTTCAATCTTTTTTAATTTACTGAGGTTGTTTTTGTGCCCTAATGTATGATCTATTCTTGAAAATGTTTCATGTGCACTTGAGAAGAATGTGTATCCTGTTGCTTTTTGATGGAGTGTTCTGTAGATGTCCATTAGGTCCATCTGTTGTAATATGTTGTTCAGTGCCTCTGTGTCTTTACTTCTTTTCTGTCTAGTTGATCTGTCTTTGGAGTGAGTGGTGTGTTGAAGTCTCCTAAAATGAATGCATTGCATTCTATTTCCCCCTTTAATTCTGTTAGTATTTGTTTCACATATGTAGTTGATCGTGTGTTGGGTGCATAGAGGTTTATAATAGTTATATCCTCTTGTTTAACTGACCCCTTTATCATTATGTAATGTCCTTCTTTGTCTCTTGTGACTTTTTGTTTTGAAGTCTATTTTGTCTTATAAAAGTACTGCAACTCCTGCTTTTTCCTCACTATTAGTTGCATGAACTATCTTTTTCCATCCCTTTACTTTCTGTCTGTCTATGTCTTAGCGTTTGAAGTGAGTCTCTTGTAGGCAGCATATAGATGGGTCTTGCTTTTTTATCCATTCAGTAACTTTATGTCTTTTGATTGGTTCATTCAGACCATTTACATTTAGTGTGATTATCGATAGGTGTGTAGTTATTGCCATTTTAGGCTTTAGATTTTGGTTACCAAAGGTTCAAGGGCAATTCCCTTCTATCTAACTGTCTAATTTAACTTACTTCCTACACTATTAGAAACACACCCTAAAGGTTCTTTTTTTTTCCCCTCCTTTTTCTTCCTCCTCCATTCTTTGTATGTTATGAATCATATTGCGTACTCTTTGTCTTCCCTTCAATGATATCTATTTAGCCTTAGGAATACTTCCATCTATAGGAGTTCCTCATGCACTCTGCCTCCCTGAGCTCCCCAACGTCCAGAGCACCACACACTATAGGATTCTGCTCACAAACCAGATGTCCAGGGCTAGATGTCCAGCAGGCTTTCACCGCCTCCCTGCTCCATTTCTCTTCCTCCCGCCAGTGAACTGGGGTGGGGGAAGGGCTTGGGTCCCACCGGATTAATGCTTTTGTACGTTACTCTGTTTCTTGAGGTCTGCTCTGTTTGTGAGGTCTGTATGTAGTCTGGTTCAGCCTTATTTCTTGTTGCTGTCTTAAGGTTAGTTGTATTTGTTAACTATATTTTTGTACTGTTGGTGATTTTTGGAGGAGCTCTCTGTCTCACCTCTCACACCGCCATCCGCTTTCATGTTTTGATAAAGTTGCTCATATCTTAAGGGATAAGTTCCTTTCAGATATTTATTTGATATTGATATCAGATAATTGATTTGAATGAATAAAATTGGTATAAAGTAGTAAAATTTTCATATATCATTTGTTCATATGTACTTTGTCTTATTTTCCTGGAAAAAAACTAATTTATCAGAATCCTTAAGTATTTTTTTTTTAATTGGCAAAAACATTCAGAATGACTCTGAAGATTTCAAATGCTTACATTAAAGGGCAAAGACATTGAGTTATAATTATCAAGAAATACCCCTACTTCTAATCCTAATATGTCAATATAGAAATAATGTGGATTTTAAAAAATATGTCTGAATATACAGACTAAGAAATCAGGTGTTATATTATTGATGTTTTCTATTCTTGGAATGACATAATGGTGTTCCCTTTTGGAACTTGTATTAAAATTTTAACATTAATAATTGATATTTTAACATTACAAAAGTGATGAGAATACCATATGCATGCTTATACCACCTAGGAGATCAAAGAAGTCAAAAGTATCTTCCCTAGTAAGTTTAATTTCTTTCCAAGAGGGAATTCTAAATTTTATCCTTTTTAGCTTGTCAACATAACTCAAACTATTAATTGCATAATAGATTAATGGTACTGAGTATGTTATGTAGAATTCTATTAGCAGCTCAGAGGGTGATTTTAGAAAAGTAACCTTATGTTTGAACTGAAGAAAATTTAACTTTGTTTACATGAAATTAAGAAAAAACAAATGTAACACACTGTAGAAAATGACTATGGTCAGGTAACATAAACAAATGAGTGATTTTATGTAAGGTTTATTTTTCATATGTATTATATTTACTTATCCAAATGAGGGCCTCTCACTGGTGTCTTTCCTGAAAGTTTCAGCCCAGGGAAATTCACTATGGACTCAGACCCAGAAATGACAGTGGAACATTCTTGGGGTAAAGGGCTTATATCCAGCTTAATTCTCCCAGTGGTAGGTTGAGCACTACAATCATGGCTGCATCCAGCAGTCTGCAGTTCCCAGAGTCCACCTCCATCTCTGCCTCTGCCTGGATCACTGGGTAGAGCTCTTTATATAGTGAGTCAGCCATTAATAGCCTATTGCCTATGGGTGTGGAATCATTAGCCTAAGCAGTAAGCCAATTACATCATTCAAGTAGTTTAAGATCAGGTGATGATCCTGGCCATAGGAACTTCCTTTTTTCTGCACACTCCACCTATCCAGAATTCTTGCATCACAATCTACACTCCCTCAATCTTCAATGGTCCCTGTGTAAGAAAGCTGGAGCATTGTAACCAAATTTCACAATAGGAACAGAGAATAACAGTAACATATAGATAAAAACAAATTATTATGCAACAAAAATTATGATACAGGTATCAAAAATGATAATAATCCTCAAGCCTGAGGAGGTTATCCCAGCTGTATTCAAACCAGTTCTACTCAGATGAGTTCATGACTTGCACTTTCTATGGGAGAAATCATCTGCAATGGTCCCTGTGCAAGAAAGCTGGAACCTTGTAACAACAAAATTATAATAATAATAGTTGTCCTCAAGCCCAAGAAGAATGATTGCCACCAAACAGTCATCCCAGCTATATTCAAATCAGTCCCAATTCATAATTTGCACTGTCCAAGGGAGACCAGTACTGGTATTGATAGGAGCTCCACACTGCCTAGTGAGTAGCAATTTTTTGCTAGGGTGTCTGCCCAGTCCACAAAGACATTAGAGGAGACTAATCTTAAGGGCGATAAGACACATGTTTTAATGGCACCAACAACATAGGCAAATCTTGTCCATCAGGTAGGATGCATGCAAGAGAGTGGTCCTGTGATAGGACTGTTGTAGGACAGGGTGGCATCCCATTCAGGTCTTGTATACCTTTACCCCTATGCCTGTGGGGGTTACTGAGGGATCTATATCTAGTGCTACTAGAGGCACATGCACTGGCCGTAATGATAAAACAAAACTCCACAGTGAGGTGCTCCTGCCTTCTAGCTTTTTAGGTTTTACTACCATGATCTTTGGGGGCCACTCTGCTATTACTCCAGGAATACACAGGCCAGCTTTCAGGCTTTGTTCCCAAGGACAAAGGGGGACAGCCATTGCTGATCCATGTGTAGAAATGTCCAGGGCCACATCAACCAAACCGAGTTTCCAGGGTTTAGTGCAGTTGGTGCTGGCATCAAGATAATAATCTGGTGGTCAAATCTTGCCTTCAGTGATTCCTCTTTGATTTGTACTTGCAGTTGTATAGGAGAGATAGCAATATGTTAGCATGTCTACAGAGCTCAAAGCCCCCTTCTGGGGCTTCTCATTCAAATGCTAGAGTGCTGTCCATAAGTGGCCTAACCATTTCTGTAGATTGTTGGTGTCTGACTTCAGGCCAGATTTTAACAAACCATTGTGACTCTCTATTACGCCTGATGCACTAGGATTATATGGTACATGAAACTTCCATTTGATCCCTAATTGTTGAATCCATTCTTGTAGTGTATTTTGTAATTGCTGTCTCAAGGCAGGATGAACTGTCAGGGAAGCCAGCTTTTCCATCTGTTATCCAAATAGAACAATTCCATTGACCCCCACATCCCAAAGACACAGGAGCCAAGCTGATATTGACTCCAAGGGCTTCCATGAAAACCAGAGCCTGAATCCAACAGCTCAACCTGAGTATAGGGGCAAAGCATAGAGTATTCCACAACCTGAAGAGGGAACAGCATCTCTCCCAGAGGAACCCAGTTACTGAATCTTTATTTTCTTTACAACCAGGCAGGCTTTCAATAGAGGAGGGGTCAATGCCTCTGGCACCACCCGTTCATTCTTACTGGCTCCTCCTCCATTTCTGGGGCTGAAAGCACCTTTCTTGCTACTCCCCCAAGTGCCTCTTCTGCTACACCCTTTAGTGCCTCATAGCAACACTAGCTCAGTCTTCAAGAGCTCTCTTAGCTTCGTCTCAATACCTTGCAGCTGGCATTCTCATGCTTCCTCTAGTACTTCTCACAGGAGTATATCCTTCTCCTTCATGGTCTTTGCCTCTTCCACAGTGTGTTGCAGTGCCACTATCTCATTCTGCAAAGAATCTTTTACCTCCTCCACAGCACCTCATAGCTTGGGTTTTTACACTGCCTCTTCTTGTGCTTTTCATCACGGGTTTCGCCTTCTCCTTTATGACCTTTACTTCTTCCACAGTGCCTTGCAGCAATGCCATTTCATTTTTTAGCAAATCTTACTTCCTCCAGAGCTCACAGCTCACATTCTGTCATACTGCCTCCTCTCATATCAACATCATTCATTCTTCAACAAATCCACAGCACTTTGCAGCTTGCTTTCTCATGCTGCCATTTTTCATGTCTCTTGCAGAAGCACGTTCTTCTTTCTCATCTGTGGCCTTTTTTAATACCATGAAAAACAGCCAACACACAGTTCCTGCCACCTTGTGGGCCCTCTCATTCTCGAAGAACTTCCTTATTTTGCCAAGGGCCACCTCTGCTGCCTCAGGCTTCACCTCCACCTCCCCCCAGTCCCGAGGCAGGGTGCAGTCCTCTAGGAAGCAAGCCACCTCAGACCACATGCCCACTGGGGGACATTCCAATGTCTCCCCATCCAAAGGGGCAGTGCACAGAAGCACCCATCCCATTAGGGCAGCCTGTTCTGTTCTTCTGTCTACAGTGAATCCTTCCAACTATGCCAGTTGTCTTGCCTGAAGATTTCAGCCCTGGGAAAGTTCAACATGAATTCAATGAGATGGAAAAGTGACAACATAACGTTCTTGGGGTAAAAGGATCTATACTTGGTTTATTCTCCTGCTGGTAGGTTGAGCAGTAGAATCCCATCTGCATCCAGTAGTTTGCAGCTCAATGATCTACCTGCATCTCTGCCTCCACCCATTTTCCCCACACTCCACCTCGCCAAGAGTCTAGCATCAAAATCTACTTGGCTTATGCCCAACACTTACAAAGGTATGTCATTATGGCACAGTGTTGGCTTTAAGAGGGCACCTATGGTCAAAACTTGGCTTTTTCATTAATGAGTTGCATGAAGTTAAGAAAAATCACAATCTATGCGAATCTAATATTTCAGATTGAGTTGAACTTTGAACTTTCTAGTCCTAGCACCCCAAACTTTATTGATTGTATTCTGGCACCCAAACTCTGTAATTTTTCTTTGAAGAATCTCCATCTGAAAATTTGAAAAAACATTTCTACTTCAAAAATTTTTGCTGACACACAAATAAAATAGAAAGTAGACACTAATTACTAAAGATATGTGGAAGGTAGTCCACCCAAACTTTAATTTTTGTTCATTCTTAAAATATTTGCTAACTATTTTAAGCCTATCTTAGAGCATGTGTCTCAAACTTTCAAGTGCACTCAAGTCACCCAAGAATCTGGTTAAAAATGTAAATTCTGATTCAGAATGTCTTAGCTGTAACTTGAGATTCTATATTTCTAACAAGTCCTCTAGTGATGTCAGATGCTTTATAACAAGATATGAAAGACTCATACTTTTGGCTGTATGAATAAGTACATACTCTGAGGGATGTTTTAGATAACATTCAACTAGATATTAAATTTAAAAAATAAATTTATTACATTTCTGGGTTTTTTGGAAAGTAAATCTTAAAACACACAAGCACACACACACACACACTCTAGTAAGCTAAAAGTATAGCAAGTAGGTTTGTGAGTTGTAAGCATGAAATGAAGTTTACCTGGAGCCAAGCTGATGTCAGTACTGCATCATTTAAGCAAAACCTTGGATTCTTAGCACAGATGCAGATCTGGACCTGAAACTTCTATATTGAAACAGGCCCCTCAAAGAGGAATAAAGTGAGCTCAGTCTGATAGTATTGGGAAACTCCCTAAAGAATAATCTGCATTTTATTTTTAGGAAAACGTTACCAATTATGCCTTAAGAATTTCCACAGATGACATTCAATGAAATACAAACTACTAAACTAAAAGTGCTTAGCATTCATGGTAGCAAAATATTATAGGTCAGAAACAAAAACAAAAATTGAGCAAACCTAGATGTACAATGGCCTAGATATTATGTAAAATAATCTAAGCAACTAAGTGATTAGATGTATTTTTTGAAGCAAGGTAAAGAGACAATCAAAATGAGACAATATACAAAATTTTTAATAAAAAATAAGACTAAAATAAAAAATAGGTTAAGTAGCAGGAGTAGGTTAATTTAATCTAAATATGTAGGTTAAATTAATAGAAAAGGTGAAATGCAAGATAAATTTGAGTAAGTTTCTCAAAATGCAACACAGGCAGATAAGTTGAAAAATGTAAAGACATATAGAATGGAGTGGAAATTTGTACTATCTAACTATATAGAGTCCCAGAAGAAGAGAGCATAGTAGATAAAAATACTTAAAGACAAAATGACGAAGTGTTTTCCAAAATTGATAAAAGATATGAAACAGATTCAGGAAGCTATATATGTAATAAGCAAAATAAGTATATATGTAGACAGAGAGATGAAATTTCATACCAAAGAGATATCTTGAAATTATCCAGAGAGAAATAGGACATATCCTCTACAAGAGAATGGCTATTAACAGGAAACTTCTGAAAGGTTTAATGCAAGCCAGACATACATAGAATTGTATATTGAAAGTGCTAAAAGAAAAATAGCCATCAGTCCAGCAAAACTTTAGGTAGTATAAAAATATGATATTTAGATAAAGATCTTCCATGTGAAAAAATAGATTTTAAGAAGAATTTTTCTATGCTAATGGAATTTATGGTGGTTTTCTTTAAGAGAATGATGAATCATTTAGGATACCCTAAAAAGAAAATACCATAAAAATATCTAAATCTCAATCTTGAGATCACATGAATATATGTGATAAAATTCCAGCAAAAGAAATCCTATATCACATAAGAAGAATTATCTCCAGAATGTAAAAATTCTTTATTATTTAAAAAATAAAACTTAATTTTATGTTTTTAATTCAAAATTTTATTTTTTATAATGTATAAATAACATTTATGAATTCAATGTTTAGACAGGTGACAGAGACTCATCACTTTTCAAATTATTTGGAGGGCTGCAGTTTTTACATATAGAGTGGAGCGGGTTCTTGCATCTTGTTCTCTTTTGGGCCTTCAGTTCTGCATTTTCTTACTCTTTTTGCCCTCTGGTTGCTTACTCTGTATTCTGTAGAGTTGTTATTACTTGCAAAGAACTATACTTTCCAACTAATAGTTGGCTATTACTTGCAAAGTGTAGGTCAGACTGCTTGGATTAAAATCTGCATCTAACTTTGAACTTTTGACAACTTTTCAGTTTTTCAGTTTACACATCTGTAAAATGGAGATAGTAACTGAACCTACAAAACGGAAGTCATTTTGGGGATTAAATGGGTAATACATGCTAGTACTCAGAACAATGCCTGGAATATGACAAGTGCTCAATGTTGTTTTCTTTAAGTCTTCATGTAATATGTTAATGCCTAAAACATAGAAAATAATTTAGCAAAATCTTTATTAAACAATATTGGTATTTAATGCTAAAAAGGAATTAAATAATTCACCAAGTACCAGTAGTAGAATAGATCTAGAAATCTGTTTTACTTCCTTTCTTTCATCTACATCTTTATGTGTAATAAGCTACCTGCATTCTTATGTTTCAATACTTGTTAATAATCAAATAACTTCCTTAAAAACATGAAATAGTTATGCAATAATACTGAGTAAAGTAGGTTATAGAGCCATGTCTTGTCATGATATAACAGAGAGAGGAGGTTTTTCTTGTGTTTTGGTCCAGTTCTAATATACCTTCTGGAGTGAATACCAATAACAACTACTCATACAGCTATGTCAAAAGCCTGCTAAATACTAGAGAGCAAAGTAATTCTTTGAACAGTGCAAAATCACCAAAATGGAGTATAATTTAGATGTATTATAATCTTATAAACATAGTATTACTGTCCTCCACAAATAAGTCAATGATTTTTTTATGAGTGATTCCAGAATATCCATTTCAAGCATCACAGATACTAAAAATCGGTGATAGAGAACTATCGATTTTTGTCAACAGTGTGGGTATAGGTGATTATTTTTGCTTTAATTGATATTTCTCTGGTCAACAGTGAGTTCAAGTATCATGTTTTGGGAATTGTTTTTACCTCTATATTTTCCATTAATATGCTTTATATGTCTAAAGTTATTTATATGCAAAACTTTAAAATCATATAGGTAGGCAAGGATTATAACAAAAAGAAACCAGTCTGTATAAACCCTCTAGTTTCTTATCTCCCTACCCAGGGGCTATTTGTTTTCTCTTTTTTAGCTATTTTTTTCAGCATTTTATCTGCATATATCTAAATAAAATACTACAATCTCAGTCTTAGATGTTATCTGTATAGTAGATTAACACTTTTAGCTAAGTTTCTTTCCCTTTCTCAAATGTTGCTAAATCCATGTTCAATATTTCTGTGGTTATGACCCTATAAATATTGTGCACTGATAGGCCAAATAATGTACACAATATAAAATTTTCCTTTCTTCTATAACTTTCTTATCCTCATATCTCTTTTAGTGTGCTTGGTTTTCTTTAACATGAAAGTAAGTTTACATACATATCCTATGTTCTATATTTTAATTAAATTTTTCATGCAATTAAATAGCTCATATATCATAATATCACTTCCTTTTTGTCCCTGTAAATTTTTCTTCAGAGGCTCCCATTTTGGTTTTGTTTTTGTTTTAATGTCTGCTGCAAAGTTGTCCTGAAACCTCCTTTTACTCATCCTTGGATTTTTTTTTTTTTTGCCTTGTTCCTCTGCTGAATTCCCTGTGTTCAGACCTTATCTCTTAATTTTTCTGTGTTAATGCTCTTCTATTTTTATGGACTGCACTTCTCAAAGCTTCTTGAGCTTTTGGGAAAAATGGCATGAAACATAAATGTTTAGAGTCTTTGCATATCTGTCAGTGTACATATATAGAAGACTGTACTAAATAGAGAATAGAAATACACTTTTAACTTAATATTTTCTTTCTTAAATTTTTTATTTTATGTTGAAAATGTACTAATTGTGCATGGTGAATAAAATCAATATAGACATATACAATGAAATAATTTCCAACTCTGAATTTTTAATACATGAGGGAGTTTCCTCTAATTTTTCTGCATTTGTTTTCCCAACTTAATTTATATTTATCAGTATTCCACTCTACCAGTATTCAAGATATAAACATTATTTCAATACATCTTCATGCTGGACCACTGTACAGAAATTGTCACACAATATTAACTTGGTCAATACTTTCTAGATATTCTGTACTTTCAGATTTGATTTTCTGCTTGATCCAAATGGGTTTTATTTTCAGCTTTTTAAATAGGGATATTTTCAGTATTCAGAATGTTTACTTGCAGTTTTTGGTTCCCTGTTTTCCTTGCATATGGCTTTTTCTTATCTATTTTTATTTCTTTGGATTTTCCTAATTTAAATTTTTAAGATAGTATATTTACCTTTAGGAAATGATAACATTAAGAAAACATTTAAATGCACTGTGCTAACATCCCATTTTATGGTTACATTATCACTTGTTCATATTTGTTCAAAGCACTTTTTAAATACCAGTTGTAATTGGAAGAATTTGGCAACTCCTAATCACTCATGGGACTCTATTACATAGATATTTAATTTTGTGCCAAACCACATTTATTAAAGGTTTTATTTTTTAAAAGCAAATATTATTTTCTGATAGCTAAAAAAATCTAACAAAGTGATTTTTCTTTAGTTTTACAGGGCAGTGTTCTAGATGCAAACTAGTTTAAACGAGAATAGCGAAATGCATCATATGAAGAATTTAGCGCTTATCAGCAATTCCAGGAATGTGTTGATTGTAAAAATTTTAACTGCTTTTACCAAGTGTGAAGATTTCCAGTGTGCTTCAGTGAATTTTCTAGCATTGTGAGCTAATGCTGGAAATCCTTAACGGAAACTCCATTTTGCTTTGGTTATTTGAAATATTGCTGTGGAGTACATAATGGAACATAGTATTAAAATGGTGACATCTCAAAAAATTATCTAGTATTAGTTTTTCCCCCAGTTGTGTGCTTGTCAAAGGTTTTTAAATTGTTTCATTATCATGTATTTACAAATTCATCCCCAAACATTTAATTTTAAATGTTTGGTATATTCTTTGATTGCCCCTTTAAAATTAACTAGTACAGATATCCTGTGAAAAATTATTTTAGAATATGTATCTGTATTAACTGGCCTATCTGTGGCTTTGGCACTGCTTACCTTTTTCTGTTTTTGAATCTCAGTCCTTGAGTATTAGGCCACCATCCTGGATTTTGTGATAGTTTTCTTGGCTTTCCTCTACTTTTGCTTGCCATTCATTTTTTAGTATTGTTTGCTAGCTAGTCTACTTCCACCCATACATAAAATGTGGGTGTTTTCTGAGAGTTCCAGCAACAAACTTTTCTCATTCTATGCGCTGCTGGAACACATCACCTAGTTCTATTATTTCCAATAATATCTATATGGTAATATTTCCGGAGCTGTATCCCCAGCCCATCTCTCTTCTTAGCTCCATTTCCAGTAATCACCAGGCATCTCTACATTTTGTCCTCAAACTCAGGCATTTAAACCCAATCTGTTCAGGACATCCGGGAAGATGGCGGTGTGAGCAGGGCGGCAGAAATCTCCTCCCAACACTATATTTATCTACGAAAACACAGAAAATACATCTATTCCTAAAAGAGAGACGAGAATACACAGGAAAGCGCACAGGGTGCAGCTACACACGAGAGGACTCGGCACCCCAAGAGGCGGGTAAGATACGGAGCCACGACCCGGCGGGACCCGAGCCCTCCCCCACCCCAGCGCACAGGCGGGAGGAGAGGATTCAGAGCCGGGAGGGAGTGGAACTACACCCCGCGAAGTAGTAGCCAGCCCCGGTGATCTGCGCGGGGAGCGCTGACCCACATTGCACAGTGCAGCGGAGATTGGAGAGACAGAGGGGCAGGATCTGAGCGGGGAATGCGCCAGGGGGCTTGCAGCCGGCTCCGGAAAGGAAAAAAAAAGTGTGCGCTTTCCTCAGTGGTCTTAAAGAGACAGGAGCCCAGCGGAGGAGCCGGAAAGCCCCAGCACACTCAGCCCAGCAGGCTGGGAGTCCTGGGGAGTTTCAGACGCCTTAGCTGGCGACTGAGGAAGCGTAGCCATACTTAACACTTCTCACTGAGATCAACAGCCTCCTATTCGTTCCCACCCCTGCCAGAGCGATAAAGGGCCCTGCGGAGCGGCACAGTCACAGCTGTGGAATAGTGGGGCAATAGCGCCACCTAGAGCATTCCCACAGAATCTACGTCCGGTGGGCATTTTTTTGTTTTTTTTTGTTTTGTTTTTGTTTTTTTCTTTTCTTTCTTTTTTTCTTTCTTTTTTTTCTTTTTTCTCTTTTTTTTCTCTTTTTTTTTCTTCTCTTTTTAAAGTCTTAAAGAGCCCAGCTGACATATGTGGCAACTATCAGTGACCAAATTATACAGCCATGAAAAGACAGAGGAATATGGTTCAGACCAAAATCAACCAGACAACCCCAGAGAGGGAGTCTGAAGGGATGGAAATGCACGGCCTCCCTGAAAAAGAATTTAGAATAAAAGTCATAACCATGCTGATGGACCTACAGAGAAATGTGCAAGAGATGAGGGAGGAAGTGAGGGAACTGAGGAAAGACAATACAGAAATCAGACAAGCGATTGACGGTCTTAACAGCAGAATGGATGAGATGCGAGAGACTGTTAATGGAATAGAAAACAGAGAACAGGAGTACAGAGCAGCTGAGGCAGAGAGAGATAAAAGGATTTCTAGGAATGAAAGAATATTAAGAGAACTGTGTAACCAATCCAAACGGAACAATATTCGCATTATAGGAGTACCTGAGGAAGAAGAGAGAGAAAAAGGGATAGAAAGTGTCTTTGAAGAAATAATTGCTGAAAACTTTCCCTCGCTGGGGAAGGAAGTAGTCTCGCAGTCCACCGAAGCTCATAGATCTCCCAGCACAAGGGACCAAAGGAAGACAACACCAAGACACACAATAATTAAGATGGCAAAGATCAAAGATAAAGACAGGGTATTAAAGGCAGCTAGAGAGAGAAAAAAGATCACCTACAAAGTAAAACTCATCAGACTATCATCAGACTTCTCAACAGAAACCTTACAGGCCAGAAGAGAATGGCATGATATATTTAACGTAATGAAACAGAAAGGCCTCGAACCAAGAATATTGTATCCAGCACGATTATCATTTAAATATGATGGAGGGATTAAACAATTTCCAGATAAACGAAAGTTAAGAGAATTTACGTCTCATAAACCACCACTACAGGATATCTTAAATGGACTGCTCTAGATGGTAGCACACCTAAGGCTAAAAAGATGTCACCAGAGGAAAAAAAAATCATAGCAAAGAAAGCAGACCATCCAAATACCAACTAAAGGCAAAGAATAAAACACCTATTATAGAAAGAATGGAGGAGGAGGAATAAGAAGGGAGAGAAAGAAAGAAACATCAGGCTGTGTTTACAATAACTTAACAAGAAAGTTAAGTTAGATTGTGAGATAGTAAAGAAGCAACCCTTGAACCCTTGGTAACCACGAATCTAAAGCCAGCAATGGCAATAAGTACATACCTATCAATAATCACCCTAAATGTAAATGGACTGAATGCACCAATCAAAAGACACAGAGTAACAGAATGGATAAAAAAGCAAGACCCATCTATATGCTGCCTACAAGAAACTCACCTCAAATCCAAAGATATACACAGACTAAAAGTGAAGGGATGGAAAAAGATATTTCATGCAAACAACAAAGAGGAAAAAGCAGGTGTTGCAGTACTTGTATCAGACAAAATAGACTTCAAAACGAAGAAAGTAGCAAAAGATAAAGGAGGACATTACATAATGATAAAGGGGTGAGTCCAAAAAGAAGATATAACCATTATAAATATATATGCACCCAACAAAGGAGCGCCAGCATATGTGAGACAAATATTAACAGAATTAAAGGAGGAAATAGACAGCAATGCATTCATCTTAGGAGACTTCAACACACCACTCACTCCAGAGGACAGATCAACCAGACAGAAAATAAGTAAAGACACAGAGGCACTTAAAAACACACTAGAACAGATGGACCTAACAGACATCTACAGAACTCTGCACCCAAAAGCAACAGGTTACACATTCATCTCAAGTGCACATGGAACATTTTCCAGAATAGACCACATACTAGGCCACAAAAAGAACCTCAGTAATTTCAAAAATATTGAAATCCTACCAACGAACTTCTAAGATCACCAAGGTATAAAACTAGAAATAAATTTTAGAAAGAAATCAAAAAGGCTCACAAATACATGGAGACTTAACAACACTCTCCTAATTAATCAATGGGTTAACGACCAAATCAAAACAGAAATCAAAGAATATATGGAGACTAATGACAACAACAACAACACAAAGCCACAACTTCTGTGGGACGCAGCAAAGGCAGTTCTAAGAGGAATGTATATTGCAATCCAGGCCTATTTAAAGAAGGAAGAATATTCCCAAATGAATAGTCTAAAGACACAATTACTGAAATTGGAAAAAGAAGAATAAATGAGGCCCAAAGTCACCAGAAGGAGGGACATAATAAAGATTAGAGAAGAAATAAATAAAATTGAGAAGAATAAAACAATAGAAAAAATCAATAAAACCAAGAGCTGGTTCTTTGAAAAAATAAACAAAATAGATAAACCCCTAGCCAGACTCACTAAGAGAAAAAGAGAATCTACACACATAAACACAATCAGAAATGAGAAAGGAAAAATCACGACGGACCCCACAGAAATACAAAGAATCATAAGAGAATATTATGAGAATCTATATGCTAACAAGCTGGAAAACATAGAAGAAATGGACAACTTCTTAGAAAAATACAACCTTCCAAGACTGACCAAGCAAGAAACAGAAAAACTAAACAGACCAATCACCAGCGACGAAATCGAATTGGTAATCAAAAAACTACCCAAGAACAAAACCCTGGGCCTGATGGATTCACCTCTGAATTCTACCAGACATATAGAGAAGAAATAACACCGATTCTCCTTAAAGTTTTCCAAAAAATAGAAGAGGAGGGAATACTTCCAAACTCATTCTATGAAGCCAGCATCACTCTAATACCAAAACCGGCAAAGACCTCACCAAAAAAGAAAATTACAGACCAATATCCCTGATGAAAGTAGATGCAAAAATACTCAACAAAATATTAGCAAACCGAATCCAAAAATACATCAAGAGGATCATATACCATGATCAAGTGGGATTCATCCCAGGGATGCAAGGATGGTACAACATTCGAAAATCCATCAACATCATCCACCACATCATCAAAAAGAAGAACAAAAACCACATGATCATCTCCATAGATGCTGAAAAAGCATTTGACAAAATTCAGCATCCATTCCTGATTAAAACTCTCAACAAAATGGGTATAGACGGCAAGTACCTCAACATCATAAAGGCTATATATGACAAACCCACAGCTAACATCATACTTAACGGCGAGATGCTGAAAGCTTTTCATCTAAGATCCGGAACAAGACAAGGATGCCCACTCTCTCCACTGTTATTCAACATAGTACTGGAGGTCCTAGCCACAGCAATCAGACAAAACAAAGACATACAAGGCATCCAGATTGGTAAAGAAGAAGTCAAATTGTCACTATTTGCAGATGACATGATACTGTACATAAAAACCCTAAAGACTCCACTCCAAAACTACTAGAACTAATATCTGAATTCAGCAAAGTTGCAGGATACAAAATTAACACACAGAAATCTGTTGCTTTCCTATACACCAATGATGAACTAACAGAAAGAGAAATCAGAAAAACAATTCCATTCACAATTGCATCAAAAAGAATAAAATACCTAGGAATAAACCTAACGAAGGAAGTGAAAGACCTGTACTCTGAAAACTACAAGACACTCCTAAGAGAAATTAAAGAGGACACTAACAAATGGAAATGCATCCCATGCTCTTGGCTAGGAAGAATAAATATTGTCAAAATGGCTATACTACCTAAATCAATCTACAGATTCAATGCAATCCCTATCAAACTACCAACAGCTTTCTTCAATGAACTGGAACAAATAATTCTAAAATTCATATGGAACCACAAAAGACCCCGAATAGCCAAAGCAATCCTGAGAAGGAGGAATAAAACAGGGGGAATTACACTCCCTGATTTCAAGCTCTACTACAAAGCCACAGTAATCAAGACAATTTGGTATTGGCACAAAAACAGACCCACAGACCAGTGGAACAGAATAGAATATCCAAACATTAACCCAAACATATACAGTCAATTAATATTTGATAAAAGTGCCTTGGATATACAATGGGGAGATGACAGCCTCTTCAGCAGCTGGTGTTGGAAAAACTGGACAGCTACATGTAAGAGAATGAAACTGGACTACTGTCTAGCCCCATACACAAAGGTAAACTCAATGTGGATCAAAGACTTGAATGTAAGTCATGAAACCATAAAACTCTTAGAAAAAAACATAGGCAAAAATCTCTTGGACATAAACATGAGCAACTTCTTCATGAACATATCTCCCCGGGCAAGGGAAACAAAAGCAAAATGAACAAGTGGGACTATATCAAGCTTAAAAGCTTCTGTACAGCAAAGGACACCATCAGTAGAACAAAAAGACATCCTACAGTATGGGAGAATATATTCATAAAAAACGTATCTGATAAAGGGTTGACATCCAAAATATATAAAGAACTCATGCACCTTAACAAACAGAAAGCAAATAATCCAATTAAGAAATGGGCAGAGGACATGAATAGACACTTTTCCAAAGAAGAAATTCAGATGGCCAACAGGCACATGAAAAGATGCTCCACATCGCTAATCATCAGAGAAATGCAGATTAAAACCACAATGAGATATCACCTCACACCAGTGAGGATGGCCAACATCCAAAACACAAACAACAACAAATGTTGGCGAGGATGTGGAGAAAAGGGAACCCTCCTACACTGCTGGTGGGAATGCAAATTAGTTCAACCATTGTGGAAAGCAGTATGGAGGTTCCTCAAAAAACTCAAAATAGAAATACCATTTGACCCAGGAATTCCACTCCTAGGAATTTACCCTAAGAATGCAGCAGCCCAATTTGAAAAGGACAGATGCACCCCTATGTTTATTGCAGCACTATTTACAATAGCCAAGAAATGGAAGCAACCTAAGTGTCCATCAGTAGATGAATGGATAAAGAAGATGTGGTACATATACACAATGGAATATTATTCAGCCATAAGAAGAAAACAAATCCTACCATTTGCAACAACATGGATGGAGCTAGAGGGTATTATGCTCAGTGAAATAAGCCAAGCCGAAAAAGACAAGTATCAAATGATTTCACTCATATGTGGAGTATAAGAACAAAGAAAAAAACTGAAGGAACAACACAGCAGCAGACTCACAGAACCCAAGAACGGACTAATAGTTACCAAAGGGAAAGGGACTGGGGAAAATGGGCGGGAAGGGAGGGATAAGAGGGAAAAAGGGGCATTACGATTAGCAGATGTAATGTTGGGGGGGCACGGGGAGGGCAGTACAACTCAGAGAAGACAAGTAGTGATTCTATAGCATCTCACTACGCTGATGGACAGTGACTGTAATGGGGTTGGTGGGGGGGACCTGATGAAGGGGTAGTTTAATAATCGTAATATTGCACATGTAATTGTAAATTAATGATAATAAAATAAATTATATTAAAAATAAATAAATAATAAATAAACCCAATCTGTTCAAAACTGAAATATTTTGACATCTCTCTATCTCCTCACTCCTTGTCTCTTATATTTCCTATCTTAGGCAACTCATACCACTAATCACCTTATCAACTAAGTAGAAATTCAAAAATGATACCTCCTCTCCTCTGATTCTCTTATTTTCTGTATTCAATTTTATTCATGTCCTATAGATTCTACCTCTGTTTAAAAACCCTTTCTCCATCCTTAGTTCATAACCTCATTATTTTGTCTTGATTATACTAACAGTTTTCTGATTATTTCCTGCTTCTAGTTCTTCCCACCTCCAGTTTACTCTCTACCCTGCCACTACTGCTAGAATATTCTTTCTAGAATGCAAAGAAAGTAAAAAAGAAAATGAGAAGAAAAACATTTGCAATATGTAGAGTGATGTAAGTTGCTCTTTTAATAAAAATAACTGAATAAATTTAAAGATGCAAATCTTGTTTGTCATGATCCTTACTTAATAGGAAAGTAACTTCCCATCCATATTTCTGTAAAATCCAAAAGACATTGTATCAGTATCCGAGGCTCCAGCCACACTAAAACATTTGCTTCCATACCTGTCTCCTTTTGCCAACTTCTTCCCCTGGTGAAACCAACTCAGTCTACAAAACTTACCTTAGTTGTTACTTCTGACTGAGCAAATATTTTTAAATCTCTTTCTGAAAGAGTGAAGTACAGATGCAATCATAAAGGTAATGAGATACATCTGAACATGTTCAATTATTTTACAGTCATGGATATCTGCCTTTGTATCATAGTCTAAGTGTGTCTCTGACATCAACTCCCACCCAGTCCACATGCTATCTATGAAAATTTTATGTTTATTTTGTTTTCCCATTTCTCAGTTACGTTCTCTCTGAGGAAATAAATTGCATCTTTTATGTTCCTTCTGAAGAGCACAATGTCATACACAGAGTATAGACATTCAGTAAATGTTTATCAATTTAATGAATTAATATCATCCTGATTACATTTCTTGTAAAGCTATTTGACTAGTAGAAAAAAATTTCTACAAGTCTTTGTGGAAGTACATCTTCCTTCCTTTTAGTAATGAAATGTTTTATTTATTTGTTCATTCATTCAATAAGATGAGTTATGCAACAATTACACATAGGCAAAGCTATACAAAATGCAATAAATTGATAGGATTAAAAAGTGATTGTGAAAGCTCAGACTGGGGACATTCTACAGAATAGATGGTCATTACTCCCTGAGACTGTCAAGGTCATGAAAATCAAGAAAAGTCTGGGAAACTGTTATAGACCAGGAGTGACATGACAACCAAATGAACTGTGGCACCTGAGACTGGATCTGGGAAAACAAATTGAAGAAGTAGTAGAATCCAAATAAAGTCTGGAATTTAGCTAATAGTAACATGTTAAAGTCAGTTTCTTAGTTTGACAGATGTACTATGGTAACATAAGATATTAATGAAGGAAACTGTGGGAGGGGTATAGGAGAACAGCTCTCTGTACTCTCTTTGAAACTTTTATGTAAATCTAAAATTCCAAAATAAAAAGTTTACCTTCAAAATCAATTATAACTCACCAAGTAACTTAATTGTTAACATAATATAATATGCAGATTATCTAAATAGTATGCCCTCTTAAAGAATGCTTGCAATAAATGTACTTCAGATCTTAAAAATGCATATCTTTTTAATAAAATAGATGGAAAGTTATAATTGTTAAAAATGTAAATTTTGTTTTGTTATATGCTACTTGCCATAAGATTGATTTTACATTAAGGACATCTAAATGCTTTCATGATCACATACTACAGTGTTAGTGATCTGTTTTCTGTCAGCATTTGAAGACATTATTTTTACATGTTTTTGTCAAAATTTTTGTTTAAAACTCTGACCCTGAAATCAATAAAAATTTATATTGACTTTTTTCTACTCAAATATTATAGACCATTTTTAATTTTTATACTTTTAAAATCTCTCTTACAGCAAAATATGTTTGAGCAATTGTTCTTTTCTTCTATTACAAAAGTAAGACATCCATTTTCTGATATCAGAGAACATATTTAAGCAGAGGGCAAGCATACATTTGTTTCTCCCTCTTATTAATGTTTTGCTGGAGAGGAAATGTTAATGCAGCCACTTTTTTTTTTTAACTCCTCTTGCTGAAAACTCCTGTAAGGAAATTCACAAGAAATACACAAGGTTTTTTTTTTTTGATGGTTCTTTTCATTTTTATCTCCTGCTGTGACTTTGACAGTCAGAGTTGCAGTAAGAGACAGAAATAAAAGAAGCCTTAAGGAATGTTATAGCCTCATGCTGTGCATTTAGAAGATGACAGGATTTTTTGGCTTGCTTCCTCTGGCCCATGACTAAAAGAACTGTCACCAGGTCACAATGCTAAGGGGAAGTAATGAGAACATATTTCCTCATGCAGCCTACACAGAGGACTTTGATGCTTATGGCCCGCCCAAGTCAATCTGAAACTCTGAGGCTAAAAATTTCTATGGCATGATCCAAACCATATTACTGGGAAAGAGAGTTGGCAAAGCTCTATGTACAAGTTTCACACAGTAGGCATATAATAAGCATTTATTAATGATAATGACATGAAAAGTTGCCTTTCTGGACACTGTGCCAGCAAGAGTCTATTTTGTCTCTACTGTAGCTAATATATTCTCAACAAGAAATGATAAAATCAGTGTGGTGGATTTGATCTTCTCATTTTTCTGTAGAAAGGTGTCTACAACTCTTCATCAGCCAAAAAGGAATTACATGGCCACTAATGAGGATCCTTAGGGCTATGCAATAGCTAATAATATTTCTCAATGGGAGACTCAAGAATTGCCTGTGAAAAGACTTCAAAATACTGAATTCCTCAAATTAATAGTTCTTGGGAAATATGTGAGAGTAAAATCACATAGGCTAGAAATAAGGAAGAATTAGCTTCTGGTGGTTATAAAATGGTTAAATTTAATAATTTTAAAAAACAAACATTTTTAGGTAAGGTAGGCCTATTTTTTTCATATGGTATGATTTTTTTGAAGTATTGTTAATATACCATCTTATATTGGTTTTTGAGTATAAAATACAGTGGTTCACCAGCTACACATATTATTAAATCTTTGCCCTACTACTACAGTTACTATCTGTCAGCATATGAGGGATGTTACAGAATCATTGTCCATATTCTCCATGTTGTACTACCATTTCTGTGACCCACTTATATTATGATTGAGAATTTCAGTGCCCTTCTATCCCACTCACTCTCCTCACCCACCCACTCCAGTCCTTCTCCCATGGTAACCACCAGTCACTTCTCAGTGTCTATGAGTCTACTGCTACTTTGTTCACTTTGTTTTGTTTTGTGTTGTTTTTATATTCCACAAATAAGCAAAATCATATGGTATCTGTCTTTCTCTGATTTATTTCACTTAGCATAATACCCTCTAGGTCCATCCATATCACAAATGGCAGGATTTCTTTCTTTTTATGGCTGAATAATATTCCATTGTGTATATGTACCACATCTTTTTTATCCATTCATTTATTGATGGACACTTTGGTTCCTTCCATATCTTGGCTATTGTAAATAATGCAGTAATAAACAGGGTTGCATATATATTTTCAAATCAGGGATTTTGTTTTCTTCAGGTAACTTCCTAGAAGTGGGATTACTAGGTCATATGGTATTTCTATTTTTATTTTTTTGAAGAACCTCCATATTGCTTTCCACAATGGCTGCATCAATTTACGATCCCACCAACAGTGGAGGGTTCCCTTTTCTCCACATGCTCACCAACACTTGTTTCTTGTCCAAGAAAAAATGCTCATTCTTATGTTCAAGAGATTTTTGCCTGTTTTCTTCTAAGAGTTTTATGGTTTCATGCCTTACATTGAAGTCTTTGATATGTTTTGAGTTTACATTTGTATATGGAGTTAGACAGTAATCCAGTTCCATTCTCTTGCATGTAGCTGTGCAGTTTTGCCAACCAACACCAGTTTTTGAAGACTGTCTTTTCACCATTGTATATTCAAAGCTCCTTTATCGTATATTAACTGATCACATATGCATGGGTTGATATCTGGACTTTCTATTCTGTTTCATTAATTTATGGGTCTGTTCTTGTTCCAGTACCATACTGTTTTGATTATTGTAGCTTTGCAGTAGAGTGTGAAGTAAAGGAGCAATATGCCCCAAATTTTGTTCTTTCTCAGGATTGCTTTGGTTTTTTGAGGTCTTTTGTGGTTCCATGTGAATTTTAGGATTATTTGTCTAAATCATTGAAAAATGCCATTGATATTTTCATAGGGATTGCATTGAATCTGTAGATTTCTTTGGACTGGATGGCTATTTTGACAATATTAATTCTTCCTACCCATGAACCACAGAATAGATTTCCATTTCTTTGTGTCTTTTTTAATTGGCCTCATTAGTGTCTTACAGTTTTCAGAGTACAGGTCTTTCACAGCCTTGGTTAGGTTTATTCCTAGGTATCCTATTCTTTTGGATGCAATTATAAATAGAATTGTTTTCCTGATTTCTCTTTCTGCTAGTTCATTGTTAATATATAGAAATTCAACAGATTTCTGGGTATTAATTTTGAATCCTGCAACTTTGCTGAATACAGATATTAGTTCTAATTGTTTTTTCAGGGATTCGTTAGGGTTTTCTATATATAATATCATTTTATCTGCAAATAATGACAGTTAAACTTCTTCCCTACCAGTTTAGATCCTTTTTATCTCTAATCTTCTCTGATTGTGATGGCTAGGAACTTCAGGACTTTGTAGAATAAAAATGATGAGAGTGGATGTCCTTGTCTTGTTTCTTATTTTAGAAGAAAAGCTTTCAGCTTTTTGCCATTCAGTATGATGTTAGCTGTGGGTTTTTCATATATAGCCTTTGTTTTGTTGAGGTATATTCCATTTTGCTGAGATTTTTTATGATCAATGGTTGTTGAATTTTGTCATGCTTTTTCAGTATCTGTTGAGATGATCATGTGGTTTTATCATTTTTGTGAATGTGGTGTATAATGTTGATTGATTTATGAATATTGTACCATCCTTGCATCCCTGGGATAAATCACATTTGGTGGTGATGGATGATCCTTTTGAAGTATTTTTGAATTTGGTTTGCTAATTTTTTGTTAAAGATTTTTCTTATCTATGTACATCAGTGATATTGGTCTACAATTTTTTTTTTGTAATGTCTTTGGTTTTGGTATTAGAGTGATGCTAGCCTTATAGAATGAGTTTGGAAGTATTCCCTCCTCTTCTATTTTTTGAAATACTTTGAGAAGGATGAGTATTAGCTCTTCTTTAAATGTTTGATAGATTCAGCTTTGAAGCCATCTGGTCTCGATTTTTGTTTCTGGAGATTTTTTTTTGATTACCAGTTCAATTTCATTACTTTCAATTTGGTCCATTCAGATTTTCTTTTTCTTCCTTGGTCAGTCTTGGAAGGTTGTATTTTTCTAGGAATTTCCATTTCTTCTAGGTTGTCCAGTTTATTGGCATATAATTTTTCTGAGAATTTTCTAGTAATTCTTTGTATTTCTCTATGAATTGTGACTATTCCTTTTTCATTCTTATTTTTATTTGGATACTCTCTTTTTTCTTGATAAATCTGGCTAGGGGTTTGTCTATTTTATTTATTTTCTCAAGAAACCTGCTCTTGGTTCAATTGATTCTTTTTCTATTGTTTTAGTCTTCTCTATTTTATTTATTTCTGCTCATATATTTATTATCTACCTCCTTCTACTAACTTTGGTTTCATTTGTTCTTCTTTTTCTTGTTTTTTTTAATTGAGAGTTTAAACTGTTTATTTGGGATTGTTTTTGTTTCTTGATGTAGGCCTGTATTCCTATGTACTTCTCTCTTAGAACCACTTTTGCAGCATCCCACAAATTTTGGACTGTTGTATTTTTTTTTACAATTTTTTATTAAGTTATTATTGATATACACTCTTATGAAGGTTTCACATGAAAAAAATGTGATTACTACACTCACCCATATTATGGAGTTTCCCCCTATACCCCATTGCAGTCACTGTCCATCAGTGTAGTAAGATGCCACAGAGTCATTACTTATCTTCTCTGTGCTGCACTATCTTCCCCATGATCTCCCCCAAACCATGTGTATTAATCATAATACCCATCAATCCCCTTCTCTCTCCCACTGTACCCACCCTCCCCCACCCCTCTCCTTTGGTAAATGCTATTCCCTTCTTGGAGTTTGTAAGTCTGCTGCTGCTGTTTTGTTCCTTCAGTTTTGATTCATTGTTATACTCCACAAATGAGGGAAATGTTGTATTTTTGTTTTAACTTGTCTCCATGTATTGCTTGATTTCTGTTTTGGTTTGTTCATTGATCCACTGATTATTTAGAAGCATTTTGTGTATCTTCAATGTGTTTGTGGGCTTTTTGTTTTCTTTGTGTAATTTACTTCTAGTGTCATACAGTTATGGTCTGAGAAGTTGCTTGATGCAATTTAAATATTTTTGAATTTATTGAGGCTCTTTTTGTGGCCTAGTATGTGATATATTTTGGAGAACATTCGATGTACACTTGAGAAAAATGTGTATCCTGCTGCTTTTTGGTGGAGTGTTCTAGATGTCTGTGAAGTCCATCTGGTCCAATGTGTTATTCATGGAAGATAGGCCTAATTTTTAAAGTGCTTAGTCCATCAGAATGACATGTTTTAAAGATTAATATGCCTTTTTTAAGCTGCACTGTAGGCAATCTTGTTAACTTTTTTAGAACTGTTTAATAATGTATTTGTTAAATGGATTCTAAATTTTCATGAATTTATATATGCACACTCACATATATATTTTGTTATAAAAAATAAAATGGAATGCTCTTCTTTACATATTAAAATATGCAAATCAAAATTTTGAAATTGCAAAAATGTAAAATGTGTTCCTCAAAGAAATGAAATAATACCTCCTGAATATAATTCTTTTTAAAGAGTTGGCACCTGTGCAAAGTTAGAGAGAACATAATCCTCATAAGACCACCCTCATTTCTGACACCAGTTTTGAGTTCAGAGATTCCAAAAACCACTCTCAGATTCAAAAATTTGTTAGAATGATTCACAGAAATTTCTGAAGGTTGCTATACTCATGGTCATAGTTCATTATAGTCAAAGTATACAGATTCAAATCAGACAAGAGAAGAAAGGCATAGTAGAGTGCAGGAGAGTTCCAAATATGTGGATTCTACTTATCTTTTCCCTGTGGAATCAAGACAGTATGACTGACCCAATATCAACTGCCAACCATGGATGCTCACCCAAGTTTTTATGTCCAGAATTTTAATTGAGCCTCTACCACATAGCTATGATTGATTTCCCATGTATGTCACTGATCTCAGTCTTCACCTACTCCAGACATCATCTAATAGCTGTTGACCCAAAGCCCATCCTACATCACATTTTTGTTATTGCTCAGAGCCCCCACCCTAAGTCACATTTTAACTATCTGGTTATCCCAGGGCCCCTAAGCAAAGATACTCCTGTCAAGCATGACAATACAAAGATTTAGGTATTTACCTCACAGAAGCCAAGGGGAAAGGCCAGATCTCATTTTGAGTAAGGTTAAATTCTTTACCACAGGACCTAATAAGTGTGTGGCCACATTGTTTCTGCCTTACTTTTTAAAAATCCACTGCCATATCAATAGCTCAGAGCAAAGCAGACTGACTCTATTTTAGTTTGTGTACAGAATTGATTCATCTGTTTTTTTACTGTTTTTAATTCCAGCTCATGGAGTAGATGGTTAAAGATGTATATACATATATAATATGTTGATTATATATATATATGTTTTATAAAATATAAATTTTGTAAAGATTATATAGATTTTTCAATATGACAAAAATTCTCCTTAGAGAAATTTTGACTAGCCATACTGAGTTCTGTTAATTTAACTCCCATCTTCAAAGTACAGAAGTGTTCAATTTTGACTTATAATTTATTCTTTTAAGAACTTAGCATTTCCCTCCTAGGTTATGATGAACTTTGATATAGCAACAATAAAGTAATTATCTTTCCTCTAGTGTTGAGGAAAAGCAATATAACAAGAAATAGTCCCCTGCTCTAGTTAAAAATTTTGATTTGTAGACTAAATAAAAGCACAGAAACCTTCATGAATACAGTGATTATTTGAATGAAATTTTCACTACCGCCTCCAACTTCAGGCCATCACTACTGAGTAACAATTCTCTATGGGTCTCTCGTATTTCTTATTTTAGACTACTTTTTCAAGAAAATTTGTATAGTTAACAGCCTTGGATGAAAGAGAAGGTGTCTCACTCTAAAGCAAAAAGTAGATTTGTTTACTGTCTAGTATAATAAATTTAATGTCCGACTCTAGGCAAAGTTTTGGCAGCCCTACTGTTTTATATTAAAGGTTTAGTTTCCTATTCTATAATGCAGCCCACTGAGTATACGTATGTCATCTATCACTGTGAGTACTGGGGCTTTGGGAACTGACACAAATTCTAATATTTGGTTACCCCTATAGCTAGGAGTATTAAAGTCCTTTGTCTCTGATCTAGGTGTCTCTTATCTTCAACCAGTATCCATGAAACTGTGGCAGACTAATATTTAAGCTTGCAAATAGGATAAACCTTCACAGTTCTTAACAGTCTTCTTCTTTCTTCAGTCATAAAAAGTGTTTCCTTTTTGTCTTTCCTCCTCTGATTTCTAACCTCTTTAATGCACCATAGTATGCCACTGTCTGATAATTTTTTCTAATGTCCACCTCTGGCCCAAATCTCATGGCTACCCATTTTTTATTGATCAATCAAGTACAAACTTTAATTCACTAAAGCATTCATTTATTTAAAAATTTAAAGTATTTACTACTTACTTTTTAGGCACCTGAAATAAACAATGAACAAGCTACTTGTACAAATGGTCCCCAGAAGCTTGAGGACAAGTACAATGCTTTAAGCTGTAACTCTCCAATATTGGCTTAATGTATCTTGTCTTATTTTACATTATTACCTTCAAAGAACCTATACTTCAGCAACCTGGATTGAGTCTCAAAATAGGCCCTGTGATTTTCCAACCCAATGCTTTTGTTCATCCCTATATCTAATATACTGTGCTCCTGGATCTCTACCTGTTAATAACCCATCCATGCTCTGCAGCCCTTTATAATAACAATTTCTTTACAAATGTGTTTTAACTCCACTTAGAGAATCTTTTCATTTGTCTCCATTCATATGATACTCACTTATATTGTAATCATTAAATCTACTCCTTTATTTTATACCAGATGATGGCTACTTGAGGAAATATAAAATATCTTGTGTATATTTTATGTTTTACATTCCCTTATGCTTAGTAGGTGCTCTGTAAAATTGGAATGGATAAAAAATTAAATAAAAATATGAGAAACATTCAAAGTCTTGGACATCAAGCCAAAAATATTATTGAATTATTATCATCTGCCAGCCAAATGCAAATGTTAGATTCACTTTCTTTCTTCATACTTGCCCATTTGAGCACCAGCAGTACAAATCACAGGCCCACTGGTCTGAGCTTAGCACTGTCTGGGCCTTATTGACCTCATTTTTTAGAACTAAATAAAAATTGTAATTAGATTTTGTGCCTTACTGTGTGAGGAGCTTCAGAGCTTCTGACAAGTAATAAATAATCTGAAACATAAATTTATATAATATCATTGAATGAAGTTTCATTCTAAAAACAAAATAATTTATTTCCATTTTAATCAATATCATAAACATCTGTGGCATCATTATTAAAATTACTATAATTTATATTAATCATATTCTATATTAGTTATATTATGCTTAACCAGCATTGTTTTCATAATGATGTAATACATATATATATATATATATACTTTTATATTATATAATCATGTTTAGTATATTTGCTATTAAAATTTTTTGACTTTATTATGTGTCAGACACCTTAAATGCTTTACATACTAACAGTAACTCCAATCTGTAGATGTTATTATTATTTTCATATGTAATGGGGAAGAGAAATTCAAGTCTAGAGACATTAAGTAACTTGCCACGGGACATAAGTAACCTTGAAGATCAATGTACATAATGATTGAGAAGTAAGATATCAAGAGTCATGCTTTATTTGGGGCTTATGCACCTTTATAAAGGCTGTTTTCATTAAGTGTAATCCTTGACAAGAGAAATGGAGAAGAGTCATACTCATAGGTTGTTTAGGGGTGTTTCTCCTAAGGTTTTTAAAGTTAGGGAAGGAGAATAATAATAGAGTTTGGATTAACAGAATGTGGATTGATAAAATTTAGTATTGCAACAGTTTTATCTCTTTAGCATTTATAATAAAAACTAAGTAAAAAGGCTGATTATAGTAAAACTATTTCCCCAAATCATGAGTATTACTTAATTAATTCTTGAAGAACAAAATGTTATATATACATATATATATATATATATATATATATATAAAATGAGTCATTATGAATACCTGAACAGAACGTTAAAAATAGTACAGAACTAACATTGAAATTTATAGAGAAGCAAAATTAAAATATTGTTGTCTCTGGTTTTGACTAAAGAGACTGTATATGTTAAACAGTATGTAAAATTAGACTTTTCATACTGCCTTGACCCAGGGATTCAACATCATCTCAATACTTAATATGCTTTATTTTAGTTTGGCTTCACAACTAACTAATGGTTTCTTAAAGCTAACAATGAGAAATGGTTTTAAGGTTTAGTTCTTTTCTACCTCTATGATTACTTTATAGCCCATTTCTGTCCCTCTCCAATAATAGGGCAGTAAGAAAGGAAGCTGTCTTAATGCCCTTTTCTCCTTATTTGAGATAAAAGGAGGACATACAGGGATTGAGGTCCAAAATCATGCTTGGGTAGTGTTTTTTTCAATGTCTCCTATGAATTCTCTTCTATTATTGCTTTACCTGCCTTGTATTTCATGATGCTACCAAGATGTTTAGAGACTGTACAAGCAAAAAGAATCATTATCACCTAATGATCATTCGAAGAGTCTAAATAGGCACAAGCATCAAAGATTCACCTCTGTTATATACCTAGTAAATTTTAAACTAATGAACTCTAGGATACAAAGTGAAATATTGAGCCTGCCAATTGGATAGCTATTTTAAAAATCCATTATTTACAGTTTTCTCCATAAAGAATCAATGCATATAATTTCCGATAAGATCTGAATCAACATGGAGCGTTCATATATCATAGTTTTTTTCAAAGTACTTGACAGGCATTAAATAACTGATCAGAAACACAATCCTGGACAATCAAATTATGACTGAATGGTCAGTTTAACCACAAAAATAAAAACAATGCATTCCTTCCATTTCACTCAGTGTAATGAAATTACTCCTTGTATATTCAAAATGGTTGTTATTAATACAAAAGCAAAGTAGTGCCTTTGAAAAGTTTTGTGAACACATCATGAATCACTTTTGTAAAATGCATGTTTTAAACAAGTAACCTGGATAAGACCCAATTTTCAAGCATAATTGGTATTTGATGAATGTTTGTTGAATACAAATCGTAGTAATAGAATTCAAAGGGGAAAAAAACAGTTACCTAAAGAAATATTTCTGTAACACTTCTTGAAGGAATTGATATCTAATAAAATGCTACTGGATATTTATTTATACTAAAAGTTTGATTAATTGTGCCAACTAAAATTTCATTAGATTATGTGGACTCTTGCAACTATGGGAAAAACTGTGTTCCTGGAAGTCATGCTGCATGTGATCAACATTAAATTTCTACTTTTGGGCATATGATAAATTCCAATATGGTCAATTTGGGGAAATACTGATGGTTCCTAAAAATGTTTGCAAATTTAATCTAGTGAATTTTAGTATGGTGTCTCAAAAAGTTATATCCCACTGATTTTTCTTCTAATAGAATTTATAAATTTAATTAAAACACAGAATAAAAAATTGTGTAAAACCATGATTTAAGCTTATTTACTTCAGATATCAAATATATGAAAGACCAAAATGTAGTTGGAGTATCTTACTGTGAACATATTAAAAATATAATGGCTATATTCTCCTACAGAATATAGTTTGTTTTTAGAAAATTAATATACATTTTTAAGTTTATGATATTCATTATTTCATTAAAGTATTTCAATAAATAAAAGTATTTTTTAATTTATCATATTCCTTATTTAATTAAATCAATCAGCCTGCTAAAATGAAATGTACCAATATATCATAAAAATTATTCATGCTTTGATGGAAACTCTCAGGACATTGATACATGTAAATGATCACATGTTGGAAAAATATGTTTAGTCCTTTTACCTACAAAATTGCAAATGAAGTTTTTGTATTCATTTGATCTTGTAGTTAAATTTCTATATACGTTTTAGAATTTCTTGTTTCTTGTAAAATAAATCTGTAACAGTTATAGTAATACATTGACTATTGGTATACACCTATTTGATCAACTTTTATGAACATTTAAGTCATTCTATTTTTTTCCTTTTTTTTTGAAAAGGCTGCCTACACCTTTAAAAGAATTCTATGTTGGGTGTCCTGGAGATTGGTGTTCAAAAAACATAATCCTGATATCCCATGGGATGAATGATGCTATAGCATTCCAAATTAATTCAGGCAATTGAACTAAAATACACATAATTTATTCACATACTTGAACACATTTGAATACAAGGAAATCAACCTAATTCTTTACATGTCAGTGAAATAGGGATTTTACTGAATTACACTGTTCTATATGTTTTCTTGAAAATTTCAATACTTTGGAGCTTTAATATTATGGTAACTTTTTATGATAGCTGAAGGAAAATTAAAGATTAAATTTTTTTATCTTAAAAATAGAATAAGTAAAACATTAAGTACTTTCATTTAAAATGTCAAGAAAGACTATTTAGAAAGAAAATTCCAACTTCTAATGTTGCTCTTCATTTGCAATACTGTCTGGGCCTCTTCTCTTGTAGTAGAAGACCTTAAACCAAAACCTAAAGACCTGGGTGAGCTCTGTTCCTGTGCACTATACTGAATTTTCCAGAAGTCATTAAATTTCTCTGAGATCCATCTTACTCACTGAAAAAGAGACACAATAATGCCTTTCCCAAATTTCTGGATAATTGGAAATAAACTTCATAAGAAATATGAAAATTGCTCAGTACAAAAATACTATAATACTATGTATTCATTTTCTATTGCTGGCATGACAAACTGTCACAAATTTAGCAACTTAAAACAGCAGTTTTTATTCCATAGTCTTTACATCAGCAGTCCAATTGATTTAAGCAGATTCTCATCTGTGTGTTTTCATAAGGCTGAAACCAAGGTTTTGGCTGGCTTAGGTCTTGTTGTAAAGCTCTGGGAAGGCTAGAATGCTTCCAGACTCTTTCCAGTTGTGGCAGAATCCAATTCCTTGTGGTTGTAGGACTGAAGTTTCATTAATCTGTTGTTCCTAGAGAACCCTCAGGTCCTTGCATGTAGGTCCCTGCATGTCAGAGCCAGCAACAGCATGTCAAATCCTTATGCTTGGAAGCTGTCTTGACTGGCCCTTCTGCCACCATTCTCTTGCTCCTTTTCCACTCCATCTCTCTTATGCTTCCAGATAGAGAAACTTCTCTACTTTTAAGGGCTCATGTGATTAGATTAGGCCCACCTAGATGGATTGATAATATAACACAATCTCTTTATTTTCATGTCTGTAGACTTAATTTTATCTTCAAAGTCCTTTATACCATGTAAGGTAACAACATATTTGCAGGTTCCAAGGATTAGGGCACCAACATCTTTAGGATTCCATTATTCTGTCTACCACATACTGTAATACAAATGTAAAGCTATTTTATTAGTTTGTGAATGGAAATAGAATAATAAGTTTGGGAAATTTTAATAATGATCAGAGGGTAGTATTAATGTTAATATTAGAGTGACTAAATATCTTTTAATCGGACATGAGTCCAATAAAAATCTGATCAGAATGCTGAAAGAAAAGGGGACTTGTGGGATAAATGGCCACAGATTAAGCAGATTCCATATTGGAGACTAATTCTTAACATTCTAGATACAAATATATATACTTAACAAAAATTTCCCCCAAAATATAATTTAATAAAATTAATGTTAATTAAACAGATGAATATGAACATATGTATTATCTGCAATGATTTGCTTTAACAGGGCTGTTAATCCTAATTTAAAGCAACCTTGATTAATGTAAGGCTAAAGATGTTAGAACTGAGTAGCAGAGGTATAATGAAATGAACATGTTAATAAACTTTATTAGCAAATATATGTCATAGTTAAAACTTAATATATGTACTTACATGCAGGCAAATTTGCTTCCATATAGTTTTTAGTTACTCTGGCACTAATATAGATACATTATTCTTAATATTTTAAGTTATGGGATAGGGAAAAGGTCATCTGCACTTCTTATAATTAAAGAACTTGTTTGCTTTAGTTTTTGTTGTTTTTAATGTCAGTTTAATTCTTTTCTATTTGAGGAAGAGACTTAAGTAGGGCCATTTCCATGTAGGTATTCCAATGTTTCAAAATATAGCCCTATTCCACACACATTTGAAATGTACTTTTTTTGTTGAAAGTGAAGGACTTTTATTAAATTAAAAAATTAGTAATGAAATTATTAAATTTGTGCTTAATATTTAACACAGATTTTAGAGTTAATCACTTTTCTTAAGAAGTACAGTTTCCTACTGAGAAAGAGTAGAGCTTATTTTTGAAGTATAAAAGTCATATCTCTGACGCAATGAATTTGAATATTTCAGCATCCATTATGTAACCTTACAATTTATAGAAAAAAGATTAAGTTTTAGGGTCTTCATTAAGTCCTGAAATCTTTTCGGTGTAACTGTATTGACACTGACATAATCACCATGAGGATAAGAAACATTGCCTTATTATCACAGTGATCATTAGTCTTTATGAAATAACATACATTCTTATTGAAGTTTTCAAATATTGGGAAGTTATAAATTTTATTTCTTATAGATAATATCTATTTTAGGCATTTGGTATAGAGTGAATCTCCAGAGGTAGTTTCTATTTTGTTATTTTCTTTTCTTTTGATATAATTTCCTAAAATTGTCAATGTACACCTCAAATACCTTTTCTGTTAAGCAATATAAATAAATATTTAACCATATATTTCAATCCTTGAGTTTCCTAGATCCATACTTGATATGCCTTTGTTTTAGTAAGCATTCTCCAGAGAAATAAAAACAATAGGATGTATGTGTGTGTGTATGTATAAATACATATGTGTGTGTGTGTGTGTGTGTGTGTAGAGAGAGAGAATACTGTTTGGCCAAATGACTGGTCACCACATGATCCAGGCAAGTTGAAACATAAAATTAACCACTGTCAACTTGGCACCCATGTGTACTTTCTTAAACTATACTTAATCTCCAAATACAGACCATAAAAAGGTCATAATTCCACCTAACACTGCATACAACCCAAAATACACTAACCACTTACCTAGAACAGGAGGTAAAGTTCTTTAGTGATATTTCTTCTACTTTATAAGCTGTAACTTAAATACTATGATATAAAGACACCATATCTTATATGATAAGGGAATAAGACATGAAAGAAAACAAAGAAATTCGTTATACATGTATGCATAACAAAATAATGAGGAAGTACTCATGACAGTTACAATCCTTATTTCTGTAACTGCTAAAATGGTCATATTTGGTATATATAGCTGCCTTCCTCCACTACCCATTCGGTATTCCCTTTGCCTTCAGCAAGCACCTCTACTGGGCATGGTTCTTTCCCTGGCAGAGTGGCTCAAACCTTTATTTTTGAAGGGTCTGGGCTATTAACAGTCCTGCTTATATTGGGTTGTTTTAGTTTTCTATTGACCTTAATCACAAGGCATGCTAATACTAAAAAATACCCTAAAGGATCTTTTGTATTTCAAACATACCTTTGTTTACTTCCATTGTGGAGTAATAGTCCAATTTCCCCTTGGCAGTCAGGATAAGTCACCTTAGCCAGCACAGTAAATCCCTTCTATGCCTGTTGATGCAGAGGCATAAGGAACACAAAGTGGCTGGGCCACTGTCTTAACTTCCAGTTTAATGGAATCATTGCTCCTGTCTCCTGGTGCTCTCTTTTGAAACTAAGCTTTCTAGGCTAGCAAAGCATCAGGTTGTGGAAACAGGAAACAGGCATTTTTACATGGGTAACTAAGGGTAAGAGTGAGTTATTTCACCCTTTTCTACCCTTTGATTCCTGGACTCAGCAATTCTGGTTATGGCAGAAACAGCACCCTAGAGTGGGTACTGATTCAGTGCATATACATCTTTCTGGTGTATTCTGCTTGCTGCTTTGACTCTGCTTTCCATTACAGTAACTACTCCCACCTTGCCTTGGCAGTTGGGTGCTACCACTTGGTCCCTGCCACTACAGGACCCAATTACTTCCATTGCATTGCATTTCTCTTTCCCCATTCAGTGATGCAGTTCCCACTGTAAGGTTTGGCCTACTGAGCAGAGCAATTGCAGAACATTTGAAAGGATGCTGGGGCTCCTCTCACAAATTTATTTTCATAGTTATGGTGAAAGGTACATTTTCTACACCTTCCTAGTGTGGGTCCTTACTGGCCTTAAGTGAAAAATTCATTCTAACATTCCAGTCCCCCTGTGCCTTTGAGTCCCATTGTCTACATTAAACCAAAGTAGATCTGGCATTTCCAGATGGGCCACCTGTTGGTCCATGTTTTACCAACCAGACAAACAGAGCCCTTTGTAACTTCCTGAGCTGTAAATTAAATTCAGAATTTCTGCTCAGTAAGCCCATAGCAGTAAAGTTAGCCTGATCCAACTCTATTTTCCACCATTTTCCAATAGTCTTAATATTCATTCCTATACATGTTCCCCAGATTACTGTCTGTATAAATTAGAAAACTCAAGTAGTTTTTTGGAGTATAATGCAATTCCTCACGGGACACACTTTGAACCTTGCCTTTAGGGTCCTGCTGAGACTTGAGTGAAGTTAAGGTCTAGAAGCAAAGGGAGTTGGTGAGGGTGGATCCTGAGGAGACTCAGAATTGTCTTGTACAGCCACTGCCTCAAGGAAGGCCGTTACAGTTTCCTCAAGCAGTGCCCGGTTAATCCCTTCTGATGTGGGTGGTCACTCCCAGTGAGAATGGGAGGCCTCTTCCATAGGCAAAGAAGACTCATTAGAATTTAGAGACTCAGTATCACCAGCTTCATCAGGGTCTACCTACATATCCCAATTCCAACTAAAGCACCCCATTATTTTCCCAAGAAAATTGCCCTTTTAACAGTAGACATTCATCAGGGCTAGTAGTTCAACTTGTATTATAATTCAACCATTTAGACAATGAGATTCTGCATTTGATTTTTAGTAATCTCCGAGAAGGCCTCTGACAGCACACATAGAGCTTTATGAGGCACTTGAGCAAGGAGTTTGAATCCATCAGCTCATCCTTTTGATTCCCCAATTTGTCCATGACAATAGGAGTAACTAGCCAACCACATTAAATTTGTTAGTTTGTTAAAAATGTTCAAAGTATCATATACAAAGCCACTCAGATACTTGCCTCTTATAAGTGATTAATTGTAAGTATCCAATGGAGATACTTTTGCATATTTTCATATCTAGATATGCCATAATTACTTCTCTTTCCTATTGGAAATAGAGTCATTAGCATATTTAAATCTAACCATATCCTCTTCTGTGCCAGTGTAACCACAGATGCCCATTTTGGACATAATTCAGGCATTTGAAAGTCGTTCAGATAACTAGTACCTCTTGGGGATCTCATCCCAGGAATCATACATTTTATGGTAATATGAACTTGTCATTGTATTTTTTTTCCTGTATAAACAATATGCCATACAGTTTAATCCAAATTTGGAATGCAGTATAATAACAGATACCTATTCTATTTCTGAATTTAATATATTACTATTAAAATATATTCACCTACAAATGCCTTAGTTCCATGGCAGCTCTGATCTGGCACTGATACATATCAAGTAAAATATCTTTGTTGACATTCCAGAAATCCCCATACAGTTTTTTTTATATTAATAGTTAAATAGTTAAAATACTACACTAGTTAAAATATTTACCATTCTATATGAATTTTGCCACTTAGAACATTAATGAAAATAACATAACTTCATACACTTCTTTTTAAACATTGAAGTATGTCTATTAATATTTTGTCTAGCATCCTTTTAGGCCTACCAGCATCTGAGACCTCTTCTTAGATGGTAAAGTCCACTGACATGGAACTTGAAAATGCCAGATTGTTGCTTCCTAAGGCTCTCTTTCAACTAGGGCATGGCGTGATCTAAGTTCTGAAAATGAGATTGACCAATGAGAACTATCAGTATTGTTTCTGCTGCAAGTAATGGTAACTCTGACAGCTACTTCTGATTTTCAGAGATGGCAAAAGCAGCGATTCATTAGCAGTATCCAGTGACCCATGGTGCTGGTGCTGTGGTTCACACTGTGGCATCTAGTGTCCAGATCTAGCTGGAAGGTTGGAAGAGGTTCTGAGCCACAGCTTTGGATGTAGCTTCAGAATCCAATTCTCTCTCTCCCAGAGATTCCATGAGCTACCCAACAATAATATTATTTGAATAAAATAATATCCTTCCTATATCAGCCAAATTCTGTCATAGCACTAAGGCCATCTACACACATTCATAAAAGTTGTGCAAAAACATCTGTATAAATATTGTTGACCTATTATTTTGGATTTTGGATGATTTTATTTATTATGTGTTTTATACAGAGTGTTACATTACTCTAAGTTTAAACTACTTTACTTGTGTTGCTTTTTTTTCTCCTCTGTTACTTTTTTTTTTGGTATCATTAACATAAAATCACATGAGCAACACTGAGGTTACTAGATTCCCCCCATTCTCATGTCCTCACCACATACCCCATTACAATCACTATCCATCAGTGTAGTAAGATGCTGTAGAATCACTACTTGTCTTCTCTGTGCTATATTGCCTTCCCTGTGCCAACCCCCATGTTATGTGTGCTAATCATAATGCCCCTTATTCCCCTTATCCCTCCCTTCCCACCCATCCTCCCCAGTTCCTTTCCCTTTGGTAACTGTTAGTCCATTCTTGGGTTCTGTGAGTCTGCTGCTGTTTTGTTCCTTCAGTTTTGCTTTGTGTTTATGCTCCACAGATGAGTGAAATTATTTGATACTTGTCTTTCTCCACCTGGCTTATTTCCCTGAGCATAATACCCTCTAGCTCCATCCATGTTGTTGCAAATCGTAGGATTTGTTTTCTTCTTATGGCTGAATAATATTCCATTGTGTATATGTACCACCTCTTCTTTATCCATTCATGTACTGATGAACACTTAGGTTGCTGCCATTTCTTGGCTATTGTAAATAGTGCTGCGATAAACATAGGGGTGCATATGTCTTTTTCAAACTGGGTGCTGCATTGTTAGGGTAAATTCCTAGGAGTGGAATTCCTGGGTCAAATGGTATTTCTATTTTGAGTTTTTTGAGGAACCGCCATACTGCTTTCCACAGTAGTTGAACTAATTTACACTCCCACCAGCAGTGTAGGAGGGTTCCCCTTTCTCCACATCCTTGCCAACATTTGTTGTTGTTCGTCTTTTGGATATTGGCCATCCTAACTGGTGTGAGGTGACATCTCATTGTGGTTTTAATTTGCATTTCTCTGATGATTAGTGATGTGGAGCATCTTTTTATGTGCCTGTTGGCCATCTGAATTTCTTCTTTGGAGAAATGTCTGTTCAGATCCTTCGCCTATTTTTTAATTGGGTTATTTGCTTTTTGGGTGTTAAGACATGTGAGTTCTTCATATATTTTGGATGTTAACCCCTTGTCAGATATGTCGTTTACAAATATATTCTCCCATACTGTAGGATGCCTTCTTGTCCTGCTGATGGTGTCTTTTGCTGTACAGAATCTTTTTAGCATGTTGTAGTCCCATTTGTTCATTTTTGATTTTGTTTCTCTTGCCCAAGGAGATGCATTCAAGAAAAACTTGCTCATGTTTATATTCAAGAGATTTTTGCCTATGTTTTCTTCTAAGAGTTTTATGGTTTCATGACTTACATTCATATCTTTGATCCATTTTTGAGTTTACTTTTGTGTATGGAGTTAGACAGTAATCCAGTTTCATTCTCTTTCATGTAGCTGTCCAGTTTTGCCAACACCAGTTGTTGAAGAGGCTGTCATTTCCCCAACTTCTGTTACTTTTTAATGTTATTTTTTCCTTTAAAATTACAAAAGAAGTACAAGCTTGGTTTAAATAATATTTAAAATTGAGAATTGGAAATACTACTCAATATTGGCATTTATGGTTCCTGGAGATCAAATGCTATTTTAGAAGACAATTTTTTCTTCATGATTAAGTATATTAACTTTTACCCTTAACTTTCTCTCCTTTTATAAACCAATGAGTTTTCAGATTCTTTTGGCTCCAGTTTCATGATGCCATTCACATATTTTTATCCCTACAACCTACCATCCTATTTGACAGCTCTATTAACTCTTTCTGGAACTTCTGTTTAATGAATCTTCCTTTCTGCAATCACCTCTGCCTCCAGTCCACTTTGAGGCCAATTTAATCTTGCAAAGAAGAACTCTTAGCAGTAGTCTTTATTTCTTACCACAACCAGCTAATTTGAATATGAAATCCACAGCTTAACATGTAACACCCTCCACACTACAGCCTTAGACCACCTTCTCATATTTGTTACTGCTCTCCTATATATAGAGAGCTAGAGCACAACTGGTTATTTGATTGTTAATTAAATAAGTGTCCTCATTTTTTCACGTGTATCCCTTTTGTGCTTTATCATTGGCTGTTGCTTTCATATTCTTGACCTATAATCTCTTTGTTTGAGATGCCATCCATGCACCAAGATCTCCTCAGATGTCTCCCAATTCCCCAACAAAGTACAACGTTCTTGTTCTCTGAAATCTCTCAAGAGTTTGCCTAATTCTACTTCAGGATATATATTGTATCATATTTCTAACATCAGTTTACAAATATGTGTATGTGTTAAAATATATTTTTTCAATTGGATATAGTTGATGTACAATATTAGCTTCAGGTATACAACAGTGATTCAACAATTACATACATTATGAAAAGCTCACCAAGGTAAGTGTAGTGGCCAGCTATCACCATACAAAGATATTACAATATTATTGACTATTTTCCTTATGCTGTACATTTCATTCCCATGACTTGCTTATTTTATAATTGGGAGTTTGTACCTCCTTATCCCCTTTACCTATTTTGCCCATTCCCCACATTCCTCCCCTATAACCACCACCAGTTTGTTCTCAGTGTTTTTGAGTCTATTCGTGTTCTGTTTGTTTTATTTTTTAGATTACATATATTTTTAATAAATTATTTTCAATAGTATATCTTATGCAGAGTATACATATTATTTTTAACTTACAAGCCATTTAATGAGTACTTCTTAAATTTTATTCATTGATATAGGTGTTTGGTTACAGGTTACATAATGATTATGGGCAATGGAAATCAGAGCAAATAAATTTGAAATGTCTGGCTTTAAGGAGGAATGCAAAATGTCTGAAGCTGCTAATGAGAAGCAAAGAGTCGGGGTATGTGGCCTGAAGTGAAAAGACTAGAAGTGATTGTTTTAGCCTGGGATCATTATGACTCTGCCAGTTAAGTTTCCTGCAGAAGGGAATGAAACTCTGTAGCATCATTGAGTGCGTGTGGAACAAATTAACTAGAAAGTAGTAGGTAAAGAGCTTTTATTGGAAGTTGAAATGACATTATCTTTTGGTGATTCATGATTTCTTTGAAAGTGTATTTTTAAGTATTCAATACAAATTGCAGTGTGTTTTTGTCTGTACAAAGCAAGTTTGCAGTGCAGTCTGACAAATACAGATACTTTTCACTCCTATTTAAAAGACAAGTACATAACTAGGTTCCTTTGCACCTATGAAAATATGAGGAATTATCCCTTTCTTCTAAGATTAGTCTTGTTTTGTAAGGGACCTCTATGTTTCTTTAATATTGAATTTGGGTGACTTTTTAATTGTAGAAAGCAATTACTCTCCCAAAGGAAGATTTAAATTTAATGGAACAAGCATTTGGTAATACCATCTGTTGTTATGTGCAAATATATGTGTTGCTATGAAGGACACTAGATGTGGCTCTTAGTCCTGAATACTTATATACTCTACACAATTAATTTTACTTTTAAAAAAACCTATATAATTTTTAAAAGTTTGATAATAATTAGCCAACATCTATGCTTTCACCCTTTGTAGTTAGGGTAGAAAAGCTGGAACCACATACTTTTTTAAAAATCAAAGCAACAAACTTGTGGATATTGGCTTCTTAGGGAGAAAAAAGTCCTGCCTGTGATCCTATGTATTCTGAGTAGATTGGTATCCTGTTAGGTTGGAAAGTCAAATTAGAATAGAAATGAGAAGTGTTTTCTCATGATTAAAAGAAAATCTGTACTTGTTCAGATTTGGCAAATATTTTTTAATCATTGTTTTTAAAGGATCTTTGGAAGAATATTGAATTAGATGCAGTGGCAGGGCTGCCATGCACAGTTGTTCATGCTGCAGATTGCAGAACTCCCTTAACTCCGTGGGCCTCATACACCTTAGAATAGGCTATGTAATTTTGCAAAAACAAATGGTCTCTATATCAGAGTAAAATATCAACAAAGCTTTTTTCTTGCTCATGCTGTATGACCACTGCTGATCAGCTTCTTCTCCACTACATGTCACTTTAAGCAGGTCCTACTCTGTAGATACATATGTTTTATTATGAATTTCTGGTTATGATGAAAGGGGGAAAGGAAGCATAGTAAAGCTCATCCAGTCTCCTAAAGCTTCCACCTAGAAAAAATAATAGATGAACTTCTGCTTATATTTTATTGGACATAATAATTTAACTAACCTCAATTTGCCAAGGCAAGCATATATAATCCTCTCACAAGATAAAGCAGATGATTTTCAAGAATAATATAATTTATCAGAGGCATGATTCATAGGAAAGAATAATGAGAACTGTATGTTTTGCATTTTACTTAGCCTCTGAACTTTTATGTTTGGAGTTTCCCTATCCATTCATTTTAGTATAATTTCTTTAAAAACCTTACTATATGTTGAGTTATGAATATTCAGATTTTTATCATTTAAAAACAATCTCTTTCCAAATTAACCAGAAAACTGACTTGGACATGTTCATTAATTTTGAAGTTCAAAACCCTGAATATTAATAATGAAGCAAGCCAGGTGATAACTTTTTTTCCTTTAAGTTATAAGGTGTCATAAATGATTACTTTTGTTCTTTTTTTGTTATCAGATTTTAAAGAATAGTGTTCATCAAGATGCTTTTCCCAAAGAACAGCCTAGTTTATCCAACTTATATTAGTATGTAATCTGCTTGAAATCAATAATATTTTTATTAATAATTTATTTTAGTGGATAATAAGTTTTGAAATCTATCAGATATTGAGACCAGAATTTCCTTAATAAAGAGACAGTTCACAGTTTCCATTATTAGTTACAAGGCATCAATTTTAATACTATAAATCTTTAATTACTTAATTCATTAATATACAAATTAATATTTTAGACTTTACTTGATTTCAGGAATAGCAATATTTAAGTAACATTTGGAGTTTATAATAGAATTCCATTTTGGATGAATTTAGTCATGAAAATCCATATTAGATTTCTCTTTTAAAGTAAATAAAGTCTTTTTTTACATGATGGCATATACCTTCAAAATAATTAATTCTGTTTTTAGCATTTTTGGCAGAATTGGAAATGTAATTGGTATAAAGTCATAAAATAATTATCATATTTGTTTTACTGTGACTCAAAATATTGTTTGTAAATTCTGACATCTACCTTTTCATTTCCATCAAAGCGTTTAATCTGCTTTTCCTTATTCTAAAGCACTCTTTTTTTCTAGTACACATGGAGTAGCATCTTAATTGGTGTCCGCTTCTTACATATAGCAACGTTTATGTGATATATTCAACACTGCCTTATACTCTCTAAAAATGTCCAACACAGTTGCATTTTCCTCCAACACTGAAACAGGTTGTTACTTCTTCATTTGAGCTCCGGATAAAGTTGTATGCTAGTGTTTAGAGACTATGGAGTGAAATATGTGTATCTTCAAGTGCTCAAATCACATTCAGTATGGAATTACATTTGGTGAGGCTAGATATGTGAGAGGCATGTGGTAGCTTAGCTAATAAAACACGCAGCTGAAATAGCAGGCTCTCTTCTGCTGCTTCATGTTCATTCTAGAATACGCATGCATTCAGTGCAGTGGCTAGTAGATTAGATTACCTTCAGAGTTTAAGTAATCTGTCTTCTCTTCCCCTTCCCCCTCTACCCCTACCTCTCTTCCTTTCCCCATCTACTTTAAATATCACTAATATCTTGTATGTATAATGTGGTTCCATTGTATACTTCTTTAGATGCTTATTGTGGCCTCTTTTTTGACAGACTCATTGTCTGACACATTTTCCCATTTAATTTGCAAGTGTGTAGAATTACCGTCAAATTAATGTAAGTGCAGAGATATATGTTTAGACACTAGTGCTTCATAAAATGAAGCACTTTTTATATATTATATATTAATATATGTATATTCTCTTCTTATCTTCCCTCTTTCCCTCACCTAGCCTTAGAACCTTAATTTAAATAAATGAATTGACTTTACTAAAAGTAAAGTTATAGAGATTTTAACCCTTATGTATTTGCCTAAAGTAGATTTAGTATGCAGTGCAGAATGTACACACGCAAAGAGGGCTGGAAAAGAGCCAAAGTAGAAGAAAAATGCAGGTGGTATTTATAAGTACTTGCTAAATACTTCCATAAAAGACTTCAAGAATAAGTGAGAGAGCCCTATCTGTGATGGAGCTGGAAAGGGGAACAGTTTTATAGCTGAAGGTGATGAGTTAGATAAACATTACCATTATTGCAACTTTTGTACTCACAATTAAGTCAAGAAATCCACATCATATAGACTTAGAGGCCACGCTTAACAAAACTTGGTTTAGCACTTCAATGAGCCCTTAATGAAGCTATAATCATGGATAGATTTGCTAACATAAAGGCTTGTGCTCCAAAAAGAGTAGGAGAAATGGGGCTAGGTCTGAGAGTGGGTGAGACAGGAGTGTAGGCATTCTGCATATTACTGATTAGAGGACCTGAGAGCCCTTTTTTCTTCCTTGAGAATAGTGCAAAAAAAGAGTAATAAACTCACTATTAGGTGTAGGAACTAACCAGGGAAGAATTCTGTCTTAGCTAAAGGATATTAGAACACAAAATGTTAGTATCAGCTGCAGGTTTATAAATCAGTGTTTGCTGAATAAACGAATGAATATCAAAAAATTAAATGCAGACCTTTATTCCAAAGGCATAGAAAGAAATTATTTACCATTTAATAAATGAAGATAAAGCTCAACTGTTTTTCAGTCACGGAATAAGTAAAAAGATTAATGTGCAAGAGACTTTTATCAGTGGGTAGAATCTGGGAGAGGAAATGATGGCCAGGAAGCCCATCAGCTATGTTTATAAGAAGTAAGAAATAATGAAGATAGAAAAAACAGACATGGAGAGGAAGACAGACATGCAAAGAATATTATAAAGATAGAACCAGTGGATCTTTGAACTGGTTTGGTACAGTGTCTCAGTGAATTTGGAGCCATAGCTAACTCCAAGATCCAAACATTAGTGACTATGAAAATGGTAGCTCCTTTACCAGGATTACAGTAAACTAGAGAACGGGTTTGATTAGGCAAGCATGTGGTTAGTGAGAAAGAAAAAGATCAGTTCAGTTCAGGACATAATGAGTTTAAATATCCATCTACTAATATAGCCAGAAGACAATTTATAATAAGGCTATATAATCTGTGAAAAGCTGAAACATGGAAATTACCAAGAAGCAACTCTGGAAGACAAAGAATATAGAGACACGAAGAAACCTTGGAGAGCTACAGATTAAAATTTAAAATTAAAGCATTGTTCAATAAGTCACAATCACATTATAAATTGGTCATGGGGACAGTAATACAGCACGGAGAATACAGTTAATAGTTCTGTAACATCTTACTATATTGATAGATAGTAACCGCACTAGAAGGGGTGAGGATTTAATAATATGGGTAACTGTTGAACTACTGTATTGTATAATTGAAAACAACATGAGATTGTATATCAATACTTTAATTTAAAAAATTCAAATACAAAAAAAATAGTCTGTACTATCATACAATTCAGTGCAGAAAATATTGCCCAATGCATTATTAAGGTGGAGATTTGGGAAAGGCAATTGGTAATTTGTTTACTGGCAATCTTTAAGAATGTGGTTTTTCTGAAATGGTAGAAGTGGAGCCCAGGTTGTCATAGGCTAAGGAGATGGTGGGTGGTGGCGTGAACATAACTTACATAAAAACTTTGCTGAGACAATGGTTTGACAGAGTGTGGTATGTAGCAAGCTAAATGAGGTATAAGATTCAAGAAATGTGAAATACTGCAGGAATAAGAACTATCTCTTGGCTATTTTATATCTCCTGTGGAGCTTGCACAGTCTCTTAGTAAGTAATTGTTGAATTAATAAAAAACTGACCTGGAAAGAAGACCAGCTGGAAAGCTGTTTACTCCTATGCAGAATCCTAAAACTCTCATACGTGCAACTACTAAAGGAAAGATAGCTTAAGCATAACTAATTGCACTGTGATATTTACTCTAAAATCCCTGACTAGTACAATACTGTATGGTTTTTTTAATTGAACTGAATTAGATTCATTTTTAAATGTTGCTTCTGAACCATTAATATTTATCACTGTAGGTTTGTTTACACCTGCTTTGATCATAGCATTCCAAAAGCGTCATATCCTAAAATAAAGGAATTGCTGTAAAACTTAGAGGTATACTATCTTAGTACTAAACTTAGATGTTATATTCTCTATCAATAGCCTATGTTCTTTTGAATAATAGCAACAATTGCCTGCCCTATTGCTCAGATGCCCAGTTACACAACACAAACAAACTATTGTAGTTTCAGGGAATCAGGAATATTTACATTTTTATTGAGCAAAGGGCATGCTATTTATGGCTTTGACCTTGGGTAACTGATGATCTGGAAAATGATTCATGGTCAACAACTGACCTTGTATTTGAAATTTGTATTTCAAAACCTTACAGATTTCCATAGAATATGATTTGGTATTTGATTAGTCTAACTTGTTGCATTTATCATTTTCTATTACTTCTCATGCCATATACTGAGCATGCTTAGAATATCTTAGAGGTTTTTAATTCTAGAAACCTAGAATGAAATTTTGAGAAGTTAAATTATCCACTAATGTTAATAAATGTAAATGTAAAATGCCATAAACTACTTTTGAAATGTATTACAACTTAAATGTCAAAAGTGACATGCTAGCCTTTCCTCTGTGTGCATCGCTGGTGTCTCTGTATGTTCTAATCTCCTCTTCTTATAAAGACATCAGTCAGATTGGATAAGGGCCCACCAAGTAAGGGTCTCCTTTTTACTTAATCATCTCTTTAAAGGCCCTATCTCCAAATATATTTGCATTCTAGGATACTGGGGTTTAGAGTTTCGACATACGAGTTTTGGGGGAACAATTTAGTCCATAACAATGAACTAAATTGGTAGAAATTTCTGTTCATCAAAAAAATTATCCAAGGCTCAGTCAAATGTGAAAAAAATATTATGAAATACATATCTAGTAAATCCATTGTGGACAAAGAGGCCACTGCCTTGTAATGATTAAAGGATTAAAATAAACGATCTTGTAATCAGATCATTTGGATTTTAGTCCCCAAATATGCCAGAATATCAGAGTGGGAAGATTTTTGGAAAATTAAGTTACTGTTGAATTGTATCAGGAAACAGAACATGGGCTAGAGTCACAATTCTACAAGCATTCCCAGCAGGTTTTCTCTTATATTTATTATTATGAAATAATCAGTCTCTTCTTATTTGGGAAAATATAGTCTATAGTTCAAACAGGATGTGAAAATAAAAGTTCGCTGAACTAAATGTGTAAATTTGTAATTATTAACTATCCTGCCAAAGTCACATGTGATACATGTAAATGCAAACATGTAATATATGTATCTTTTCTAAGCCTTTTACTTTTGTTTATAGACACTTCCTAGTATGCAAAATAAATCATGCAAGTACCATACACAATAATTACTGTTTTTAAGTTCTTTTTATAAATTTGAAGTTATCTAAAGTAGTCTTATTTATAATCATTAGAATACCTGGTAAACTGATTTTGAACTATCAGTAATAGACTCATAATGGTTGATGACTTCCTAAAAATGACAAACGGGAGAGCTAGATTTATGGAATGGACACCAAATCTATTTAAGCAACCTGAAGCTTTTCGTCTTGAGTCTCCTCTGTTTGGATGGTTCCAAGGCAGAGTGGCTACCCCAGAGGCTGTGGCTGTGCTTTTGACCCTGACCACTGAACATAGTGATTCATCAAGGAGCAGGCACAGTTAGACCAATTAGAAACCCTCCTTTTTAAATTGAAACTTAAAATGTAGAAATGTGACAGCCAAGAGTGTGGAAGATGAGTCATGCTAGTGGACATATCCCAGAGAAAAGACCCACAAACCTCTGCTACAGAGGTTCCCAGGAGGTGCCTTGGCCCTTGCTGTTCCAGAACATGGATAGGATGTCCCAGTGGTTTTTCAAAAATTGAACCTCACGTTTACTTCATTTTGCTAGTTTGGATATATTGCCTACAACTAAATAACATTGACATATGTTTCTAATATATTCTCATGAAACACAATTTAAAATTTTTCTGAGACAAATAATTGTTTCCCACTAAAATTCTCTCAGTATACTGACATCTACCTTGACAAATCTACTACTATAACACCACATTATAGATTTACTTATCTAAATGGGAAGAATATTGAAAATAAATTTGAGAAATACACAGAATTGTCCATTTTGCTTGACAGTTTTTATAAACTGGTTGTTACCAATTGGCTCTTCTGAAACTGTACATTTCTTATTGTTAGCATGTCATGTATTCTCTGCTGGTACATAAGCAGCATTTTGCATTATGGGGAATTAATGAAGTCCAACTAACTGCATCTTAATCTTGTCAGAAACATCAAGAAATCACAATAATTTCAACCAGCCCTGATCATTTAGTGCAGAAGAAAGTAGCTCCAGGAAGTCTGTTTCAGAATAAAGAACCTTTTAAGAGAGTTGGTATTTTCTTCACTGATATTTTCAAACAATTTAATTTCCCACATAGCTTCATATAAGAAAAGACTACAGATCTAATTCAGTCTGTTTTAAATAAGAAAGCTTGAATTATGTGAGTGATAAAAATAAGGCTACACATAGCCTTTGTTTTGCTGAAAAGTGAGTGGCTTCCTGGGACCCCATAGCCAGAGGAAATAAAGACAAAAATTTATAATGAAAATGTTTGAACCGGTATACTTTTCCCCTTAGTTTCTTAGGGAAGAAGAACATACATATTAAACTTTTTTCTTCACTTGGGGTTAACATTGTTTTCAACATTATTTGAAAATGCCTATTTTGTTTTTAAAGGTTAAATGAAAGTGATAGTGTTGATCTTATTTAATTGTTTAGCTTAATTTTGTTTAATAACACTTTGGATTTGAAAATCACTTTACATATATATCTCTTTAACTTTCACATTTGACCTGAGTAGTCTGTTACCCATTTTCAGAAGCAGTGTAGCCAAACAATATAATTTTCCAATTATCATTGCATTCTCCAACTCAAGTTCAAGTAAAAATTAAATACAATTCCATAACCTCAGGAAAATGTGGATTATCACAAGAAATCAAAGAAATACAAGTTAAAACAATGATATACAACTTTACATTATGAATTATCAAGTGATTTGAAAAAATTAGTAGGTGTAAGTGGCAGAAAAATCATTCATATAAAACTATAGAGTTGGTAATGCTTTTTCTTAGCAAGTTAGCAATATAGTAAAGACAGTGTAATTGCTTGCCATTACTTAAGTCACATTAAGAATTTATACTAAGAAAATAATCCTGAATGAGCATTGCCTATATTCTAAAAAAAATTGTTCATGTTTTTGTTAAAATAGAAGAAAATAGAAATCCCTTAAAGTGTTATGAGATTGGATAATTAAATTACTGTGTATCTTACATGTAAAATGTCATACAATCATCAAAATGATTATGTAAAATCTACTTAATGCCAAAATATATTAATATCTTATTAAATAAAAATAAGAGTTTGTAATACAGCATATATATACACATTTTCACACATAAAATTAGGTGTGTATAGAAAACATTTCAAGGATGTATATCATATTAGCAAAAGGTATTTTCATTAATCTGAGGACAATTTTTTGCTTGTTTGTAGTCTCTACATTTTCTGCAGTTACCATAACTTATTAAAACCATAAAATTTTAATTATTTCATTTATTTATATATATAAATATAGATATAGATATTTTATTTACCATTTCAGTTGAATGTTGCAAAAAGTGTATGTTAATGATTACAGAGCATTTCTGTATACCTAGAATGGGAGAAAAAGTCTTAACATTAATAGTTAGTATTCATCTATAATTACAGCATTGTAATAGATTAGATGAAAATGAGATTACATTAAATTATGCTGATGTTCAGCTGTATTTTATATCCTGACTACATTTTATAAGTTAAAACAGGATACTGTCATAACCCTAATTCAAAGTCTCTAGGTGTTTATTTTGAGACTAAAGCAAAGGAATCTCTTATAAAAATTATTGTATTCTCTACTAATTCATGTAAAAACAAGAAGATAATTCTAGACAGGATTTTACTCTGTCAATATCTTTTATCTTCATTAATAAAATTAAAAGTAAGGGCCTCACTTTATAGTACTAAGGATGTTAGTCATTATTGGCAGTGGTGATTGTGTGTTTGTGTGTGTGTGTGTGTGTGTGTGTGTGTGTGTGTGTGTGTGCGCACATGGATGTGTGCATTTTCCTGGCCATAATTTCAGGTAAGATCTGTCAGTCAGCATTGTAAATTTGTTCAGACTCCAAACCTTCCTTGTTCATTAAATTAACCAATCCATGTTTAAGGCCATCGATGGGTTTCTGCTGCAGCTCACATGCCTGTGGCAGCAGTTCAGTAGCAGGATTTGCTTAGTTCTGTGTTACAGTTTAAATTCAATCATTTGTTTTCCTTAAAATAATATAATGGCCTCAATATTTGAAGATTTTAAAAGTGTCAATGAAAAATATGTTTTATATAGAGAATTACAAAGATATATACCTGAAATAATAATTTTCTGTATATTTATTTTGGATTATATATATTTCTGTATATTTATTTTGGATTATATAATTTACTAATTACAGTCTACTGCTTCCATGGCCCATGGTTTTACCCTGTGGGATATTCCTTGCCCATAACTGAAAGCAGATGTTTGAAAATATACCTTCCTCAAGAACAACACAGACATTTCCACCCACTTCCTATCTACAGAATTTGGGGTCCAACGGTTGTTTGTAAGTTTTTAACTCTTCTAATCCAGACTAGCAGCTTTCATAGCAGTATAGTTCACAACCCTCAAAAACTTGGTTTTTTATCTGTTAACTCTAATCTGTTCCATGTGCTAAATTCATAAATTTTGTTGAGATAATGAATCTCTCGCAACTTAGCCACCAGTATCTAGTTCTTTTCAGGCTAATTAGAAGAGTTATTCCTTCAGTATCTTTCCCTGAACAATTTTGTCCAACTAAATTCAGAAGTTTTAATAAAGTGTTGGGTAGCTTAGTTCTTGCATTGGTTATTCAGCCTTTCCTTCTCAAAACATTCCTCAATGGATGGAAATGAGAAATGGTTGATTCTTTCAATGCTACAGGTCATGAATCTTGAAGAGGATCCCTCTCTCTTTACATCTACTGCTTTTTGCAAAACAGCCAATTTTTTTGTGAGTTCATCTCTTCTTGTGTCTTTGTCAAATATAGCCAATAGCACTTATGACACTCTAGTAACATACAGTTTCACAATCTTTTAATCTAAAACTACAGGGTGCTTTAGTGTGTTATCAATTTATCAAATGTTTCACCACTGTCTAATATGGGTTGCCATCTTTCCAGATCAATAACTGTTCTCTTGCCTGACCTAGGAGATAACTTTAGGGGTTTTTTTGTTTGTTATTATTGTTGTTAAAAAAACACTATGTTTTCTTTGCCAATTTATGTACTAAGTCTTCCTTAACTAGGTTGTGTTGTGATAACAAATGACCTTCAGTGGTAAAAATCAGGTGGGGTGGTGCAGTCCTCTTTTATGTATGGTTAGGGCAACAAATGATTAGCAATAATTGTGATAGGGAAAAACTTACAAGGACAGCAGTCTAGTCTAGGTGGCTTCCAGAATTCTGCTGCTCTTCTCAGCAAAGACAACAGAAACTTCCTTAACTTCCCCCTTCCCTTCACTCCCCGCTCTGCCAAGTACTTACACCCCCTTGCTTGCTTGTTTGCTGTGCATGTAAGAATGTTACAGATACAGAAGCAAAAAGATATATATTGCTCCCTTTGCCTTTGTTTGGGGCTCAGACCTTGGGAGATTACTCCCCTCTGAGCCCACCAGTGTAAAATAAACCCTCAACACTATAAGCCACTTGGTTCTTCCGTCAGTGATCCAGTCCATGTTTTTCCAGTATTTTCTGTAACAATTGTACAATCATCTACACTCTCCCTAGAAATCAAGATAATGCAAATTAAAACAAGAATGAGATATATTTCAAGAGTGATATATATTTCACACATATTTGATTCTCAAAAATCTAAAATGTTGATTATGTCAAGTGTTTGAAGATGTAGGAAAATAGGAACTAATTACTGCTGTTGAAACTTTAAATTGGTTTAATCACTTAGAGAAAAATTTGGTAACATCTAATAAAGCTAGAGAGGATATGGTCTGTGATCCAGAAATTCCATGTTTCTTCCAGTAAAATTTTCCTACATGTATACCAGTGCAAGGAGATTTATCACAGCGTTTGTTTGAAGAGCAAATGATTTTAAACAACTAAACTGATCAGCCAAATGAAATGGACAAATTATAGTATTTTCACGTATTAGTATGCTAAACATCACTTGTAATGAATAAACTACATTTGCACATATATCCATGGAAAACTCTTTAAGAACATTATTGTGGGGGGAAAAAATTTCAATGGTGAAAGTTAACTGGCACCATGACATTATTACATTTATTTTGCTAAGAATGATGCTGGAAACTGTGCTATAAGATACCAGTAAAGTCTGGAAACATATAAATATAACAATATCAAGGACAATTTCTTTCTGTAAAAAATAAATAATATTATTTATATTTTCAGACTTTATGGACACTTGATGGTATAGATGTGTCAACAAGTATGAGTAAAGATCATCAATATCACAAAATGCTCTTTCAATACGTTTTTTAAATTATCTAAGAAATATACCTTGGGAAACACAAGAATGTTTTCAGAATGCAGAATTGCAGGTGCTGGGAAAGTCAGATTAGGTGAGGGTTGTTGCCTAAAATAATGTTATTGTTACTTATGTAGGTCAGTGTGGAGACTATAAAAAAATCGTACCATAATTAATTTTTGCCATTTTCTCTAAACAAAATTACAATGCTTTTAAAGTGTTTTGGACATTTCCATGTCACAATTTAGGCTAGAAATAGAATATGATTCTAGTTACATCTCTTCAGAAAGATAAATTTAACCTCAGAAATGTCCTGTATCAGTCCTCCCAATTTTCACCACAAAGTCTTTTAATTTTAGCCTTTATATCCTCTCCACTTTGGAGATGGGAATTTATTAGGATTTGATCAAAAAGAAGCTTAAAAGTATCACAGGTTTACCTTTTTCCATTTCAAATTTAAGTCATTGTGTAGTCTCTCCTTATTTCAGAAACTTGAGACCAAGCAAGTCTAGTGCCCTTGTTTCCTAAAGGAGTATGCTGAATTGTAATCGGCCAGAGTTCACTGACCAGGCAGAACACCCAGATCCCTGGGGCACTGGGGTTGTTGGTAAAGGCAAATACAAGAAGGGAGAGATTTCTCCCAGCTTCTCTTCCACATGAGCCAGTGGGAAGCATCTTGTCTGAAAAAAATAACATAATAATGAATTTGATGATTATTGTTAAACCCTCAGTGAGGCATGGCTTCTAGCTATGACTGTTTTTTCATATAATGGGACATGGTGGGTGTGGGATAAGTGTGAAATTAAGGCAATGATCTGGGTATTATTTTTCTTAATTTCACTCATAAATGTGGGAATGGGTGAATCCATGATTTCTTAACTCTCACACCATATTTGCCTCAGGCTTCTCATGTGTATTGAGACAACATAAATTCTTCCTACCTTATAAAATTGGCTTTGATTGATTGACTCAGATAGTGTGTGTATAACATTTCACTGCATGCCTGATACATATTAAGTGCTCAGGCATACACTTCTGTCTGGTGCTTTTGTTCTAGCAGCCTCTGTGCCTGCATTCCCTGCAGCAGTGCAAGCATGCACACTCAGCATTTTTACCTGTCCTGCTTACTTACACACTGACAATCTCCATTACTCAGATTCTTAATATAATTTCTCAATCCTCTCATTCAATTCAATTCAACTGATATTTACTGAAGGCTTACTAGTGCTCAGTAGACCATTTAGGAAGCCTTATATTAGGTGTAAAGACAATACAAAGATGAATATAGCATACTGTCCACTCCAGGAACCTACAATCCAGTGGTTGAAATAGATATATTCATAAATATTGAGTACAAGGCTAGTGGACAAAGTTTTGATTGCCTGGTGAAGGCAGAGATAGGGCAGATGTAAAGATCTGATAGTCCTGTGAAGCTTATTTTTTAATTAGGCTGAAGTATAATGGCTGATTTAAGTTGGAAACATTTGGCAAAAAGCCTAAGGTACTTTGATTCAGAAACTACACATGCACTGTAATCAAATTGCATCTTAAGAAATAGAGGAAAACATGTCTAATTGCTCAGTTTATGAATTTTATCTATTTTTCAATAACCAAGTGAACAAAAGCTAATTTATCAGTTAGATAACTGTACTGCATTTCAACATGAGTGTGTCCAAGATATCAAGATATGTTTTATAGAATTCAGTAAATGAAAATTTCATTTCCTCCAATAAATTATCAAGCAGTAATCCTTGTCAGTTTTTCTAACATCTCTTAATCACTGAAGTAGTTTCCTTATCAAACACATCTATAAAAATGACAACACTGAAAAATTATCACAGGGAGCCTTTTGATTAACACTGTTTTGTTTGCTTATTCAGTCTTAAATATTTTATCAAATATTTAGATATTTTTCATGCTTACAGTCAATATAGGAAAATTGAAAGTTACCTGAAGCCTTAAATCTCAGTAGTTTTTACAAAAATTTGAATTCTTAATTGGGATACTCTTCTGTAGCATTTATGCAAGCCATCCTATCCTTAATTAGCTTACCTCCTGGAGAAAATACAACAATCATTGGTACATTATTTATTATTAAAGAAAAGTAAACATGTCTGAAAAATATTATTCTTTAGTTAGGAAATATGCTTGAAAGGAAAATCCCCAGAAAGCAAATATTAAGTTCTTTTCAACAATTTAATAACCTTTTTTCAAGTTAAAGGAACAGAATTTTTTTTTATGTAACACTGGGAAATTGTAATTAAACTACTTGCATCTTTCATCACATCGCACTGCCTCAGTATTTTCATCTGTAAAGCAATAATACTTATTGAGTAAAGCTAAATCTGGCTTCCAATATTAATTAAGAAAGTACTAGTGCATGCAGCAACACATAGCCCTTACATTTCCCAATGCCCAATACCCAGTGAAGACATAAATTTCTCACTGCCTGTACTAATGCTGCCACACAGGCACATAAAGACCAGAATCTTCATCACTAGCTCATAATTTTTGATTGCTTATTATTGGCAAGGTACTCTAACTAGACACTCTAATGGGTACACTCATAACCAAACATGCTGAGGATGTTGCTTTTACATCTGAGGGTTCCATGTGAGCAAAAGAAGAATCCTCATGGAGATGACAGAGTAATAGAGAAAATTACGTTTTATGAAGTAAGGAAAATTACTGAAAGGATAGAGACATAAATGAATATTGCCCCTCAGATAGAACTCTTGTATATATGCTTCATGCAAGAAATTTCTTCATGATAGTCAAAATAGGTTCTTTCTGTGAATAGAGATCATGGTTATTGTAGAACCAAGAGAGACTATTGAGATTGATTGAGAACATGAAAGAAATTTGAGGCCCAAGCTTTCTGGCAGGGGCTTCCTGAGGGTATGTTGGATAAAGAATATTAAAGAATATATCTTCTCTAGTGAATAGTGGCAAGTTTGCTGATAATTAAGCTGAAAGATAGTTGAACCTATACTGACCATAAGAGTCATATTCACCCATTCAACAAATATTAGTAAGTAAATTTCTATTGCCAAGTTCTGTTCTAGGCACATGGGGTAAGTCATAAACAAGAATGATGTTTCCTGCTCTCAAGAATAGCAATAAAAAGTGAACTAATAAATGAACAAAATACATTCAACTTGTAGTAATACTATGTAGAAAATAAGAATATGTGATGTTCTTATAGAGAGAGACTGGTTAAAGGATCAGCCCTAATGCACAAATATTTTTGGTGAATTCCAGAAGAAGCAAGAAGGCCCATATGACTAGAACCAAACAAGGATGGAAGAGAGGATATTGAGAGGTGGGCAGTCAGATTTACAGAACTGCCTCTTAGACTATGTAATGAATTTGGATTTTATTCAAAATGTAATTCTAGCAATTACAGGGTTTAATAAAGTAAAAATACTTGACTTTAGAGTCTCTGCCCCTAAATGCTGACTCAAAAAGATTACTCTGACTATAGTGTCAAACTATGTTTGAAGGTGCTGGGAACAAAAATGGAAAGAAGCATTGGAGAAATTCAGGCAAAATATGACGGTGAATGTGGACTTGGGTATAGCAGTAGAGATGGAGATAAGACAGATTTAGCATCATTTTGGAGTTGGAGCCACAGAAACTGATAAGTAATTTGCCTGCTGGAGGCAGTTAGGAGACTACATAGCAAACCTAATCCACTGTTTTTTATTTCGTTTCATTTGGTTTGATTTACTATGAAGGAATATAAAAGTTAAAAGTATTGAGTATGAATATTTGGATAAAATCAGATATTGCAGAACTTCAGCATAAGTTTGTTAAATCCTAAAACACTTCTTTGATTATGTAAAATAAAATATATTTTATTAAGTATAGGTATAGTATTATACTATGAATTTTAAATTCTGTTTATTGGATAATGGCAATTCATTTCTGATATACATAACTGGGATATTTAGTTAACCATTACAGCTGTTTTCCTGACTGTTTTGGGTACAGGTATTTCTTTCTTGGCATGGTGAATTTTTGTGGGCTGATTGATCTTAAAACTTATTGGTCTGGCATTTATCCATTGCTTATAATGAGCTAGGCACCAAATAAATACATTATATAATTATATTGTGCATCATCCCAACAGGTATGTCTGTTTTCATCTCCATTTTACAGATGAGTAGATTCAGACTTGCTGGGATAAAATAACTTACCTAAGGCAATATATTTCAACCAACTGGATTTTAATATAAGATTTCTGTGTCAAAAGCCCCAGATCCTATCCACAATGATACAGGCAACACCATTAGTACTGTATATTAAATATATTTAATAAGTATGTCTAAATTGCACTTACTTTCTACCTTGTTCTTTGTCCACTGTATTTTTAAAGTCATTTCTCTTCACAATGTCACTTTTTCCTCTCTTTACCACTACCATCATTGTTTAGCTGTTAAATATTTCTTCTCAGGATCAATGCCTTAATCTCCTATCTGGTCTCCTTGCTTCTTGTCTTATACCTCTTTAATAAATTTGGTGCACTGTCAGCAGACACCATTTAAATGAATTTGTGTTCCCTTGTTTCAGACATGTCCTTTAGTGTAAATATAAAATTCTTTAAGCTGTCTTATAAGACTCTTGATACCATTCCCCATTAACTACTTTATATCGCTCTCTTTCCACTGTCAACTATTTATTTTATCCAAGCTGGTTTCCTCTCTGTGTTTAGGAGCTCTTGACATTCTCTTTTATTTCCATATCTTTTTTTCTCATTCTTCTTCCCAACTTTCCATAGAAAAGGTCCAGTTAAAATGCCACATCTCTAGGCTGATTTTAGCTACTCTACCCCATATTAACACGTTGCTCCTTGAAACTGCAGACATTTATTATCTGTACCATCCATGAGGTATTTAACTATGTAGTATCTAATATTGTCATATAATTTGAGCTGTATACTCATTTACTTCTTCAGGGACAGGGTCTTATACAATGTATCCCCTGACTTCTCTATTATATGTCAAACGAGTAGTAACTGCAGTCAGTTATACATGTTTACCAAAGTTGTTCCACTTGAGAATTAACAAAGGAGATTGTATTTGAAAATGCAGTATCAGCTAAATGGTTTTTGCAGTAGCACTGGTATTTTTATATTAATTCTCCAGTTTGTAAAGGTGCAGAAAAGGAAAATTACATATGCACTCATATTAAAATATGAGTCAAACATATTTGGCTGAATATATTCATCAATACAATAATTTGAGACAAAAGTTCTAAAATTGCAGGCTTCAAAAATAAAAGCATGTATTAATTTTTTAAACAGTGCTTAAATATAATACAGATATAATAAAATGTTATGTTAATTCTGGGTATCTTTTGTAATTGTTCCTGCCCCCTTAAAGGAACCATATCAGAATATTTGTAATTCAGTAATATTTAATGGATATTAAAAAATTGGTTTTGTGAAACAAAGAGTATCAAAGACCACTAATTTATATAGTTATTCATTGAGCAAACATTTACTGAACACAATGTATATTAAACACTGAATTAGAGAATGAGAATTTTAGCATAAAGATAGTTTCTACTCACAAGTATTCACACAATGATGTTGAAGGGGCCATGGAAACAAAATACTGTAAAACAATAAAATACTTGACAGAGTGGAGGTACATGCAATATGCGGTTGGTACAGAGATGAGAGACAAATTGGTGTATGTTGATAATGAATTTTTTTGTCCAATAGCTTATTTCACCTTAAGTATCTAGAGTGTGTCCCAATTTAAGGATATATTATGTAGATGTATAAAATAAATTAATTAGAGAACTTGGAGTTGCATAAAGAAAGGTCTGCTAAGAATTGCTCCACTGTGTTTAAAATATTTACACATGTAAGTATATAAAAATCTTACACAAAATTTTATAGATACTCAGCTTCTGATTCATGGGATTTATAGCTCTGTAATAGAAAACTGCCTCTAAGGTTCCAGGTTTTCCAATAGAAACACTTATTATGAGTTCATGAAATGCTACAACTGGTTTTTCAGAAGAGCTCCAGCTTGCCATGAAAATTGGATTATTTAAGCATGAGCTTACAGATAATCTGCCTGGGTGTAAAATAGTCTTTGGGAAATTGAGTCTCAGGCCAACTGTATTAATTTATGGAATGTCTCTACATGTGTGGAACTAGATAGAAGCCAAATCAAGAGACCGTATTATGATCAGACACATCATATCTGTAAAACCCACACAAACTTGCATCACATTTCTGCTGATCACATGGCCACATAGAACTATTGTGAGCAATGCATTGAGAGTTCTGAATTTTGAGTGTCTGCTATTGCTGTATACAGCATTTCATCCTAGAATGTGTTGTGATCCATGGTAATCTGTCATACCCTAACCATGCTGGATCACTATAGCTACTCTACTTGTACTGGATACAAGATGCTATTCCACTTTACCTCAATTCAGTATGTACAGAACATTCCAGTGAAATGTAAAGGTTTTGATAGGGTATTTTTAAATCATAATGAAAGTGTGATATATAACCTGCTGTTTAGTAACACCATTAGTTATTCAGCATACAAACATTAATTGTGATATTGGCTACAAAACATAAGTATCATTATGAATTCAAACACTATAGTATTACTGTAAAATAGAGGGCTACTTATCGTGGACATACACTGGAAATATCCATTCATATTTCAGCCAATGATATAAGTAATCACTTCAAGCTTTTATGGAAAATAGGAACAAACATCTAAATACTAATAAGGACAATGGATTCTACAAAAAAGCTTAGAAATTTTAAATCATAATGCAGTATTTTCTTTTTTTAAGAAAAGAAGATGAGTATTTTGAATATTGGCTTTGCTAAGCTTCATTCTATAATATTCTCACATAATTTTTACTAACGAGTATATTGATTATATATACAGTAATACATACAGCTTATATTTGAGCCTTTGCTATGTCTTCAATATTGTCCCAGTGTAATTACATGTACAAAACCTTATTTTTAAGTAGTTTACAATGTAAATTAAAAGATAAACCTCTCTATATGAAATAAGATATAATATATCAAATTGTGGGATACAGATTATAACTGTGATGGTAGGTTACAAAGGAAGAGAGAATGTTCATAAGTATTGCCAGGAATATCATAATATATTAAGCATATTTATATAATATACCTATGTACATATATATGTGTATCTGCATATTTTTGTATATACATATGTATTTATATAATGACAAGATGTCTCAAAGTTTGGGCTAAAGAATCAGAGAGACCTTGCTTCAAATCCTAGCTTGCTTATATGACCTTGAGCAACCGTTAAAGCCTTTGTCTCCTTATTTGTGAAATGAAGATATTAATACCTACACCATTGGGTATTTGTAAGACTTAAATAGAATAATGTTGGTATAACACCAATTTATAGTGGCCAATAAATTGTGATTATTATGTCTATTATCAATATGCTCAGTAACTGTATAAAAAAGGTATGCTTTTCTTGGTAAAAATTTTGTGTATTATTCAATGATTTTTACATTAGCTTTCTGTACTATTCAGCTACGGAATCCCAGCAAAACATGACAGCAGGACATTCACAATTGTCAAATTGAAGAATGGGCTATAAGTTTGTTGCTAAACCAGCAGAAGATATGGTTGTCAGACTTTACTAAGGTGTCAGAGTATGTGAGACTTTAAGCAGTGATAAGTGAGTTTAGTCAAAATGCTCAAATCATGCATATAAGCCTTTTTATGAAGAGTCTGTTCTTTACTTCTAGGTTAAAAGATAAAATGTTTTGCACACTTTTTCCATTAAATGAGGTGGTCACAGTATTTTCTATGGAATAAAAATTGTAGAATACATTTTTATTTCTAATTATCTAAACAAAGCTATATTTGTTTTGCTTCTTAAAAAAAGAAAAGTGTCTAAAAGAACATAAAACCAGTAGTTAAAACCATATCTGTCAATTAAATCCTGGAAAAGAGCATGTTTTATTGCAACTGTTATTTATAATCCAAAGAACATCACCAATTGTCCTTTAAAAGTTATGGTTCATTCCTGCACTGCTCTAGATTACAGACTAGGTATGCTGTTCCACATACCATGGCTAACCAATGTACTCTGTGAGGAGAATTCAAACTATGGATTGGAAGGGACCTAGGCCTTAACTTTTTCTCTCCTACCATATGACCTTGAGCAAGTGTTCCAGTTACTTAGTACTACATCAGAAAATATCCCCCAAGTTTAGTGACTTAAAACAACAGCAGTCATTTGTTTTACTTATAAATCTATAGTTTGAGCAAGATTCAGCAAGGACAGCTCATCTCTGCTTTATGCATCATTAACTGAGGTGGCAATGGTGGAGCTTAGATCTACTTTCCAGGTAGCTCCCTCACCTGGCTGGCAAGCTGGTACCTACTGTCATCTGGGAGCTCAGTCAGGGCTGTGGGCCAAGGGCTTAAGTTCTCCACATAACCTCTCCGTGACTGTTTGGCCTGGCTTTCTGGGCATAGCAGCTAGTTTCTAAAAGTAAGTATCCCAAAAGAGACAGGCATGTTATGGTCTAATCTAGGAAATCACACAATCTGGAACTTGGCTGAAAGAGTATTGTCAGAATAGTATGTAGGGTGGGAGATACTGTCCAGGCCACTTTTGGAAAGCACAATCTGCCATAGTAAGTTACTTAGTATCACTTAACTTCAGTTTCCTCATCTAAGTAATAATATGCTAGGCACCATTATGATCATTTTACACATATTAATCCACTAAATCCTCATAACAACCTCTGAGTTAGGTGCTATCATTTATCCCCCTTTTATAGGCAAGAATAATGATGTGCAGGATAATAAGTTGCCTGAAGTGAGAGTTTGTAAAATACAGAAACAGAACTCAAAGACATATAATCTAGTTCCAAGTACATATTCTTTATTATTCTTTGTAACTGATTTTTATAACAATAACTAAAAAATTATATACAAAGGTCTTTGCACAGTGTCTGGCTCATTCTAAATGTCCAATAATTATAAAAGGTTTTTTGGTAAGCTATTACTACTAATAAGATCTTACATTATACAGGGAATCACTGGATGTTTTCTCTTTAGGGATGGATTTACTTATTCATAAAAGTAAATTTAGTCCAGTTTAAGGAGTATGTAAGAAAGGAATATTGAAAAAGTTAGAAACTGTCATTACTGTATATCTAGAAAAAACTGAAATGAGAATGAGAATCTCTGATTAGGGGATAAAAAATAGCATCTCATTTCAGAGCACCTGGAAATATAGTCATAGATCCAACAAGCATATTTTTTAAAGGCAGTACTAAAATCAAGGAAGTAGATTAATGTAGGCTTAGGTTTGGTTGACTAAAATATAACAGGTAATACCAAATTAGTTAAAAATCACATTAGAATATGAATGTTGGAACACTGGAAAGGTGATCTGTGTTTCTAGAAAAAATATGGTTAGCTTTTAATGTTGTGCCGGTATTATCACCAGATAGCATTCAGATTGGTAATAAAAATAAAAGTAGGTCTAAACCTAAAAACTGCTATTATTAACCTTTTTGTTTCCATACTTACTATTAACTTCTAGAAAACAAACACCTTATCCTCACATTAGGAGCAGCTTTAGAATTTTAACTTTGCATGTCACCAACCTCAGTATTACTGACTTTACATTCCAAGTAATTCTCTATTCTTGACAATTGTCCATCTCTTCAATGAATTTGCTTTTTTCAAATCCTCTTTGACATAATTATGAACATGAATGAGAAAAGGTAGTGAAAGTTAAAAATAAGATATATCTACTCTATGCTTGCTCATAGCAACTCGCTAATGCCAGTATATATCCCTGCTTACTTTTTAAATTAGTGTGTCATATAATAAAAAAATAATAACATATGTTTCTAGGTTGGTATCCTCTCCTTTATGTAACCAAAGGTTTAAAACCTCACTGCTAGTCTGAGACCAGGGTGGTGATCTTTTTATTTTGTTCTCAGTCTTTGGTTGTTAAATAGAATGAGATCCATATATGTGCAGTTTAGAAATAAGCCTAGGAATTCATAAACAAGTGTATGGGGTTGATTTCTAAAGCTCCTCTCTCTCCATGTTCTTCTCAGTACTTTCCAGTTTCCTGTGTCTCCCCTTTAAAGTCTGTTTGCTGGAAGGCTGGCCAGGGCTTTACTTACTCCACTCTGCTGTGCACTTCTACTAGATCTGCATTCAAGCCCAAGTGGGAAGAGGACAGAGAGAAATAGAAATGCAATGGCATCGACTCTGCCCTCTCAGACCATAGCTTCAGTGAATGGAGAGGAAGTTTCCTTTTGTAAGAATTTTGGCTCCTATGGGTGCCCGTTACTGGCCGCCACTACCACCACTGACACAGTTGCTTGAGGGCTAGGTAGGAGAGAACAGAGAAAAGAAAGGAGGAGCAAAGGAGGATGGGCTTTTCACATTCCCTCCTGAGCATTAGGAGTTTCATTTCCCACTCTGAGCCAAGATGAGCCGGCTTGTTCTAGAGCTCTTTCTGTGACCTGGTGCCCACTTCTAGTCCATTCAGTCTAGGCTCCAGCCCAATCACTGGGGTGGTGGAGGAGGGAAAGGAAGAAAAGGATAGTAAATCATCTCCAGCTTGGTAGTACTTCATATTTTGGTCTTCTCCAGTATACCTGCTTCTACTTACTGTTCAGAGTCCTCAGATGTCTGCTGGGTATATTGTGCTCTAATTCTGTAGCTAAGTAGAAAAAGAATGCAGTGTGTTATTTCTCCTTTCCAGAACCAGACTCCCTTCCTCCGGTTCTTTAGCATAAAAATCATGTGACCTATGGTATATTTTTGTAGGTCTGGTGATTTTTCTGTTTGCATATTCAAAAGAAAGTCTGCTTTCAACATTTATTTGGTGGCAATAGAAATTAGAATCAGCAACATATTTTTACATACATTATATTATGTGATCTTTATAGGAACTCCCTGTAAGGAACATGAGGTTAAATATTTTGAAACACAGTCCACAAGTTTATTACTAATAGACTTGTATTTGTTTTGAGATTCTTCTTGGGTTCTTATTAGTAGATTATTCTGAAGAAACAAAATATTCATGCTTATTTACCCTTAAGTTTTAGTTTTGTTCTCCTTTTCTCTTTATTTTCCGATTATGTAATTCTCCTGCCTTCTCTACTTACATGTCAGCAAAATTTAATTTTCATAAGTGTGGAACAGTATCTAGGAAAAAGTAATAATACTGCCTATCCCAGTTTTTTTAAGTTTCATGAATTGTAAAGGTTTGAGAAATGATGCAGATCACATATTTCACTGATAAGTCATTCAGGTATATCTACTTATAGACTATTGAACACTGATGAGGGAAAGGCAGTCAGTTATATTAATATCAGCTCCTGTCACACAAGTCACAATTCAGTATTTAATCAAATGGTGACAACTAAACAGTATGACATGACATACTAAGCAGGATTTCTCCTGATCCTTTGTCTTAGAATTCTCTGATAATAAAGATAAACATAAAATACATTGCTTACAATATCTAGCCTAACCATTTAATTTTTAAAGCAAGGGATGTGTAGAACAGGTCATACATTTTTAAATTTTGTTTTAGCAGACATGAGTGTGTGTGTCTAAAAGTATTTTCCAACTATATTTCAATCAATACCCAGAGACTTCAGTTTTCGGAGAACATTGAAATTTCAAATATTTATGAAAAAAATTGTATTGCATGGTATGTATTTCATTAGTATTGGTGGTATTTGAAAAACTATACTCATATTGAATGTGCCTTTAATACATGCTTTTCTATAAAAATTACTTTGACCTTTATAATATGTATCACATTTTTATTGTTATTTCAAACAATGATTTAAAGTTCCTCAAATATAGTGTATTTTTAAAGTAGAATATTATGTTTTAACTTAGGTTATTTATTATATTATTTTATGAGAATATTTTTGTATCTTACACTTAACAGATACACCATTGTCAAATTACATTGTATATACTCCTCTAGCATTCTTGATACTTTTATAAGTAGGTATATGACAACATAAAATCAAGAAATCATTTCACAAGTATTTAATAAATAATGGTACAACTGTAATTTGATTATTTTTAAATAAATTTACTCCAATTTTATGATTAAAAATACAACAAAGTGTAAACTTTTTGTTAAACATAGTTGATTCTATCAATTTACCTCCATTCCCTCAGGACATTTTACCAAAATGATTAAGGGAATATAGAAGGTTTACACTAATAAAGACAAAGCAAGGAGTGAAGGGAGAAAATACATAAGGTGAAAAAGGGCAACATGTTAGCAAAATTGCAGAAAATGAAAATCAAATGGAGGAGGGATAGATAACGCTCTTACAATGAAACCTGGCATAAATGTCTGCAGGGTGAGATGTGGCTTTCACTTTGTTCTGTTCTATTGGGTATATACCAAGGGGTGGAATTGTTATGTCAGAAGAGATGTCTATGTTTATCTGTAGTAAATATTGCCAAACAGTTCACCAAAGTAGGAGCACCAATTTAAACTCCTCCAGCTATGCATGAGCCCTCATATTGCTCCATATCCTTACCAACACTTAATATTGTATGTCTTTTTCACCTTAAGCATCCTGGTAGGTGATAATAATATTGCATTATACTTTGAAATAAGTTTTTAAAGTATATCCTTGGGAAACTAGGTGTAGTACATAGGAGAAGGACCATATAAAAGGGAGTGAAATATGAAGGCTATTTAAAAAAAATAGGAATTCAAGAATACTGAAAGTTCTGATTTTTGCTTGTAGCCAAGATGTAGTAGTATCTGCTGCCTGCAATAAAACCTAGAAAACCCATGCAGAATGTATGAGAAAAAAATTCTAAGACCTAAAATATCAGGTAATGTAATACTGTTTCCTGAGAGATGGTAAATAAAGAAGGAGAGCTCTACAACTGTCCCCACTTAGTGTCTTGAGAGAGTTGCCAGGTCATGGTGCAGGAAGGAAGGACCCTGATAGAAGCCAGTAGACTCCCTCCATAGATTATGAAGACTGATATGAGAGTCCCCATAGATCATGATAGCTAGATTTCACAAGACAGAGTAGTAAGAGGAAAGTGCCTCTCTGAAGTGACCTCCAGAGAGCTGCAGAAGTTTTCTGATAATTCATCTGTGTTTTGCTAATAAGCAAATAAACCAACAAAGGAGATTACATGGTATCATAGAAGGCATACATTTATTCTAAAAAAAAAAGCAAAAAAATAAAATGGAACAAAAAAACAGATGGGACAAATGGGAAACAAATAGCAGGGTAGACTTAAACCTAACCATATCATCAACCACATTAAATTTAAATAGTCTAAACAATCCAATTAAGAGACAGAGATCATCAGAAAGGATTTAAAAATAAGACCCAGATGTGTGCCACCTGCAGGAAATGTACTTTAAGTATAAAAATGCAAATAGGTGAAAATAAAGGGGCACAAGGAAACTTCTTGAACTAATATATAGGTTCACTATTTTGATTGTGGTACAGTTTTTACAGTTGTATACATATGCCAAAACATCATATTGTACACTTTATGTGCAGAATTTTGCATGCCAATTACACTTCAAAAAAGCTATTTAAAAATAGAAATGTTATACACAGGGGAAGGTAAGAAGTCTAACATTTCTGTAGCAGCAGAAGGTGAGTTTGGAAAAATAGGTATGAGCTCAACCATGAAGGTATTTAAATGGTAAACTAAGTTTGGACTGTATGCTAAAGACCAGGTGTTAGCAAACTTTTTCTTTGTAAAGAGCCAAATAATATATATTTTATGCTTTGCAGGCCAAGAGTAAAAACCAAGGATATCACATACCTATATAATCATTTCAAAACATCAGAACTATTTTTAGCTCACAAGCTTTACAAAACCAAGCAGTGAGCCAAATTTGGCCAAAGGGCAATAGTTTACCAACTCCTGCTATAATAGAGAGTAGCACGGTCATCTCTACAGTTTAGAAATATAACTGGCAGTAACTGTGGAGTAGATTTGAGTAGGGAGAAATCAGAGGTGGGCAGACCTGAGAAGAATGCAGTAGTCTTAAGAAATGTGGATTTACATAAAAATCCTATTATGGATAAGAACTAAAAGACAGAATCACTATAGAACTTCTTTATCCATTCATCTGTTGACAACCATTAGGTTGTTTCCATATCTTCACTATTGTGAATAATGCTGCAATAAACATGGGAGTCCAAATATAATTTTGATATCCTGTCTTCATTTCCTTTTGATATTTACCCAGAAGTGGGATTGCTGGATCACATGGTATTTCTATTTTTAATTTTTTGAGGAACCTTCACACTGTTTTCACAATGGCTGCACCAATTTAAATTCCCACCAATAGAACACAAGGACTCCCTTTTTTCAAATCTCTGCCAATACTTACCTCTTGTCTCCTTGATGATAGCCCGTCTAACAGGAGTAAAGTGTTATCTCATTTTGGTTTTAATCTGCATTGTCATGATTAATGATGTTGAGCATCTTTTCATATACCTGTTGCCCATCCTGTGTCTTCTTTAAAGAAATATCTATTCATTTCCTCTGCCCACTTAAAAAATGTGGTTGCTTTTTTTTATTGACTTGGATGAATTCTTTATAAATTTTGGGTATTAGCCTATTAGCAGATACATGATTTGCAAATCCATTCCATGGTTTGCCTTTTCATTTTGTTGGTTGTTTCTTTTACTATACAGAAGATTTTAAGTTTGATATAGTCCCACTTACTGATTTTTATTTTTGCTGCTTTTGCTTTTGGTGTCATATCCAGACAATCATTGGTAAGACCACTTTTAAAGGAGCCTTTTCCCTATTATTTCTTCTAGGAGTTTTACAGTTTAAGGTCTTAAGTTCAAGTTGTTAATCCATTTCAAGTTAATTTTTGTGAATGGCATAGGATATATAGACATAGATTTACTCAAGGAGGTGAAAGACCTGTACATTGAAAACTGTAAAGCTTTGCTGAAAGAAACTGAGGAAGATACAAATGAAAAGATTTGTTATGTTCATGAATCAGAAGAATTGTTAAAATGTCCATACTACCCAAAGCCATCTATACATTCAATAGAATCCTATTAAAATGCCAAAGGCATTTTTCACAGAAATAGAAAATAAAAATTTGTAGAACCACAAATGATCCAGAAAAGCCAAAGCAATACTAAGAAAAGAAGAATGAACTTGGAGGTATCATACTTTCTGGTTTCCAGCTATATGACAAAACTGTAGTAATCAAAGCTGTTTGGTATGATATAAAAATAGATACATAGACCAATGGTAAAGAATAGAGAACCCAGAAATAAACTCCTGCAAATACATTCAACTAATATTTGTCAAAGAAGCCAAGAATACTTGATGGGTAGCATATCTTATGTGAGTGCCATAAGATGGTAGGAAGTCATCAAAGTTTTATAAACACGGGTATATGATGAAAAGATTTTTGTGTTCAAAGCTGCACTGTCTAATGCAGTAACCACAGGACACATGAAGTGATGGGACACTTGAAATGTGGTTGGCTTGAATTGAGATGTGATGTAGGTGTAAAATACATATCAGATTTCAAATACCTAGTACAAACAAACCCAGAAAAGGTAAAATATTTCAATAGCTAGATTTTATGTTGAAATGATAATATTTTGGATATATTGGGTTAAATAAAATTTTATTAAATTAATTTATATCACTTTTTAGTTTTTTATGTAGCAACTATAAAATTTTAAATTATATATATATGGCTCATGTATATGTGTCTTAATATTACTTTTGGACAGAGCAGATTTTGAAGACCACTCTATCTGTAGAATATATTAAAGTGGGCAAGAATGGATGCTGACAGACCAGTTAGGAAACAGATATTCAACTATTTAAATATCACTAAGCTATTCTAAATATTTTAAGAGATATTCCAAGCATTCTAAGAATATTCTAAAAGAAGGTGACAAATTAACTGAAAACATTAAGAAAATAATTATTTATATTCTTGTTTTATATTTACCAAAGAAAATAAATAAAAGGTAACAATGTTTTGCTGCACAAATTTAGGTCATAAGCAAAGCTGCTTTATATGCTAAACAATATTTATGGCTGAAATTTGAATGGCCGGTAACAGGAAGAAAGCAAAATGTTTAGAGTCTATGTTGTATAAGTTTTGTATCTGTACATGTAATAAACTTTTATTGTTCTATAGCATACACATTCATAATTATTTCAAACTTATTTTAAAAGTTGACTTAAAAGATTTACAATAATATTTTGATTTTATTTAAAATAACAGTGTAATGCACAGAATGCAAGGTCCCCATTTAGATTTTCAGTCCACTAGTTTATTAGATTTAAAAATATTTTAATAATTAAAGACATTATTTAAATTTCTAGCTGGGTTCAACATTTAAAATTGTTTGGCAAAGTACTACAAACGTATTCTGTAGAATATATTCAGGTATTTTAAACTGCATCATTAAGTAGAAAATAATTTATTGACAAAATATTTATGATAGATTTATTGAATATTCTATCATACACTGTCTTATAACTATTGTGTCCGAAGGTTAAATTTAGAAATTAAATATTTTTTAAAGAATATTTTATTTCTGAAGATGTTAGTGGGTTAATTATATATTATTTACGAGCTCTGAATTTTAATAGGCTTAGAGAAATATTTTGATGATGCAGTTCTATTATTGATTAGCTAGTGTAAATCAATTTATCAGCAAGTTAGAGAAGGTATTATTGTTATTTATGTCTCATCACTCACAACCTCATTGATATTGAATAGCCAACTTTTAATGTTTATTTTACTGTACATAATTGATCATTTTCCTTCTCTTGAATTGCTTGATTATTGCTAAAAAGTACTATTATAAAAGCAAACATAAATTATCAAAAGTAATAATTATAGCATACATGTTTGTTTGTGTTTATCACCTTTCCTGGTTTAGACTATGAGAGGATAACAGTCAGTGGTGCACAGTATACTACTAATATCAATAGAAATGTAGTCATTTAGATCTGCAGGAACATTCATCAACATATCTACCTAAGGAAAGATAAATAGTTGTTTTGGGACTCATTTAGGTAGAAAGTAAATTTACCTAAAGAAACTGAATGTAATTTTTTTCCTTTCCTTCCTGAATATATAAGCAGAAACCTTTCCAACAAATTAATTACTATTAAATTAGTATTCTTGTATATTTTTTAATGGAGCATTGGATGAAAATATATTGGATTAAAATAAATAGTTTGTTAAAATATTTTCTAATGTAATATATATGTCACTGAAAAATTACTTCTCCTTTACTTTTTGTATACATTGTTAATTTAGAAAGTGGCCAATATTCTTTTCTTTGAGACCAGAAACAGCTAAGCCCCTCACCATTGAGAACCATAGACACATACCTAACATAGGATCCTTATTCCTAGGTCTTCCATTCCTGTGAAAATATACACTGAAAATGACAACATGGATTTAAGCAAAGAGAAAATGAGGTTCAATAAAACATTTCATGATATAACTTTAGTCATTTGCATTTCATTTTCATGATTTTTTGTGAAAATTTGGTTATTTGCAATTTTCATGATTTTTGCCATATGTGCATATCATATATTTGTTATGTAGTTAATTTTTTATCTACCTACCCTTTAACTCAAAAATTGTAAATGAATTTACTTTGTAATAAACAGAAAAATTGTTTTCCATAAAAAAACAGTAAAAATGATAAAAGTAAATCAGGGTTATAGTTAGATGGTGCTAAATTCTCTCTAAGCCTAAGGATACCTCTTATTGTGTTCCCCCCCCCAAAAAAATGGCTAGTAAGAAAGGTGTTAAAGGTATAACAGCACCAGACAGGGACTTTATCCTTGAGTGCTCAGAAAGACTGAGGAAGAAATGGAATGCAAATACATTTTAAACAGTATGACTCAATGTTATTTAATACCATCTCCAAGAACTACACAAAATCATCTCCCATACTGCCAGTTATACGCATCCTCTCACTTTCTAAACAGTTATTTTGCTTTTGTGTGTATCAGGTGTACTTTTTTTTTTCCTGCTTGGAAATTTTAAAAGCAGCTTTATTTATTTATCTTTGTTTGTTTGTTTATCTAATTTATTTTGGTATCATTAGTCTGCAATTACATGTGCAATATTATGGTGATTAAACTACCCCCTTCATCAGGTCCCCCCCACCAAGCCCATTACATTCACTGTCCATCATTGTAGTGAGATGCTATAGTATCACTACTTGTCTTCTCTGAGTTGTACAGCCCTCCCCACACCTCCCAAAATTACATCTGCTAATAATAATGCCCCTTTTTCCCACTTGTACCTCCCTTCACACCCATCCTCCCCAGTCCCTATCCCTTTGGTAACTATTAGTCTGTTCTTGGGTTCTGTGAGTCTGCTGCTGTTTTGTTCCTTCAGTTTTTTTTTCTTTGTTCTTATACTCCACATATGAGAGAAATCATTTGATGCTTGTCTTTTTCGGCTTGGCTTATTTCACTGAGCATAATACCCTCTAGCTCCATCCATGTTGTTGCAAATGGTAGAATTTGTTTTCTCCTTATGGCTGAATAATATTCCATTGTGTATATGTACTCCTGCTTCTTTATCCATTCATCTACTGATGGACACTTAGGTTGCTTCCATTTCTTGGCTATTGTAAATAGTGCAGCGATAAACATGGGGGTGCATCTGTCTTTTTCAAATTAGGCTGCTGCATTCCTAGGGTAAATTCATAGGAGTGGGATTCCTGGGTCAAATGGTATTTCTATTTTGAGTTTTTTGAGGAACCTCCATACTGCTTTCCACAATGGTTGAACTAATTTGCATTCCCACTAGCAGCATAGGAGGGTTCCCTTTTCTCCAGATCCTTGCCAACATTTGTTGTTATTTGTGTTTTGGATGTTGGCCATCCTCAGTGGTGTGAGGTGATATCTCATTGTGGTTTTAATTTGCATTTCTCTGATGATTAGGGATGTGGAGCATCTTTTCATGTGCCTGTTGGCCACCTGAATTTCTTCCTTGGAGAAGTGTCTGTTCTTGTCCTCTGCCCCTTTCTTAATTGGATTATTTGCTTTTTCTTTGTTGAGGTGCATGAGTTCTTTATATTTTTTAGATGTTAAACCCTTATTGGATATGTCATTAATGAATATATTCTCCCATACTGTAGGATGTCTTTTTGTCCCACTGATGGTATCCTTCGCTGTACAGAAGCTTTTCAGCTTGATATACTCCCACTTGTTCATTTTTGCTTTTGTTTCCCTTGCCCAGGGAGATATGTTCATGAAGAAGTTGCTCATGTTTATATGCAAGAGATTTTTGCCTATGATTTTTTCTAACAGTTTTATGGTTTCATGACTTACATTCAGGTCTTTGATCCATTTTGAGTTTACTTTTGTGTATGGGTTAGACAGTAGTCCAGTTTCATTGTTCTACATGTAGCTGTCCAGTTTTTCCAACACCAGCTGTTGAAGAGGCTGTCATCTCCCCATTGTATATCCAAGGCTCCTTTATCATATATTAATTGACTGTATATATTTGGGTTAATGTTGGGATTTTCTATTCTGTTCCCCTGGTCTGTGGGTCTGTTTTTGTGCCAATACCAAATTGTCTTGATTACTGTGGCTTTGTAGTACAGCTTGAAGACAGGGAGCATAATTCCCCCTGTTTCATTCCTCCTTCTCAGGATTGCGTTGGCTATTCGGGGTCTTTTGTGAATCCATATGAATTTTAGAATTATTTGTTCCAGTTCATTGAAGAAAGCTGTTGGTAGTTTGATAGGGATTGTGCTGAATCTGGAGATTGCACTAGGTATTATAGCCATTTTGACAATATTTATTCTTCCTAGCCAAGAGCATGGGATGCATTTCCATTTGTTAGTGTCCTCTTTAATTTCTCTTAAGAGTGTTTTGTAGTTTTCAGGGTATAGGTGTTTCACTTCCTTCGTTAGATTTATTCCTAGGTATTTTATTCTTTTTGATGCAGTTGTGAATGGAATTCCTTCTCTGATTTCTCTTTCTATTAGCTCATCGTTAGTGTATAGGAAAGCAACAGATTTCTGTGTGTTAATTTTGTATCCTGCAACTTTGCTGAATGCAGATATTAGTTCTAGGAGCTTTGGAGTGGAGTCTTTAGGGTTTTTTATGTACAATATCATGTCATCTGCAAATAGTGACAATTTGACTTCTTTACCAATCTGGATACCTTGTATTTCTTTGTTTTGTCTGATTGCCATGGCTAGGACCTCCAGTACTATGTTGAATAACAGTGGAGAGAGTGGGCATCCCTGTCTTGTTCCCAATCTGAGATGAAAAGCTTTCAGCTTCTCGCTGTTAAGTATGATGTTAGCTGTGGGATTGTCATATATGGTCTTTATGATGTTGAGGTACTTGCCCTCTATACCCATTTTGTTGAGAGTTTTAATCATGAACTGATGCTGAATTTTGTCAAATGCTTTTTCAGCATCTATGGAGATGATCATGTGGTTTTTGTTTTTCTTTTTGTTGATGTGGTGGTTGATGTTGATGGATTTTCGAATGTTGTACCATCCTTGCATCCCTGGGATGAATCCCACTTGATCATGGTGTATGATCCTCTTGATGTATTTTTGAATTTGGTTTGCGAATATTTTGTTGAGTATTTTTGCATCCATGTTCATCAGGGATATTGGTCTGTAGTTTTCTTTTTTGGTGAGTTCTTTGCCAGGTTTTGTTAGTAGAGTGATGCTGGCTTCATAGAGTGAGTTTGGAAGTATTCACTCCTCTTCTATTTTTTGCAAAACCTTAAGGATAGTGGGTGTTATTTCTTCTCTACATGTCTGGTAGAATTCAGAGGTGAATCCATTTGACCCAAGGGTTTTGTTTTTGGGTAATTTTGATAACCGGTTCAATTTCTTTGCTGGTGATTGGTCTGTTTAGTCTTTCTGTTTATTGTTTGGTCAGTCTTGGAAGGTTGTATTTTTCTTAAGAAGTTGTACATTTCTTCTAGGTTTTCCAGCTTGTTAGCATATAGATTCTCATAATATTCTCTTATAATTCTTTGTATTTCTGTGGGGTCTGTCATGATTTTTCCTTTCTCATTTCTGATTCTGTTTATTTGTGTAGATTCTCTTTTTCTCTTAATGAGTCTAGCTAGGGGTTTATCTATTTTGTTTATTTTTTCAAAGAACCAACTCTTGGTTTCATTGATTTTTTTCTATTGTTTTATTCTTCTCAATTTTATTTATTTATTCTCTGATCTTTATGTCTCTCCTTCTGGTGACTTTGGGCCTCACTTGTTCTTCTTTTTCCAATTTCAGTAATTGTGTCTTTAGACTATTCATTTGGGAATGTTCTTCCTTTTTTAAACAGGCCTGGATTGCAATATACTTTCCTCTTAGGACTGCCTTTGCTGTGTCCCACAGAAGTTGTGGCTTTGTGTTGTTGTTGTCATTGGCATTGGTCTCCATATATTCTTTGATCTCTGTTTTAATTTGGTTGTTGACCCATTGATTAGTTAGGAGAATATTGTTAAGTCTCCATGTATTTGTGAGCCTTTTTGATTTCTTTCTAAAATTCATTTTTAGTTTTATACCTTTGTGATCTGAGAAGTTGGTTAGTAGAATTTCAATATTTTTGAATTTACTGAGGTTCTTTTTGTGGCCTAATATGTGGTCTATTCTGAAAAATGTTCCATGTGCACTTGAGAAGAATGTGTATCCTGTTGCTTTAGGGTGTAGCGCTCTGTAGATGTCTGTTAGGTCCATCTGTTCTAGTGTGTTGTTCAGTGCCTCTGTGTCTTCACTTATTTTCTGTCTGGTTGATATGACCTTTGGAATGAGTGGTGTGTTGAAGTCTCCTAAAATAAATGCATCACTTTCTATTTCCTCCTTTAATTCTGTTAGTATTTTTTTCACATGTGCCGGCGCTCCTGTGTTGGGTGCATATATATTTAAAATGGTTATATCCTCTTGTTGGACTGACCCCTTTATCATTATGTAACGTCCTTCTTTATCTCTTGCTACTTTCTTCGTTTTGAAGTCTATTTTGTCTGATACAAGTACTGCAACACCCGCTTTTTTCTCCTTTTTGTTTGCATGAAATAGATATCTTTTTCCATCCCTTCACCTTTAGTCGGTGTATATCTTTGGGTTTGAAGTGAGTCTCTTGTAAGCAGCATATAGATGGGTCTTGCTTTTTTATCCATTCTATTACTCTGTGTCTTTTGATTGGTGCATTCAGTCCATTTACATTTAGGGTGATTATTGATAGATATGTACTTATTGCCAGCATTAGATTCATGGTTACCAAAGGTTCAAGGGTAGCTTCTTTACTATCTTACAGTCTAACTTAACTTTCTTGTTACGTTATTGTAAACACAGTCTGATGATTCTTTATTTCTCTCCCTTCTTATTCTTCCTCCTCCATTCTTTATATACTAGGTGTTTTATTCTTTTCCTTTAGTTAGTATTTGTATGGTCTGCTTTCTTTGCTATGATTTTATTTTCTCTGGTGACATCTTTTTAGCCTTAAGAGTGCTTCCCTCTAGAGCAGTCACTTTAAGATATCCTGTAGAGGTGGTTTATGAGAGGCAAACTCTTTTCTTTTGCTTGTCTGGAAATTGTTTAATCCCTCCGTCATATTTAAATGATAATCGTGCTGGATACAATATTCTTGGTTCGAGGCCCTTCTGTTTCATTTCGTTAAATATATCATGCCATTCTCTTCTGACCTGTTAGGTTTCTGTTGAGATGTCTGATGATAGTCTGATGGGTTTTTCTTTGGAGGTGATCTTTTTTTCTCTCTCTAGCTGCCTTTAATACTCTTTCCTTATCTTTGATCTTTGCCATTTTAATTATTTATGTGTCTATGTGTCTTGGTGTTGTCTTCCTCTTGTCCCTTGTGTTGGGAGATCTGTGGGCTTCCATGGTCTGAGAGACTAATTCTTTCCCCAGCATGGGGACGTTTTCAGTAATTATTTCTTCAAAGACACTTTCTATCCCTTTTTCTTTCTCTTCTTCCTCTGGTACTCCTATAATGCGAATATTCTTTCATTTGGATTGGTCACAGAATTCTCTTAATATTCTTTCATTCCTAGAGATCTTTTTATCTCTCTTTGCCTCAGCTTCTCTGTATTCCTGTTCTCTGATTTCTATTCCATTAACAGTCTCTTGCATCTCCTCCAGTCTGCTGCTTAGCCAGTCGATTGCTTGTCTCATTTCTGCATTGTCTTTCCTCACTTCCCTCACTTCCTTCCTTAGCTCTTGCATATTTCTCTGTAGATCCATCAGTATGGTTTTGACTTTTATTTTGAATTCTTTTTCAGGAAGATTGTGCATGTCCATCCCATCAGGCTCCCTCTCTGTGGTTGTCTGGTTAAGCTTTGTTTGTACCATATTACTCTGTCTTTTCATGGCTATTGAAGTGGTCAGAAAAAGAAAAAAAGAAAGAAAAAAAATACACCCGCCAGGTGTAGATTCTGTGAGGATGTTGTAGGTGGTGCTGTTGCTCACACCGCCATCTTCCCGGAAGTCCTCCTGGTGTACTTTTTAAAGTAGCAATCTCAGCTAAAATATGAAGTCACTATTGTGTTACTAATTTTGAATAACTAATTTCTTTCATTATATTAACATATAGTGACTTTGCTGTGCTTATATGACACTGAATGCTGTGATTCAAAGTGTGTATGAACTAAAATATGTAGTACATGTACAAATGAAAAACCTCTAGCAATAACAACAAAATACTGTTTTTCCTGTTTTATAGCTTGCAGACCAGGATTCTACAAAGCATTTGCTGGGAACACAAAGTGTTCTAAATGCCCTCCACACAGTTTAACCTACATGGAAGCAACATCTATCTGTCAATGTGAAAAGGGCTATTTCCGAGCTGAAAAAGACCCACCTTCCATGGCATGTACCAGTAAGTGTATACATTTTGCATTTGGAAACCCTGTTTTCAACCCTTTTTGTCTCTTTATTCTGAATTATTTTAAAAAGGAGATATGCAAAATCCTATATCATCAATGCTTTGTCTTTGATAAGTTAAGGAAAGAGTTTCTCTATTTCTTCTCCTCATAGTTGCTTTTCAACTGCTTGCAAAGAATGTGTTTATTCCTTAAAATACACACTGATCATTGACATGTAAATTCCACAACCGGTTTGAGGCCCTGTAGATTTTCCCTAACCATAATCTGTCTTTAGGAAGTGAAAGCAATTTAAGACTACCTGAGAATTTATAAGCAAAACTTTTTTTCTTTGCTTCATTGTTGACCATTTTAAGGCAAATAACTTAGGACCATCAAGTTTACTGTGTGGGGAGCTTCCACATGAACCTTTAAAAGTCACTGTGCTATGTATGGTTAGGCAAAAATGTTCAAATTTTCCTTGACATTTTGTCTTTAAAGAAAGGGATTTTCGAGTTTGTCCGCATTTCACCTCTCACTTTCTCTCCAATGTTTGTTCAATACAGTATTAAATCTTAATATGAAGGTCATTTTAATGCATGTGACTAGCATTTTAAATTATCTGTGTTATGTTATAAAATATTATGCAATATCTATATGGTTTAAAAATGGAAGTGAATATATTAATACATTGCTAAGCTATGCAAAAGTAAAATGTTACCTTTTAGACAATTATAAGAGTCTTGTTAAATAGAAAAATAAGATATTATAATAAAAATTTGCCTTCTTTTTGATGAATTGGTGCCAAACTAATGTTTATCTTGTATAACTCCATACAGGCAAAAATAGATTGAGAATTGAATTATGTAATGCTACATATTCCTTAGAGGCAGTGGAGATGTCCATTTTTTTTAAACCTAACTGATGCAGTTTGTAGATTTGACTGCATTTCCACAGACTTTAATATAAAACATTTTTACAAAACACATTTAATAAAAATGCAATGCATTCATTAGTAGATGTAATTTTTGCTTTCTGATTGTGAATGTTGAGTGACCACTTTCTTTAGAAAACTGTAACCTGGAAATTACTATCTCGACATTCTCCCCCCCCCAGGAACATCTTTTATGTTTATATAAAAGGAAAATTCTAAATATAATTTCTCAATTATGGAGGTAGTTTTGGACAGGAAAAGCTTGCTATTACTGTATATATGTAATCCTTTTTGCATAGTTACTATATATTATTATATTGTGGACAGAATACTCCAGTTTAGGTAAATGGTGGTGTGTCAGATGGCTACAGTCCTTCCAGGCAAGTATCCCTCAAAACCTAGATCAAAAACTGAATGGAGCTTTCTAGGTGAGTAATAGAGGAGAACCTCTTCTTTTTATTTTCTTAGGAAACTTTAAATAGACATTTTAACCAATTGAAGGAACAAATTGGTTCTCATCAATCTAACCCTTTATTGAGGTAGCAGATAGGGAAAGTTTGCAGTTCTTTGGAGTGAGAGACTAGTTAAGGAAATAAGTATGGGGATGCAACAAAAACTGTAATCTGGTAAACTAGTGTGAATCATTGTTGAATCAGATATGTCTGCTTACCAGCTTAATGTTTTATGTTACTTGGATTTTCTTTGTCAAAAAATTTCCTTTTTTTTACACTTGGTATTGTTAATAATGTTTTTTAAATGCTGGCCTGCCTTAGCTATACTAAGTGGAAACAGAGAAAGGTTTGCTTCTGGTCATTGTTAGGCAGAGCTTTAGACAAGGAACAGCACATCATGTTGCCATCAAAGATGTAAAGAGAGAAACCTGCAATAAAATGACAGCTTTAAGCTGGTCTTCCCCAGGAGGCTCCCCTCTGCTACTTCTTGAGAACTTCTTTTCCTTGTTTTAGCAAAGACATAGCATAGTGTATTAGTAAGTTCATCCTCTTTTAGAATCAAATTATCTGAGCTTGAATTTTGGTTTTGGTGCCTATGTGTGATGTAACCTTGGGCAGATTATTTAACCTTTCTTATCCTCAGTTGTACCATTCATGGTGGTGATAACAGGACTTGCCTCATTCTGTTGTTATGATGATTGAATATTTGAAAAGTGGTCAGAGCAATCCTTAGCGCATAAGATGTGCCACATATATGTTTAATATAGAAAACTGTTTCTTAAAATTCATTTGAAGTCGTTTCTGATAAGCTCGTATTCAAACCATTCAATACTTTATGTTGATACTATTATACTGTACTCATAGCCTCCATCATCTGCATTTCTACAAACTGAAAAAAAACACTGAATTTTTAAGACCTTTTCACAAAATATATTAAGTCCCATGCTCTAGGCCCATCCTGTATCAGTCAAGCATTCTGAGTTGTATCTAACTAGGTGAGAGTCCCTAGCTACTACGATTTATATATATATATATATATATATATGAAGTAAGACACATAAACTCCAAAGTATCATGTTTTTAAAAGATTAGATTGTTGGGGAAGAAAAATCAGGGAAATGACAAGTCAGGATGTCACAACATCAGACTTAAGAGTATGAAGGTAATTTCACCAAAATAGAGAGAACTTTTTTAGAGGCCAATAATCAAACAAGCAGTCAACCTTACCTGTCTTTCATTAATCATGAACAATAGACAAATTTTAATAAGTACAAGCTCCCCCATATATCTGGGAATTAACCATTCTTGATCACCTATATTCCAATAACGTATAATCTAAAGATCAGGATTTGAGTTAAGTAAACCAATCAGTCACATTGCTTTGTTCTTTGTTGTTCTTAGTCTTAGCATTTGAAACTATGCATTCAGGGAATCTTCCAGGGATTTAAAAGGAGAGCGCCCCCTTACTTTTTTGGTGTCATGGGCAGTGAGATTTTTAATGTATGAGAAAGAAAATAAAGGACTAAAATATTAGAAATGACAAACCAGGACATTCGCCTACTTGGGAAAGATTCCACAGATAGGTCTGGTATGTGATCATATAAATGATATGATTTTAGGGAACCCAAGAAGTTTTCCCTACTCCCTAGTGCCACTATCACATAGTAACAACCACCCTTAAAAAATATGTTTTCACTGTTAAGAGTTTTATACTTTCTGGGGGCTTTCACTGTTGAAATAGTGTCTTTTATATTTTATGACCCTGAGAAGTAATTATCTATGATTCATTCACACAAAGATTTTTTTAAGACTTCCTTCTTCTAGAGCAGTTTTAGATTCACAATTCACAACAAAATTAAGAGACAGTATAGAGATTTCCCATATAACTCCCTGTTTCCAGAAATGCATAGCCTCCCCCATTATCAGCATCCTCATCAGAGTGATGCATTTGTTACAGCTGATAAACTTATGTTGACACATCATAAGCACCTAAAGTCATCATAGTTTACATTAGGATTCACTGTAAGTGCTGCACGTTCTATGGGTTTGTACAAAGTGACATATACCTACCATTACAGTATCATACAAACCATTTTCACTGCCCTAAAAATCCTCTGTGCCCACCTATTTACACCTCCCTCCCACCAACCTCTGACTACCATTTATCTTTATTGTCTCCATTCTTTTGTCTTCTTCAGAATATCATATAGTTGGAATCATATAATATACAGCCTTTCAGATTGGCTTCTTTCACTTAGTAATATGCATTTGAGATTCCTCCATGTCTTTTCATGGTTGGACAGCTTATTTCTAGATGTCTAGATATACCACAGTTTATTTATCCATTCACCTAATGAAGGACATTTTTGTGCTTCCCAGTTTTGGCAATTATGAATAAGGTGCCATAAACATGCATGTGCAGGTTTTTGTGTGGACATAAGTTTTCAGCTTGTTTAGGGAAAATACCAAGGAGTGTAATTTCTGGATCATATGGTAAGAGGAAGTTTAATTTTGTAAGAAAACACAAAACTATACCACTTTGCAGTCTCACCAGTACTGCATGAGAGTTCCTGTTGCTCCACATCCTTGTCAGCATTTAGTGTTATCAGTGTTACCGATGTTCTGGATTAAGTTATCAGTGTTCTCGATTTTGTCCATTTCCAATAGATGTCTATGGTATCTCATTGTTTTAATTTGCTTTTCCTTAATGATATGTGATGTGAAGCATCTTTTCATAGGCTTATTTGCCATCTGTATATTTTCCTAAGTGAGGTGTCCACGTAAAGATTTTTAGGTGTTTCAAATGGCTAGAATTTTTGAAAAGTGCTTCATATTCAAAAATAATCCCTCCAGTAGTCAGGGTAGTAGGTATGATATGATCCTTCAATCTTCTATTGGCCCTGGCTATTATTGTTAATTTCCTTTTCTGACATTTTTTTCCACTACTTCCTTCCTTACAACCTGCAAGTATAGTCAGATTTCTTTTATTAAAAATCAATGCTCCCAGTCCAGTAGTTTCTCTCTTCCAAAACAACTTGGAAAAGCAGTCTTCATTGGCTGTGGCTACTACTTTACTTTTAATTTACTTCTTACTCTAGTGCATTCAGATTTTTGCTCTTCACCCTACTTCAATCAGATTGTTATTCTACCATTTCAAGTAAACTGTATAAGAAAAAATTCACCAATGATCTTTACCATTTTGTGTTAGAAACATTTTTCTCCTGCTTTTATTATTTTTAACTCTATTGATCACTCCTTTTATCTCAAAACTATTGGTTCCCCCTTATTGTAAAACATTGAATTCTCCTCTTCACCCTCTTAACTTTTTGAACATTGTGCTTGTCACCATTGTGGTTTCTCTTTTGTTGTTCACCTGTTAAATGTCAATTTTCCTCATGTTCCTTTCTTTGCCTTTTCATCCTTCCACACATTCTCTTTTCATGGCTTCAGATATTACCTGTAAATAGATGATGCCTATATTTTTATCCATATCCTGGTCTTCTGTCCTGAGGTCCTAAGCCTTCTAACCAGCTAATAATGGGATATATAACCTGTATGTACTTTGGAAACCTACCCATATCTCTGAACTAAATCACACCATACTTCCCTTGGACTTCCAATATGCTGCACTTGTTCACATCCTTGGTGCCAGCCCTTCTTCTACTTGCAGTATTTTCCCTCTAGATCTTCTTATGACTGTTCACTTATTGGCATTTCTAATCAAATGTCAGCTCTTAGGTCAGACACTTCCTGATCACCCATTCAAAACAGAATCTCCCCACCCCAACCCCTCATTATTCTTTTTTAGATCATGTTTTTTTCTATGGATTATATTACTCTGAAAACACTTGGTTTGTACATTCACTTTTTAGTTTATTGTTATTCTAGCCATGCTAGACTACAAAAGCCATAGGATTATGGATGTTCCTTCTTTACTGTATCTCTAGAATAATAGTAGCTGGCAGATATTAGGCACTAAATATTTGATGAATAAATAAACTAATAATTTGAAGCTCAACTTGCAAAAGACAGTTTCATTGCTGTCTCCCTCAGCCTGCTCATCCACCTAGCTCATTTTCTTCTCCCAGTGAATGCTCATCTATCCAGAAATCCAAGCCAGAAAGCTTGAAATCATAACCCCCACCCCGACCCTCATGTCCAAGCAGTCACAAGTCCTATCAGTTCTACTTGTTGGCATTTATTCTGTCCATTTCTTCCTGTCAGTTCCTGGGCCTATCCTTCTAGTTTAAGGCCTTTAACTTCCCCTTGGACTAATTTAATAATATTCTGACAAGTCTCTTTCTTTCAGTCTTCTACCCCTCCAAATATTCAAAACTATTAGAAAATATTATCTAACCAAAAACAAAACCTTGATCATATTCACACTTCTGCCTAACGTCTTTCAAAGCTTAACCCCTGTTAGGCAAAATTGTAAAAGTTAATACAAGGACTTTCAAAGTCCATCCCTGACTTGTCTTTCCTTCTCCAATTTTAACTGTATTAACGATCTCTCAGACAGTCCTAATTCCAGTTATATCAGCAACATTCTTGCAGGATTAAGGATTCTTGATTTCTTAAAATTCATTGTGTCCTTTTTATATGAACTTCAAAATATATAAAATAAATTATAAATAAGAAATTTAAAATAGAATACTGAGATGTTTTCTCTAGTTTCTTAATCTACTTCATAAATTCTTAACTTTATTTTTCAGCTAACTCATTATGTATGTTCTGTTATTAAGGGTGAGCTGTGGAGGACACTCCACAATATCATGTCTTGCTCAGTTAGGGCAACCTCTGAGAGCAGAGCATACAAAACCCTGCTGCCTGCCAAGAAGTCAGTTATCAAAATAACTGTCTAAGGCTTTTCCAAGCCAGCAGAGAACAACACTCACTGAAGTTGAAGAAACAAAAGAAAATAAGAGTTACTAAGAAAGTACTTGTCAGCAGGAAAGGCAGAGACTGTGACAGGATAAAAGATAAATGAAATGAGGGTCTAATATATGAATGCATGAAAAGTTAGACAAAACGTAATTCCACAGTCATGGAATTTTTACTTTGATGTTTCTCATGTGCTTAAATTAATAGGATTTTTTAAAAGCCAATGAATAGGAGTTGGAAGATAACACATTCTATAAACATTTGTGTTTATCTACTTAGAAAAATTCAGAATGTAAATTTTAAAACATATATGTGGATAATCCTAATGCACATCATTAAAAGTTTCACTTTTTTGTCATCTAAATATATAAGTATCTTATAAGTAAAATCATTTTTTTTCAACTTTATTCTTAAAACAAGGCAATTTTCATGTCTTAGCATCTTTGTATTTATCATACAGTTACAGGGATTGGATGAAAGTGTAAAAGTTGAATTTACTTTTGCTCTAAGGCCAATAATATTGTAAAACATGGCTTATTTATTGCTGGAATAATTGGCCACCTGAGAAATTCATTATTCTCTCAGCCTTACTTTGAGTAGAATAGTGTGTTGATATGTAGCAGAAGAGGCATTTTGCTTCATTTCTGCTGTCCTACTCAGGTCTTTCATTTTGGGGTGGGTACAGAATGCTCTCATCCAGGTACCCTGTTCTGCTTGCTCTCTCTCTTTTTTTCTCCATCTCTATGAGGTTGTTTTCCCTCTCTTCTCTAGGCACATTTTCAATGGAGAAAACCATACACTTCCTTGCTTTTCTATCTTACAATTGAGATACAAAAGCATAACTGATTAGTTAAGTGGCTCGTTGTAAACACAGTGTAGCAGCCACAATTTGGGGGAGGCCATCAAGGGAGAAGTTGCATAGATGGATTTTATTACTTCTAGCAGACTGTGTTATATACTGGATTTTTCATATAATAGAAAATAACTAAATATTCACTCTGTGTATTGCAATGATCTATTTTTAAAATTAAAATGACCCTTACATTATAGAATAGATACCTGTATGTAATGAATCCAAGTTTCCTAAATACAGATCACTGATGTAAGATGTCACATGAGCTTCATGTAGCTTCTTAAATACAAATACTTTAATTTTTATTTAAACAGAAGTTCTTTTTACCAACTAACCTGGGAAACATTTCTCTATAAGAAGAAATACTAAATGGTTCATTCTGCTGCTTCAGGAGAATTATGTCACCACTTGCTGCCAGAGTAAATCTATACCTGGCCCCTACTGTTGTCTCATTCAGTATCATCTACTTGTACACAATAGACTAGTTATCAAGAAGCATTCATAATTGGAAAGAGAGTGTTCATAGTTATTCCTACAATGTTAAGCATTTTGAGAACGGTTTGTTAGCTTTAATCTGTTTATTTATTGTTTTGTTTTTTACTCCCAAATCATGGCAGTGCTTAGTGTCTCCATATTTATTTTTTCTATTTCTGAGTGTTTAATTAAAAATAATTGACTAAATACAGAAATGGCTGTATGTAGGTGTGCATAATTTTGTTTTTCATGATATTAGGGACCCTGGATGATATTTGACTTTGAAGACCTAAAGCCAGCCTTCTCATTATTTCATTTTTATTTTAAAGTGCTTTTATCATACATATGGTTTTGCCCTTTAGTTAGTCTATAGGCTCATATATGTTTTTCTGTATTGATGAGGATGGTTGATAACTATTTTTTGCAATTTTATGAAGGTAAAATTAAATCTATGATCTATACCATAGAAATTTGGGGCTGCATGTGTTTTCTTTTCAGGTTTTCAAATGTCCACAGCACTGTATTTTGAGGAGCTTTTATTTTCCTCCCCAGTGGGTAAAGAGATGGGCAGTTTGGGTGGCTGCCCATTTTTCTATGTGTCTTTATTAGTTAATCTTAGTAATCATAATATAAACATCCCCTTCCACTTCTCAAGTGATTTTCAAATCATGTGGATCTATCCTTAATCAATAACCCCAGGCTCTTATAAAGATTATAACCTTGAACTCTCTGCCTTCCAATATTTGTCAAAATTTGTATTATGTGAAAAGTAATTACCAGAAGATTGCACAAAACTATGCATTCTATTCATTCCCTTAGTTAAAGCACATGTTGCCTTTGGATCAAGCTGGACCAGGATAAACTTGTATGCATGAACACAAATACTTCAGTATAATATCTACATTCACTAGTGTGTGTCCCCTCTTCTATAAAATCCTTTATAAGTTTATTGTGATAATTGAATGAAATAAATCATGTGAAATATTAAGTACACTCCTTAGAACAGAATGTTTAAGAATAGAGTGCTTAAAAATGTTGGTTATATTTTTTAATACTCACAAGGTATAAAAGTGGACATTTCTACCTGAGGACAATAAGGAGGTGTCACAAAGGAGGTAACACTTAAATATGAAAGATGAATAAATTTTTTACAGATTAAAAAGAGGTAAAGAACAATGGCATGTGCCAAGGCATTGAGATGTGGCAAAAGGGAGCAAGAGGCTGAGGTTTTGGTGGGGCTATGAAGGCAAGGTTTAGAGTTTCAGATCTTATTCTGGAAGTGAATAATATTTGCCTTATTAGATTCCTTTTTTTATTTTCTTTAACTATGAGTTTTAGAAATAATGGGAAAATCTAAAAGGAATTACTTAAGTCCTCATTCATAGTACTATGAAAACAATGCCTAACAAGTCTTCATTTTAGACATAATTTATTTAGTTACTGAAGTAGGTGCAATAACATTAAAGAAAATGAGATTTGTGAGCTGCAAAGGATTTGAAGTGCATATGCTACTGTATTTTGAGCAATATTTTTCTTGAAGATTTAATTTTCAGTGGTTCTTCTGTATATAAAGTTATGTTTTAAATGCTCCAAGATAGCATTATTAAAAAGAATCTGTTGTAAGAAGCCAATATATTGCTTGCTATTATGTATGTTTTGATAATGTGCATTTGACAGTACTCCCTCTAAGCAAAGCACTATAAAATACTTCTAATATCTATTTACAAGATTTTTTTCTACCTATAGGCAGACTACAATAGTAGAGTAGAATAGTAGAGTTTAAAAAAATCTAAACATAAAAGACCTAGGTATTATTCTACCATTAATTCACTGCATGACCCCAACATAATTATAATGTTTTCCTGAGCCTCATTTTTTTTGTCTGAATATAATGATTTAGTTTCTTCCCAATGGTGAGGGTGAGGCACCAGTTTTATGATTACTCATCATCCATTTCCAAATATACAGGCATTTTATGAAACATAGATATAGCACAAAGTGGTTTAGAGAAGAATACAACATTGTTTATAGATGTTCCTATTAATATACTTTTCAAGTTTTATATAGGAAGAACATTAGATTAACAATATGGATATAGATAAAAGGTAAACTTAATAGGGATAATGTAAAGAATGAGATGACTTAGAGTTTTAAATTATGTCTATATGCAGATCTGGCAACATAATTTTTGTATATTGTTAAAGTCTAGAGATATGTGTTTTCATTTGTTCCCTTGTATTTTTCTTTAGTAAATTTTACAGTTTACTTATTTGCAAAAGCATTTACCTAAACATCTCTAGATGGTTCAGTATATATTTTTTTATGGTTCTTTTTGACATAGATTAACACAGAACTGTTTTTCTCTCATTTGTAGGCTCAAAAAGAAATTTGCTTTTTATTAGGGAACTGTACTACTGCATTTTTGGTAGTTGTCAAATTAACAAACACATTTAAATTAATGCCAGGTAGTAACTTAAGAATTGGAAAAACATAGTTTAATGGACAATAGTCTTTCATGACTTGGTATCCTCAGTTATTTGAATCAAATTTTCATTGTTCTTAAATTTAAAAATACATCTTCAAATCACAATTAGCTATAGAGTTAATGGTAAATAGTCATTCTCCAGTCAATATGAAAAAGACTCCTGTTTGTGAGTTAATACATTTCTACAATTATTAACATGAAATATAAATCTACAGCAATTAATGTAGTAATTAATGGTAACAAAAATCTGACCCTTAAGTTTGCTGTTCTTTTGTGTCAGCCCTTATTTAAGGGTGTTCTGATAAAGGATGGTATTCCTCCAGATGCTTCTTGGAAAATAAGGTTCTATGAACAAATGTTGGGGAAATGTTAGATTCTACAAACTGAAGCAAATTGTATTACTTTTGTTTCAGCATCACTTCATCAGAGAATTCTTAATTTGGGCATTAAACTCATTTTTTATGTGATATCTCATGGGACTAGGGCTATTGCACAGGATATATTTTGGTAAATACATTTCTGCTTAAAAACGTTTTACATAAAAAAATTTAAAACAGACTAAAAATCATAGCCCACCTGGCCTTTGCTTCCCTGAGAGGAAGATGTGGGCTGCAAGGCCAGATGTGTTTCTGGGAAGGGAAGAGCTGGCACTCCCACAAGTCTCTCCCACGTTTACTCTTACAGCACTCTTCCTTTATTATTTAAAAGTGTGAAGGGAAAATCCAAAATGAAGCAAAAAAAAAATTGAAAATGTGTTTTCCAGGCAAACCAGTGAAAATAAAATTGTAGTTTTTATGTAAGGTTTATTATATGATGGGCTTGAAAAGCAGCTAGATGAAAATCAGAATAATTGCCCTTTTCTTATGAAGTCAGTCTGAAGGGTGAAGTGCAGAGATTGCTTTTCTTCTATGTGAATTAGTTGTTTCTCTTAAAGAAAAAAAAAATCAACATAAGGAAATCCCTGAGAGTTTTCAATACAAATGTCTCCAAAAGGATTATAGCTGCCAGTTTTTTTCCCCCAATGTGTTACATACATAATCTTTGTGTAATTTATAAATGATAACAAAGCAATCAGGCCACATTCATAAAAGCCCAGTGACATAAAATTTAGTTGAATCTGAGGATTAGAATTAATTGTCTCTCTTTGTTCCAAGTTCTGAATCTTAGTAAATGATTCACTGCATGTCATTACAGCTTAATATTTGCATGAAATCACAGTTTAGCTGGCATAATTTAACACCAATTAAAAAGCTATTTAATCGTCATGCAAATTGGTATGAGGGCCCTTGAGTAAGAAGGGTGTCTGCCTTTTTTTGAAAGTATCTCCAGGCAGACAGTAATATACTTGCAGACACCCATAGCATAATGATAACATTCTTCCTATTCATGAGAATATAGATGAATAATATTTCATGTTTTTCCATTATAAGAGAAAATGGCAACAATATGAATATATCATTCTGTAGGAGGATATTATTATGTAATGATAATGAATCTTTACCTCCCAGTCATAAGTCTAGGTTGGAGGTAAAAAGCTGCACTTGTCCCCGTGCTCTAGTTTGTAATTCCTTCCACATTTTCCTTTCCGAAGGCAGATGTTTCTGTAACTCTAGAACACAAAATGTCATACAGCAAGACATGTAGAAGCCTTTTAGAAAAACCATCCTGTTCTAAGTCTAGCTTTAGGTGATATACACACAAGTGGCTGAGGCCCCTACCCATCAGGTTGCTCATATCAGGATACAGCAAAAAGAAGGAAGAAAATATTTAATAACACTTCTTAATATCTCAGTCATGTAGATTTATGACTAATGTTACGCTACTCTAACACCATATAATAGATCTCACTACTGTGTGCCCTGTACTTACTAAGCTCATTCCCTAGACTGCAGTCAGAATGCTTTCCTTAAAACATATTACTTCCATACATAAAATCTGTTTCTTCCTGTTGAACACAGAAAAATAACCAGACTCAGAAAAATAACCAGTGAGCCTAGCAATCTTGCATTATCTCATCCCTTCTTGTTCCTTAAAACTCATTTCCTGCTTTTTCCTTTTGCATTTAGCAACAGTGATTTCTGCCAGTTCCATGACTATTTAAAAATCTTTCTTGACTGAAGAACCTCTGCCCCTAATATTCTTGCCACTCCTGTGCACATCCTCTTTACCACCACCATGGGGCTTTCTCAGAATTCCTCAGATTGGACCTCCAGATAGTTTTTTATTTCAGTTCCATTCCTTTTGATTTCCGTTATTGCACTTATTATAATTTGAATTTTATTCATCTGTTGTGTGTGTGTCATCAATATCTTTGACTAAAATGTAAATAACAAGAAAGCAGGAATAACATCTATTATGTTCACTCTGTAAATCCAGATCTAGTAAGTATCTGGCACACTTAGTCGTCACTAAATATATATATATATTATAATTAAGTATATATATCAAAAAAGTATATATATATATATATATATAATTAATTATATATATCAAAAGTATATATATATGTATAATTAAGTATATATATATTTATTTATTTAATGAATGAATGACTTTATCTTGAAATCCAGACAGAGACTATATGAAAACTTGAATTTCTTTCTATAAATAGAATGTCAGAGTATTCCTTCCCACCTTCTAAGCAAATTATCTTGATGGCAGAAATTTAAATAATTGTTTTAGATTTGTTAAAACTGAGACTTCCAAAATACCAAAGGAATGTTATATTGTTATTTATGCAATGGATTATTTTTCAAATATCTATCATAAACAAAGTCCAAAAAGGATTCTTTGATATTCCACATATAAAACTTAGCATAGTATCTCCACCTGGTAGACCTTCAGTTAATACTTGTTCAATCAATGATAGGAAACTGAGGTTTGAAGGACTCAGATAAGTGTAAAAGATTATGACATAATTTTAAGAAAAGACTAGAATAGTTGAAGGATATTAAGTATTCTATGTGTTGCTATCCCTATGGAAAAATAATGAGAAAAAAGGCCAAGGAAGATGCTCATGCACTCCTGGGACCAACTTCATTTATGCAGTCTTGATGACAAATAAAGATTATCAGCTTCTAAAAACACATTTACTTGTGCTTAGTAAAGTTAATGTAAATGAAACTCTAGTCACCATATCTTATGTATCCCCCATTTTATCCCTTCCATATAATGCTTTTATGGTATGGAATTGGCAAAGCTCTAGTAAAATACTTTTGCCACTTCCAACTTCTCTTTCTCTTCCTCTTCTCCCAGACTTTTGATCCAGCCCAATTTATTGTCATTTATTCTCAACCTGTGAGAAATCCTTAGGGATTGTCAAAGATGATGAATGGGAGTTTCATCTACATATGAAGTATATAATAAAGACTGAAAGACTGAACATGATATGTTTTGTATATATATATTATTTTTGTTCAAATTCTAAAAATGGTGATATAATTGTTAATATGTATTTAAAACCATCACATATTTAATATAATGTTTGGTTATTATATATATTCAGTCAAATTTTTAAAGTATAATTGCCATATCTTTTTGAGATCTGCAGCTTTTGATATAAAATATAAAAATTCATAAACCAAAAAATTAAGATATAGACTGTTTCACCTCTAAGACTTCTTTTACACTAGGTTTAATAAGATGTTTTTAACCATATTTCTTTTGGTTCCTGTCAGGAGAGCTCAGGCTAATATAAAAGACCAACAAATGTTTGTTGATGAAGTTTTCAATTTAGCACCATAATTCATTGTCCTATACGTGTACATTTGTTTTTTAATTGCTTTTCTCTAGGGCCACCTTCAGCTCCTAGGAATGTGGTTTTTAACATCAATGAAACAGCCCTTATTTTGGAATGGAGCCCACCAAGTGACACAGGAGGGAGAAAAGATCTCACATACAGTGTAATCTGTAAGAAATGTGGCTTAGACACCAGCCAGTGTGAGGACTGTGGTGGAGGACTCCGCTTCATCCCAAGACATACTGGCCTGATCAACAATTCCGTGATAGTTCTTGACTTTGTGTCTCACGTGAATTACACCTTTGAAATAGAAGCCATGAATGGAGTTTCTGAGTTGAGTTTTTCTCCCAAGCCATTCACAACTATTACAGTGACCACGGATCAAGATGGTAAGTTCTACTGCTGTCTCTCAAAGCAGACCCATAATTGCCTTTTGGTGGATCTATATTTGCTAGGGTGCAGTTATTTACTCTCTACACTACAAAAGTGATTTTCTGGTTGCGATTTTTGTTTCCCAAGGTGCAGAAAGATATTTTTGATATTACTTCTTAGTATGGTTAATTAGATATAGTGCTTCTCTCTAATGTTTATGCATTTATGTTTTTGATATAATCTTATACCAACATATCTTAATAAGCAAGTCTTTATTATTTAACAATATCAGACATAAAAATGTGTTGCTAAATAAATTGAAATTCAGTTGCCCCACTTATGCTGCCATCCCTTTTCCATATCAAAGAAAGAAAATATTATTTATATTAACTATAACTCATATCTATATTATAAAAACATTGCAGCTAAAATGTTTAACCATGTTCCACTCTGAAAAGAAATAACAAAAATATCCAGGAATGTATCCAATATATTTTTTTTAAGTGCAGTTTGTAAAAAGTAGTTAAACTGTCTTTTTTAAAAAGTCCAATTCAGTTAAATGCTCTTTAAAACACTGCAGATTTTTACTGCAACACAGTTAGGCACGAATACCCCTATGAGTTTCATAAGTGTATATTCTTTTTAATTCCCCATGACATTATTTATTGCAGAGCTCAATGCAGGAAAAGCCTCAGAAATTTTTTAAACTCCTTTTGAAGAGCATTCATAAATTGTGTGGCTACACCAACACGTGTTATAGCAGAAAGTATTGTCGTATATGAACATACACATATAAAACAAATTTATAAAGATAAAACTGTTCTTATACACTGTATTTGTTTGCTAATTCTACTATAACAAATGCCAACGACTAGGTGGCTTAAATAACAGAAATTTATTTTCTCACATTCTGGAGGCTAGAAGTCAAGATTAAGGTGTCATCAGGGTTGATTTCATTCTGAAGCCTCTTTCTTGGCTTGTAGAAAGTCATTACTCTTGTGTGTTCATGTCCTACTCTCTTCTTGTTATAAAGACACCATACTGGATTAAAGCCCACCCATACAACCTCATTTTACTTTAATTACCTCTTTGAAGGCCCTGTCTTCAATCTGAGGTACTGAGCTTAGGGCTTCAACATATGACCTGGAGTGGGGAGTGCAATTCAGCTCATATCATACACTAGGGTAGCATAGGGTGATATTTAAAATAAAAGTATATTGTAAGTGTTGGAATACTATTCAGCAATAAAAAGTAACACACTATTGATACATTTAACTTGGATTAACTTTAAGCTCACTGTGCTGAGTGAATAAGCATTCTCAAAAGGATGCATACTATATTATTCATTTACATAACATTCTTGAAATAACATAATTATAGACATAGAGAATAGATTACTGGAGACCAGGTATTAGGGATTAGGGCAGAAAGGATGTGGTTATGAAAGGGGTAGTTGGAAGGAGCCTTGTGTTGATGATACAATTATATATCTTGATTGTGGTAGTACTTACATGAAGCTACATATGTTATAAATTACATAGAGCTATACACATGCATACACACATAAACACATACACTGGAGCTGAATGGATTTTTACCAATGTCAGTTTCCAGGCTTTAATGTTGTACTATAGTTTTGCAAGTGGTTAATATTTGGGGAGGCTGGGTAAAGGGTGTATGGGACCTCAGTATACATTTTTTTGACAAATTTCTGTGCTTCTCTAATTATTGCAAAATAAAAATTTTATAAGCATTGCTAAACCTGTAAGAATATGCAGGAAGAAAACTTCAATATTCTACTGAAAATATATTTGAAATGCATGTAGCAATTTTATTCAAAATAATATATATTTTTTCACTTTGCTGATAATCTTCAGAAATGCATCAAATAAATAAAGCAAAGCCAGATAATACTGTATAACCACTATCTTTGTATTTACTATGCAGTTTTCCCCTTCATTTAGCAAACAGCACCACATCATAGAATTTTCTTTATGGTTGTTCAAAATGGAATTCCTAGTTCTTTTTTGCCATAGTATCAACAAAATCTTGTCCAGTGTAATTGCAGAATAAAACAGAATAGTATCTTCTCTTCCACTCTGTTTTAGCAGATTATTTCTGTTTACTGCCACTTAATCAAAAAATACAAATGAGTATTACAACCATTCTTAACTATAGCGTAGAAATAATTAAATTTGAGGATAACAATAATATATCAGTTTAAATAAAATATGTACGTAAATATGTTTACATAATTTCATGCATAATACATAAAGTAGCCTTCCATTCTAGGATTATAAGAGAGTTCATTTTGTCTACTTTTCTACTTAGCAGAAGGACAGAATATAAATTATTTCTCACTTTTAAAGTGAGAGAATTCATTAAAACTGTATTGCTCTAAGGACAAAAGGTATATTAACCACAAAATGAGATATAGTATCCATATGGTAAGACTATACTTCCTGGAAAGATTATACCATTAAATAATCCCCCCAATAAATTTATCTTTGTTGAAGAATTTTAAGAAACAATTAATTTTAATGTAATTCAACTTTGTTTTAAATATAAATAATAATAAAAATAAAATTTTTTAAATTTTATTGAAAAGTACATAAAGGTCCTAAACTAAACTAAAATATTGCCATAGAATGTTTAGTACAACATTCTAAACAACCTTAATGAGTGAACATCTCCATGTTGTAACTTAGAAAGACACCAAGAAGTCCCTTTCTCCTTGTGCCTGGAATTCTGATGTCAGAGAATCACATTTAAAAATGCAAATACTTCTGGCAAGGGTCACATTTTGAAATAATTCAGTCTATGGCTGCATCAGGTACTCTTTCATTTCAAAAGTGGTCAGAGCCTGGCATTGGGTAAAAAAGGAGCTTATAGAAACTGGAGTGTGCCAGAATCAACCTCCAGCTGTCAACATTTTGTGCCATCCCTTAATGAGATAATTGTTTTATTATTGTAAATAGAAGAAGAGATTTCCCATCATCTTACTTGGGTATCATTGGAAATTCTGTTGAAGCAACTTGGAAAGCAATTTCCAAAGTTACCTGATAACACATTACAATTTAACTGGACCCAGTGGACCACAGTAAATTATTTGTCTCATTATCTGTAGGTAATGTATCATTGTTTTTATACTAAAATGGAAAAGTGATAATGTGCTAATTATAAACCTTTAATTTATTCAACATATATGCAATAGTGAGTGAGCCCTTCTGAACCTTATACTTTTGAGCGTAGCCAAATAATAAACAATCTGACATATGTAATTACTATGTGGTAAGTCCCACCACAAGGGAAGTGCAGGTTACTCTGAGAGGTGTTCCTGAGGAAGCGGAATTTAAATTAAGTTCTGTTCTGAAAGATGAGTAGAATGTGTCTCAGCAAAATGAGGGAGAAGGGAAGGAATTCTGAATACAAGTAACCAAAGGTTAAACAAATGAGGGATTAAGTACTGATGACTAACAAACCAAGCACAGTAAGAAAATAATAAAACTGTTCATGAGGCAATACTTGTATAAGTAAGGGAAAAAAATATTAGAGATTAAAAAACATAAACAATTGTGTTATGTTTCTGCTACTCCCTATGCAGTGTGGAATATAAGAATAAAGAGGATGTTTGCATTGAACTGCTTTTTCTCATGTAGTTGACTATATGTGTATATCTTTCCTCATATTTAAGAAATATTAAGGAAACCATATTAAGCAATACTGACTTAATTGTTTGCTATCTGTTTACAATTAAACAAATAAGAAAAAAAATTTTCCAAGTCATTTAGAACCACTTAACTATAGTTAGCAGAAACATTCCTTGATTATTCTGATTTTAGTTAGATAAATAAGAATATAGACTTAAGACTATGACCCTCATAATTAGGAATCTTTGCAATAAAGCTTAATTAACTGACTTGTATAATCCCAAAGAGCTATATTTGCAACCTTCTATTTTCATAGTTTATTTAAATGGTCTTTAAAGGTATTTCATTTAGAGAGCAAAACAAGAAAGCAATACTTGTAAAACATTTTATTTTAATCTTCACTGCATGGTAGGAAAACTAAGATGCATAGTTCAATAAGAGGAGTTATTCGGGTCATAGACAGTAAAGGAAAACGTTAACTATGGATAGTCAACCTGAAACAAACTTTGTAGATATCTTGACATGCACAGAAACCTTTAGGGGCCATGTTCAAATTACAAACCAATTCTGCTGATATTTGCTAATGGGTCTCTAAAGCAATTATTGTCAGAAGCAGGTTATCCAATTCATTGGCTCCTTAAAATATGTGTTGTATACTCCTGTCTTTGCCATTGGATAACTATTCTGTATAGGTCTTGCCTTAGACTGACATTTTGATTGCAGGTTTCATGTCTTGCTCAGGCAGCAATAATTAATTGAACTGAAATAGATTTAAATCAACAGAAGTCTCCATTTACTTCTAAGCTTGATATGTCTGCTTAATTTACAATTCACTGTTTTGGAAATACAGTTTGTTTCAAATGTCAACCATTTATACATTACTGGAGTAGGTAATTAGGGACACTATAAACATTCATTTGTCTTTATGTCTGTATTTTAATGTATTTGTCTGTATGTCTCTCACAATCCTCATTGTGTTTTCAAAATTCTTGACAGCAAGTACCTTTCTCTTCTAAAATCTGTACAAGTCTATCCAAAGTAAAAAAAATCAGTATAAAAGTTTTAAATACTTACTTAAAATACACCTAAGTGCTACCAGTGGCATAACAAGTTTTTTTTAAAGGAAGTAAACATAGTTTAAACTAAGAGTAATGCTGTACCACCTGTATTTTTTGTATTTCTTAAGCAATAGAAAATTACACATTTAAGAGGTACAGACACCTTATATTGAAGGATAAAATTTTCTATCTCCTCAGGTAAAGCATTTCTCTTCTGAAAAGTGCACGGAATATTTTTTTTATGGAAGATAATTTAAATGTCAGTCTGGTTGATCATAACTAAATAACTTTTTGGCCCAATCAAATACTAAATTACAGTGATGTCTAGATGATTGTAAATTTTATTTTTACTCCTGAGAAATATCAAATTACTTCCAAGTCTAGTGTCTTTTTGTGGCATGTATATTCTTAGCAAATGAACAATAAAGAGAAGGCCCTTAGGCCTTAGCAATTGAATTGCTGAGGTCAGTCAGTGGCTCAGCTCTGAGTCAACAAGCACAGAAACTGGACTGCTCCCAGTCAGTTATGTCTAATAGCACATATGTTTCTCTCTCAGTGGACCATATCATATTTTCATGTTTTTTTTAATATTTTGCTTTCCCAATCAACATGTAAGCTCCTTGAAAGCAAAGATGTGTTATTTCTCTAAGATAATCCTGGGTCTCCATTTTCTGTAACTTAGTAAATCTCCTTTGACTGAATTAACAGAAATCAGGGATGGTTTGAGTTAATCTTTCATTTATTAATTTACTCATTCATTAATTCAAAAATATTTATTGCATATTTGCTATCAGCCAGGAGCTGTTCTGTGTGCTAGAGATTTAGCAAATAAAGGAGAAAAACAAACAAAAAACAGTTAACAGCATCCTTGTTTTCATGGACAATATATTTTAGTGTTAAGTAGTGATATGTCCCATGAAAAACAAAGCAGAGTGAGAAATTTGGAAATAATGGGGAAGAGGGGCATTTTACATAGGGACACCAAAATCACCTCTCTTGATAACTTGAGCAGATCATGAGCTGAAGAGAAAACCCTGAGAATATATAAGGCTATTCTAGGCAGTGGGAATAAAAAGGGCAAAGCCTTAAATTTAAGTAGGAATCTGTCTAGAAAGTAACAAGACAATATTATCACATATATACTCTCTATCATATACTAAATTTCATGATTACTAAGTCTTCTGCTACTGGACTTACAGGATTTTTAACAAAAGGCTTTAATCAATAATAATCCATCCTTTAACAGCAATTTAGTTTCTTTCTTGGTAACCATACATTGCTAGAAAATGTGTTTAATCTTAAACTTGACTTTGAGCACTTTGCTTTTAGAGTTATCAGCTGTTTGAGGAGTTCTTATTTGCAGATTTTGCAGGAAAGGTGACTTTCTTAGTATAAAAATAAAATCTTACTGTTCTTAGGATGCCTCTACTACCATGATAGTACTTTCAATGGTATTTGTCTATACAAATTAAAAAGTAGTTGCAGAGATTATTTAGTAAAATATTTTAAATCCTGTAAAAAAATAAACCTGGTTACCAGTAAAGATAAGTACGCATGGTATTGTGCATAATCTGTGTATCTATGATAGGACAAAAGGCTCTACTTTATGATTAGGTACGTGCCTTGCCAATTGTTTGTCCATTTTCAATGTAACCTCAATTTAATTTCATTAACTAAACCGCTAAAAAACAAATTTACTGATTTAGGTAACTAATTCATATGTGGCTACCATTAAACACTAGGTTTTTAAAAATATTTTCTAAAAGTATATTTTATTTTACTGATAAGAGATTGAAAAACATTAATGTGTAGGAATTACACTAAAAGATTTTCAAGGTTAACATTATTCTGACCACTATTAAAAATGTGAAATCTCTTTATACTTAAAACTTTCATTTATAAAGATTGAAAACTAATTGCTGATTAAGAAAAAGATGGCAGTGTGACAGGTGAGGCACAGGCTTTCTCCTAAAACTGCATATAATACGAAATTATAATTAATACAACTAATCCTGAAAGAGCAACAGGAAAGAGGACTGCACAAGACTGCATACACCTGGAGAAAAGAGCAGACCTCACAGAACAGGGTAACATAACAAAGCTGTGGCCCAGCGGGACCCAAGCCCTTCCCCAACACCAGCTCACTGGCTAGAGGAAGAGAAATGGAACACAGAGGGAGTGGACGCCTGGGAGTGCTGAATACCTAACTCTGGAGATCTGCTCTGGAACACAAACCTATATTTTATGGTGCATGCATGATACTCTTGTGATTATGGGGTTGGAAAGCTAAGACAGGCAGATTTCCTGGAGAGACTGAGATTCCAGCAGCTTGTGGAAAGCAGGGATCCATGTCTGGCTGCTCTGGGACAAAAGAAAGATGGACAGTCTGAGAGACTTCCTAACAAGGAAGCCCTTAGCAAGAGGGCTGCTAAAGGGGCAAGGACTGCACAGAGCTTACTGCTCAGGAGAGAGGACAGGTAGACAAAATTGTCCGGGTGCACTCTGCCCAGCAGGTCGGGAGCTTTGCCATATAGACTCTCTTATTTAAGAAGGAAAAAAAAATCTTCCTCCTTAGATGATCTTCAGGTGCTCCAGCGACCTGTCTGGCTACCCAGCTCCAAGGACCCTCTCCAGAATATGCAGCCTACTGGGCCTTTCTCTGGGCCAGCCCCACCTGGCTCACAAACCAGCAAAACTTACCCTGGTATTAGCCCAGCCAGAGGGAAGATCTGTCCACAGCAACTACAAACGCAAAGCATACAGGCTTACACCTGTGTGCTCGGTCCACTGGTTCAGGCACAGAGACAGCCACGGCATCCGGGAAGCAGGAAACAGCTCTTTCATCCCAACAGGAAACAATACCACTCCGCTTCGACCCCTGACATTGCCTCAGGGACTGAGCAGCTCCAGGGAATAGAGCTTCTGGGCACTAGAGGGCGACATATACAAAAATGAAATGCCAAAGGAACCTGGTTCAGAGTAAAATTATTAATACAACTCCTGAGAAAGATTTAAATGACATCGACCTCATGACTCTTCCTGAAAGGGAGTTCAAAATAAAAATCATTAACATGCTCCAGAAGTACAGGAAGATATTTAAAAACTCAGGAATGAATACCAGTCAGAGATCCAATCGTTGAAGAGTACAATGGAGGGTATTAAAAGCAGATTGGATATGGTGGAGGAGACAATAAATGAAATAGAAGCTAGAGAAAAGGAATACAAAGAAGCTGAGGCACAGAGAGAAAAAAGGATCTCTAAGAATGAAAGAATATTCAGAGATCTGTGTGACCAATCAAAACGGAACAATATTTGCATTACAGGGGTACCAGAAGAAGAGAGAGAAAAGGGATAGAAAGTGTCTTTGAGGAGCTGATTGCTGAAAACTTCCCCAATCTGGGGAAGGAGATAGTCTATCAGGCCATGGAGATACACAGATCTCCCAACAAAAGGGACCCAAGGAAGACAACATCAAGACATATAGTAATTAAAATGGCAAAGATCAAGGATAAGGACAGACTATTAAAAGCAGCCAGTAGAGAGAAATAAGATCACATACAAAGGAAAGAGCCCATTAGGCTGTCATCAGACTTCTCAGCATAAAACTTACAGGCCAGAAGGGAGTAGCATGATGTATTTAATGCAATGAAGCAGAAGGGCCTTGAACCAAGAATGCTTTATCAGGCAGGATTATCATTTAAATTTGATGGAGGGATTAAACAATTTCCAGATAAGCAAAAACTGAGAGAATTTACCTCCCATAAAACATCTCTACAGTGTATTTTGGAGAGACTGCTACAGATGGAAGTGTTCCTAATGTTTAATAGCTATCACCAGAGGTAATGAAACCACAGTAAAGAAAGTAGAACATCTAATTACTAAGCAAATGCAAAATTAAATTAACTATCCCCAAAGTCAATCAAGGGACAGACAAAGAGTACTGAATATGATACCTAATATATGAAAAATGGAGGAGGAAGTAAAAGGAGGAAGAAAAAAAAAGAACCTTTAGCATATTAAGTGAGTTAAGTTAGACTCTTAGATAGTAAGGAAGTTAACCTTGAGCCTTTGGTAACCATAAATCTAAAGCCTGCAATGCCAATAAGCACGTATCTATTGATAATCACCCTAAATGTAAATGGACTGAACGCACCAATCAAAAGACATAGAGTCACTGAATGGATAAAAAAACAAGACCTATCTATATGCTGCCTACAAGAGACTCACTTTAAACCCAAAGACATACACAGACTAAAAGTGAGGGGATGGAAAAGATATTTCATGCAACTAATAGGGAGAAAAAAGCAGGAGTTGCAGTACTTGTATCAGATAAAATAGACTTCAAATCAAAGAAAGTCACAAGAGGTAAAGAAGGACATTACAGAATGGTAAAAGGGTCAATCCAACAAGAACATACAACTATTATAAATATCTATGCGCCCAACACAGGAGCACCTACATGTGTGAAACAAATACTAACAGAATTAAAAAGAGAAATAGAATGCAATGCATTCATTCTAGGAGACTGGAACACTCTACTCACTCTGAAGGACAGATCAACCAGACAGAAAATAAGTAAGGAGACATAGGCACTGAACAACACGATAGAACAGATGGACCTAAAAGACATCTACAGAACTCTATACCCAAAAGCAGCAGAGTACACATTCTTCTCAAGTGCACATGGAACATTTTCAAGAATAGATCATATACTAGGCCACAAAAAGGGCCTCGGTAAATTAAAAAAGATAGAAATTGTACCAACCGGTTTCAGACCACAAAGGTATGAAACTAGAAATAAATTATGCCAAGAAAATGAAAAATCCCACAACACATGGAGGCTTCAAAACATGCTCCTAAATAACCAATGGATCAATGAGCAAATAAAAACAGAGATCAAGCAATATATGGAGACAAATAACAACAATAATTAAACATCACAAAATCTGTGGGATGCAGCCAAGGCCGTGCTAAGAGAAAAGTATATTGCAATACAGGCCTACCTCAGGAAAGAACAATCCCATATTAGCAGTCTAAACTCACAATTAATGAAACTAGAAAAAGAAGAACAAATGAGACCCAAAGTCAGTAGGAGGAACGTAATAAAAATTGGAGCAGAAATAAATAAAATCGAGGAGAATAAAACAATAGAAAGAATCAATGAAAGCAAAAGCTGGTTCTTTGAGAAAATAAAGAAAATAGATAAACCCTAGCCAGACTTATCAAGAAAAAAAGAGAGTCTACTCACATAAATAGAATCAGAAATGAAAGAGGAAAAATCACTATGGATACCACCAAAATACAAAGAATTATGAGAGAATACTATGAAAAATGATATGCTAACAAACTGGATAGCCTAGAAGAAATGGAAAACGTTCTAGAAAAATACAACCTTCCAAGGCTGACCCAGGAAGAAACCGAAAATCTGAACAGACCAATTACCAGCAAAGAAATTAAACTGGTAATCAAAAACCTATCTAAGAACAAAACGCCTAAACCAAATGGTTTCACTGCTGAATTTTAGCAAACATTTAGTGAAGACCTAATACCCATCTCCTTAAAGTATTCCAAAGAGTAGAGGAAGAGAGAATACTTCCAAACTCATTCTATGAGGCCAGCATCACTCTTAATTCCAAAACCAGGCAAAGACACCACAAAAAAAGAAAATTACAGATCAATAACCCTGATGAACATAGACGTAAAAATACTCAACAAAATATTAGCAAACCAATTTCAAAAATACATCAAATAGATATCCATCATAATCAAGTAGGATTTATTCCAGGGATGCAAGGATGGTACAACATTCAAAAATCCATCAACGTCTTCTACCACATCAACAAAAAGAAGTACAGAACCACATGATCATCTCCATAGATGCTGAAAGAGCATTTGACAAAATTCAACATCCATTCATGATAAAAACTCTCAATAAAATGGGTATAGAGGGCAAGTACCTTAACATAATAAAGGCCATATATGACAAACCCACAGCCAACATTATACTTAACAGCGTGAAGCTGAAAGCTTTTCCTTTAAGATCAGGAACAAGACAAGAATGTCCACTCTCCCTACTTCTATTCAACATAGTGCTGGAGGTCCTAGCCAGGGCAATAAGACAACACAAAGAAATAAAAGGCATCCATATTGGCAGGGAAGAAGTTAAACTGTCCCTGTTTTCAGATGACATGATATTGTACATATAAAACCCTAAAGAATCCACTTCAAAACTACTAGATCTAATATCTGAATTCAGCAAAGTTGCGGGATACAAAATCAATATGCAGAAATCTGTGGCATTTCTATACACTAACAATGAACTAGCAGAGAGAGAAATAGGAAAATAATTCCATTCACAATTGCATCAAAATAAATAAAATACATAGGAATAAACCTAACCAAAGATGTGAAAGACCTATACTATGAAAACTTCAAGACACTCATGAGAGAAATTAAAGAAGATACCAATAAATGGAAACACATCCCGTGCTCATGGATAGGAAGAATTAATATAGTCAAAATGGCCAACCTGCCTAAAGCAATGTACAGATTCAATGCAATCCCTATCAAAATACCAACAGTATTCTTCTTCAACGAACTAGAGAAAACCGTTGTAAAATTCATATGGAGCCACAAAAGACACCAAATAGCCAAAGCAATCCTGAGAAGGAAGAATAAAGCTGGAGGGATTATGCTCCCCAACTTCAAGCTCTACTAAAAGCCACAGTAATCAAGACAGTTTGGTACTGGCACAAGAACAGACCCATAGACCAATGGAACAGACTAGAGATCCCTGATGTAAACTCAACTGCATATGGTCAATTAATATATGATAAAGCCATGGACATATAATGGGGAAGTTACAGCCTCTTCAACAGCTGGTGTTGGCAAAACTGGACAGCTACATGTAAGAGAATGAAACTGGATTTGTTTAACCCCATACACAAAAGTAAACTCGAAATGGATCAGGGACCTAAATGTAAGTCATGAAACCATAAAACTCTTAGAAGACAACATAGGCAAAATCTCCTGAATATAAGCATGAGCAACTTCTTCCTGAATGCATCTCCTCCAACAAGGGAAACAAAAGCAAAAATGAACTCATGGGACTACATCAAACTAAAAAGTTTCTGTATGGCAAAGGACACCATCAACAGGACAAAAAGGCATCCTACAGTATAGGAGAATATATTTGTAAATGACATATTTGACAAGGGGTTAAAATCCAAATATATAAAGAACTACGTGCCTCAACACCCAAAAAGCAAATAACCCGATTAAAAAATGGGCAGAGGATATGAAGAGACAGTTCTCCAAAGAAGAAATTCAGATGGCCAACAGGAACATGATAAGATGCTCCACATCACTAATCATCAGGGAAGTGCAAATTAAAACCACAACGAGATATCACTTCACACCAGTAAGGATGGCCAGCATCAAAAAAGACTATGCACAACAAATGCTGGCAAGGATGCAGAGAAAGGGGAACCCTCCTACACTACTGGTGGGAATGTAAGCTAGTTCAACCATTGTGGAAAGCAATATGGAGGTTCCTCAAAAAACTAAAACTGGAAATACCATTTGACCCGGGAATCCCACTCCTTGGAATTTACCCAAAGAATACAACTTCTCAGAATCAAAATGACATATGCATCCCTATGTTTATTGCAGCACTGTTTTACAATAGCCAAGATATGGAAGCAACCTAAGTGTCCATCAGTAGATGAATGAATAAAGAAGAGGTGGCACATATACAGAATAGAATACTATTCAGCCATAAGAAGGAAACAAATCCTGCCATTTGCAACAATGGAGCTGGAGAATATTATACTCAGTGAAATAAGCCAGGCGGAGAAAGACAAGTGCCAAATGATTTCCCTCATTTGTGGAGTATAACAACAAAGCAAAACTGAAGGAACAAAATAGTAGCAGACTCAGAGACTCCAAGAAGTAACTAGTGTTTACCAAAGGGAAGGGTTGTGGAGGGTGGGTGGGGAGGGTGGGAGAAGGGGTTTGAGGGGTATTATGTTTAGTACACATGGTGTGGGGGATCAAGGGGAAAACAGTGCAGCACAGAGAAGGAAAATAGTGAATCTTTGGCATCTTACTACACTGATGGACAGTGACTGCATTGGGGTATGGGTGGGACTTGATAATATGGGTAAATGCAGTAACCACATTGTTTTTTCATGTGAAACCTTCATAAGAGTGTATAGCAATAATACCTTAATTTAAAAAAAAAGAAAACTAATTGCTGATCTTTTAATCAGACTGAAATACCATATAGCATTTTTAGATTACATAGCTTTTTTTTTCTATGTATTCTTCAGCAGTTTTCTATTTGGTTTTGATTCTGAAAGAGTTAGTTCCAGCCACATAATTTGTGATACCCAGTGAAAAATGAAACTGCAGGACCCTTTGTTCAAAAAGCAAGAAAAAAGGGTTATTAAAGGTACTAAAATATAAAGCTTTTTCCTTCCACAGTTTCTCTCTCTGAACTTGTCATGGGCTTATTTGCCATCTAATGTCCTTCTAAGTAAAGAAAAAAATGCAATTTCATGTTAAAACTTTACCGTTTATCTTTTTATTGCTCAATGCCATTTTTAAATGCAATCTAAGAGCATTTAACTCATGTGTACAACTATCAAAATCAAACAAATCTCTTGTAGTCCCTCCCCGATCCACAATCTCCAAGGGTGTCTCAAGTAGACCAAAACAGACAAATGTAAGCCAGACTCAGAAATGTTGGAAAAGTCTCCTCAGAGGATCTCCTCAGGCACTGATGCAGGTCACGGGGCACTCCCTCTGCAAGGGATCCTTGCAGGGAGAACAGAGATAGCCCCCCCCCACCACCACCAGTTTTCCAGGACCTGCCACCTACAGTGGAAGGAGAACCCTGAGGTCTTTAAACACCCTCCCTGGAAATTATTGGCTCCCTGCATGGAATGGGTAAAATGCTTGTTCCTAAGATACAGCTTCTGCAAACACACACATACACACACACACCCCTCTACACTTTTAGGGCCAGCGGGCTCAACCTAATCCCTTCTTGTGCACATGTCCTAACCTCGCTGGAGACAGCGGACAACCCAGAAATGTGGTTTCTCCCTCAGAGGTCAACACAGTCACCTAACCCAGGTGGAGGGTGGAAGCATTGAAGGGGCTGGGCAGGGATTCGAAGACTACATGGCAGGGAGCAGGGTGGTGTGCTGGAGAACACACATCCCAGAGGTGTGAGAACATGGCCAGGGGTTGGATCTTGCCTCGAGTCAGGGCTTCAAGCTCCCATCTATGCTCCATTGTCCTATCACACTTCACTTAAAAAACATTAATTCAAAGATAAAATTATTAAGAATTTAAAGATGGCAATATCTAAGCATTAAACCCTAAACAGGGTCCAGGAGCTGTGCAGCTAAGGCATGCACTCACATAGCTGGTCCTGAAAATATTTTACAAAATAGCAATGTTGTTGTTTTTCCCTTTCATCATTATGTGTTAGTCAGCAAACAAATATGGTCAGTGGCTATGATTGGCAAAGTCCTATGCTGTATGCCATGCAGTGAAAAAAGATGCTTGCCTGAGAGTTTGAAATGTGGTACCTGCTGTGGAGCAGCCAGTGGTCAGTCTTGCATTCTCTGTGATCTGGAAGTGAGAACTTGCCTAAGTAAAAATGACTAAATTAAACATATCAGATCTGATTCAATATATATTTTCAAGAACTGAGTGCCAGAAATATTACTTAGTACATGAGTCCTTAAAATATATATAAAGTAATAAATGATTAAATAGTGATATGACAGGCAGTGAATGTTGACATTTCACTTACCTATTTTTATGAAAAGAGAGCCTGGTTGTTTGACTACACATTTATTCTCTAAGGCAGTGAGCAAAGCTTTTAATAAAAGAGTTAAAAAATGCCTGAAAAGTAGTTCCATAATTTGACAGTTATCCTAATTATTTGACATCTAAGAGACCTAGGGGTAGATTTCATAGCTAAAATACATTTGTGTACTGCTAAATATTGTTATACTGTGTCACCTCCAAAGTGTACTCTGAGATAGAAAAGTGGCTTTTTTCTTCAAAACAATTATGACATGACTCATTGAATTATGTGTATTCATCCTTTTAAATTGTAATACATCTTACATATTTCTTAAGTAATCTTTCATTAATGTAGGCAAATAATATTTCAAGTATGATTAATATATCTATATGTGGATAGAAATGTACTTTTAATCCCACTTCATTTTGTCTTTAAAAAACTTATTTTACTCTTCCACTCTAAGATGTGTTACCTTTTACTTTATAATGTTCATGTGAATTGATGCCCTCTCTTTTTGACTTCTTATTTAGAGGATTCTTTATATAAATAGTGAATGATTGTTTTCTACCTATGAGTTTAGATTATATTTTGATAAGTTTATTTGAGTTACATACTGTTTCATAATTTTATATTTTTTACTTTTTTATTACTTTTCATAAAGATAAATTTGTTGGTCTGTTGTAGATATGAACTACAATATTTTTAGGGTCCTCAGAAATTTGCAATAGGGTCCTCAGTCAATTTTTTTGAGAATAAATGTTTAATATGCTGAACAGTTTTGAATATTTAAAAGATTCAACTGCTGTTTTTATTTAGCTGTTTTATAAAATGTGAGTACTTGTATTAAGAGGACAATTAAATTCTATTTCAAATTCTACTTAATTACATATTTAAATTTAAACTATGACATGCAGAATTATTTCCTAAAATAAACTATTGTTCACCATCTGAATTTTATTAACCTAACTACTGCAAGCTCAAATTACTTTTACCCTTATCTTGCAAGGCCACAATTTCATAAGCCTTAAAGAATCTCAAGAAAATGAGACTGAGCTGCAAGGCATCAGGCAAGATGCAGATGTAAATGTTATAAATAATGTTATATAAATCAATATATTTTTATATTATAAATAAATGTTATTTTTATCTGATTTCAAAGATCTCTAAGAAAGATTTCCAGTCCTCTTGTATCTTTTAACTGAATATTTTGGGATAGACCTCCATATATTTCACCAAAAATCTCTGCCTATTAGCCTATTTAAGAAGAAAATAGAAAAAATAAATTGTGCTTTTGGAGACTGCAGGTTACCATTCTCTGTATCATCACTTTTTGTCAACAGGAAGAACATCAGTAAAATATTCCAGTAAGATCATTTCTACTTCTTTCATTTATAATTCACAAGTCTATCATCCACAGCCCAACTTCTTCTACTGTTCTCCAGTTATGCATTTCTAATAGACTGGAGAATTCTTATGCATGAATGCTGACAAATCTTAAAGGAGCCACAGGAGTGGTGACAGTATATCAGACTTAAGGATTCTTGTAGAGTTACCTCCTGTGTGCATTTTCAAGGTAATCTAGAGCCTCTCATTCTCTTAAATGACTGCTACGGCAACATGAGGCTCCAGAGGAGAAGACTCATCTCAAAAAGGAGAATGTGAGTCATGGAATCATCAAAAATGCTTTTTCAAAATTTGAATGCTTCTGCCATATCATTCTGGTACAGTAATGGTGCCTCCAAGGAACATTCATTCAAGAAAAAAAAGAACCTACTCTAAATAGTGTTCAGTTACTGATGATGAGCAAACATTGAATTTAATTCACTTTTATAGCTGAGGCAACTCAGATCCTTAAAACAGGAGTTATATTCTCTTTCTTCACTCATGAAGAATTAGACATGTTTTATTGACCTTTCAAGGCAGAAATTTTCATTTTTGTACTGTGATCTAGAACTAATATCTTTCTCCAAATGTTTTTCTAACAAATGTTCCACATATTAAGTTAAATTTCATGTTCTAACTCCATACATTTTTCTTTCCCCCCTGTGATTGCTCACGTGTCGGAGGAGGGAATGAACTCATATTCTTGTCTTCCTTTGACTTTTAAACCCTCTATAATTTGTCAGTGTGGTAAAGCACCTTGGGCAAAGTATGGGAAGTATTATCCATTATTTGACATAAATTGGCCAATAGGAACTTGATTTTGTAGGAAAAACTATAATTTTAGAGTCAAAAGATGCTAAAATCATTGTTGTCTATTTATTTATTAGATTTATAAGATGGTGTGATAGCCAAGATAAGTGATGGTTAGGATTTAAAGCAACACTTAGATAGCTAAGATGAATGATGGTTGGGATTTAAACCAACCAAGCAAAAACTCATTTTACAGTGTCTAGACTTAATGCATAAACATGGAAAACAGATGGTATTTTAATTTTGCATTAAAATCCCTTTCATTTTATTTTCAAATTCTTGCTTTTCAAGAAATAATTGCTTTTCTCAAGATTCCATTTCTTTACTGAAATTTTGCTTACGTTTCTGTGTAAAAGTTTTCTTAGGGTATATGTGGTAGATTTCCATACTACTTTATAAAAACTCAGTGCATTGTATTTATATGTTGAAAATGCCATCTGTTGCATGATGGAAAAAGTATTACATATATGCAAAATGTAGTGCTACTCCATTTGGGTATGGCATTTTTAAAATATATTCTCATCTAAGAGTATCCTCTTAAAACATGAAAAGTATATTTAATCAAAATCAACTTATAAGTAATTAACTTGCACTTCAGGAATTAATTTATTTTTCCAAGTAGATGATAAAAACAGTTTCTGATCAAAGGAATAGAAAAAGATAGCTTTGGAGAAAGTTGTTAATATACAAAGAGATGTAATATAAGATAAAGAATACATCAAAAAAATCAGTGGGAAAAGTATACCTCAGTGAATAAAATTTGTTGAGGAAAAATTATTACTTAAAATATTTCAAGTTAATCCTTAACTAAGAAAATACCCTGAAACAAACTCCAAAGGACTTAACAGATAAATATTAAAGATAAAATCTTAATAAAAAGTAAGTACAGGTAAATATATGACTAGTGAGTGGAGAAGCATAGAAAAAAATAATTACAAAGGAAAAGACAGATGAGTTTAAAACAAATTTCATGCATCAAAGTCATTATAAATAAAGTGAAAATAAATTATATGCTGGGTAAAATACTTGTGATGAACAGACCCTGGTAAAAGTGGGCAAAGGACAAGAGCTATCAATTCTCAGAAGAAATGCAATGCTTTTTAAAAAATAATTCTTGAAAAAAATCAAGGAAATGAAAATTAAAACAATAATAGGTAATTTTCTTCTAATCAGATTGGACATGCTTTTTGTTTTTTGTGTTCTGTGGGATTTTCTTTGGTAAATGCTAATAGTTATATCTGCTTTCAGTGTGATTTCATCAAAACTCTCATACCACTACAATAGTAACTTCAGAATTATATCTCAGTGTGTTTCTAGAACCTTAAAATTGTCCTTTGTAAATCCACTACTATATATTAATACCTAGGAAACATAAGACATGTGGATAAAATTATATGCATGTATGAACATGAATTACCCTTACTATTTATTGTGTCTATAAAACAATGTGAAGTTTAATGACAAAGAATAATGCTAGCAATGTCATAAGTGCTACAGTTGGAAACTTTATATATTATTACCCAATTATGTAAACAATTGATATATGCATATAGTCATAAGAAAATGAATAACAAAATTTTCAAATGTGGCACAGTTTCTCTCTGTGAGATGGGATTATGGCTGATGATTTCTCTGAATTGACTTGTGAGGTCCTTCATAATCTGGCCCTGATTATCCTTTTATAGTTCCTATGTTTATCTTGTCACAATACTTACCATGCTCTGCATTTAATTGCATGTCAATTTTTTCTGTTAGATAGTCGACAAATGTTTATATATCCAAAGTCTAACATAGCACCTTTTACATAAAATCCATGCATTAAATGTTTACTAAATAAGTATATACATTAGATTTGTGGGTATGGATATATGTATATATATATATATGTATGTACACATGAATTTCTACTGTAGTCAAAGTGAGCCTTTTAAAGTTTTCCTAACGTAATACTTTTGCTCTTAGGCATAGAGACATTGACAATAAGCATTCTATTCATAGGCTCATTGTCCTGGGACAAACCTACAGAAAGCATAATGTTCAGTTGTGTAATCCTAAGCAAGAATCTACTGAAAATATATAGAAATGATTATTGTCTATTTGGTTTATAGATCTCTAGGGCCCGTAATTTCATATCCTATGTACATAGTTCAGTCTGCTATTTACCATCTGCATACTCATGAATTTATAACTCATAATGTCATTCTTTTCTTTTTTTTTTCCTCTTGAAGTGCCTAATAGTTTAGTCATATAGAGATAGGAAACAGCTGGTCAGAATCTGACCAACTCTAAGTTCTAGTCCCTAAACTGCTCCTATTCAGCATATTAATCTTTCTGCACCTCAAATTCTTTATCTGCAAAGTGAGTATATTGAGTTGGATAACATGATGAGCATTCTATGCACATACTCTTTTTATACTTATAATCCATTTTCTACACAATTCCACAGATTTATATGATAAAAATAAGAAAATAACAGGTTTATAAATATGCAAAACTCTTTTTTACACTTTCACTAAAATAAAAGGACACCTCTTCCTGAAAATCTTACTGTAACTTTCCATGCATACAGCTCCTGCTATAGGTTTTACACTGTTGTATTTTCAGTATTCTCAAAAAGTTTGCCATGGTGACTTCAAGTTGTGCAGTTGTTTTCAGAAAGTAAAGAAAAAGTATCTCAGTTATATTTCCTCTCATGTTCTAGTCCATATCACTTTATTCTCAGTGAGAAGAAGCAAAAATCCTTATGGGCTTTGGAATATAGAAATATCACATTAGAAACCTATGTAAATTTAGAAAATTTTTATGGTTTAAGAATAATAAAAATATCTCCACCTTTTCTTTCCATCTTCTTCCCATTTTTTTTTCATATACTCTGCTCTCTGTCATTTTTAACCTTACCTTTTTCTTCCTTTTTTTTTTTTTTGGCATATCACTTGTTTTGAAAATAAGGTTATTTCCCAAGATTGTACTTAAGTAACTTTTTTAAAAGTGATTTGCCTGTGTTCTTTATTCACTTAGCTCCATAATGTAATAAATTCCAAATATTATGATCTTTCAACAATTGAATTTATGCTCCATGATGGCTGGACTTTTTCACTGAATTTTATTGGTTGGTTTGCTGTATTACTGGAGCCTTGACTAGTACTAAATATTAAGTGTATGCTCAGTAAATATTTGTTCAATAAGTGAATGATCAAACATTTATTAAACCATAATACATTATCAGTACTTCCCTCCATCATATAGTATAGGTAAGAATGGAAGAAGCTAATCCCTTACTTACCTTAATGGGAAACAAGATTAGCATACTGAAAATAGCTAGCAAAGAATAAAAGGAAGAATATTTTTAAGTTAAGTGCTTAATTTATAAGATGCAAACTGTGAATACTTTGGTTCAAAGGAGGAAAGCTTAATAGAGTTGGACTGCATTCCAGAGGAGCTTTATCCTAAAAGTAAAATAGCATTTAGATTGACCATTCAAGAATGTTGAGCCTTGAGATTATGAGTCTGTGTAGGAAGAAAAGACTTTCACAATTTGTTTCTTAGCAGGGTTATAAAAAAGCCTAATTCTTAAGGTACATATCTGAAGCCTTCACTGAATCAAGACTTATTCCACAGTTAGTCTTTGATAAGAAAGTTTCAGAGTCATGCTCATTCAATTTAGGAAACAATTTTGCCAACAATATTATGGACTAAGTAGCAGTATTATATTCTGCTTCCTCAAATATGAGCAATTCTGGATAAAAAGATTAGAATATCAAAGATGGGATTTGCCAGAGGGAAAAGCTGACTTTTGGGGGGTTGTTCTTTTAGGGAAGTAGGCTTAGCAAAAAATAGTTTCATCTGGGAGCAAATTTACAGACACTGTTACAAGACACAGTTTTGATAGTGATTTATAAATAGCCATTAGAGTAGGATACTTGTCTTCCTGCAGCAACATCTCTGAGCACTAAGCATTTTTGGTCAAGCCCTTAGGATCTAACTGCAGGGTGTTCAGTTATAAAACCATTTTTCATTGATCTGAGCTGTTGAGTTCTTAACTGCAGCTTATTTTCACTTTGATTTTGAAATCCATAAATGCCAGTCATAGCATTTAGGAACTAAAATCATTGGCACAGGAATTTAAATGAAGAGTGATAAATCAAGGCTGCCAGGGCTACTGTCTCAGCCAGATGCAAACACCACAATCGCAGTTTTTAACAGCCTTGCATGTTTAATTTCAAATTAAGTGTGACAAATTAAGCAGGAAGTTAATTACTCTCTTGAAACAAATAGCCTGATGTTGATTGGAAAGGGCATCATAAAGCTCTGTTTTACCTTAACAGCATACCCAGAGGAAATATTAGAAAATAGAGATGTACAAGTAATGATTAGTTCAGGTAGAATATAGGAGGGGGGTGGGTATATCTGGTTAGTTGAGTCCAGGTATATGAAACGGCAACTTCATCTAAGAATACCTTTACCAGTCTAAAACAGGAAGTGAGTTCACAGGTACATAAGAATCTTGTACCTACATGGTCAATGAGGGAGGGAAGTCACAGGTGTGTATATCTCTACCACTACTGATCATATAATTAGAATGCCTGTCAACTCTTCTTATGGCAGAAGTGCTAAAATAAACAACTGCCCTTGAAGTGAACATGACTTTAAAAACCTGGAGAAGTTATCACAGAATTCTCACCTAGTCCTTCATTTATTTTTCTTTACCTGTGCTCCATGGCCCTTATTTTCTTTAGACATTTATTGGACAACCCCTTCTTTAAGTAACCCCCTACTGGACTTAATGATTTTTAACAGTAGTTTACTGTTTATTTAACAGTAAATTTTTCAAGAAAGAGTCTGTTCTTTCAAGTTTAGGTGGACCTTAGGAAAGATATATTTCAACTTTCATTTAAAGTGACAAAGTTATAAATTGCATCAGACACTGTTCCTAGCACTTCAATAAGGTATTATTATGGTTGTTTTACAGATGAGGAAACTGACACACACAGGGACTATGTAAATGTCAATATCACCCAGTTTAGACAATGACAAACCAAAATTTGTGACCAGTTAACCATTGGGATGTTCTGTCATTTGAAACCTGGACCTGGAGGGAATGGCAGTAGTTACCAAACTCTAATTAGTCACAACTTACACCAGTCTTTTTGCTTCTCTACATATTACATATCAGAAATGTATCTTCATCAGAAAATAAAGATTAAACACAGAGATTAAAATAGTTTTTTATCAGATTCTGCAGAAAATATGAATATGGTGAGCCACCATAGTAAAGATATAAACTCCCAATGGCTTCTGAGCTGTCCTTGGAGCATGTGAACTTTGCCAGCCTCTCACCTGTGTCTTCCTTAAATTGAAAGAGACAATAAATAAAGGAGAATACTGGTAGCTAAAATTATCTTTCTCTCCTTAAAAAGAAAATGTTCTTAGGTCTTTCAAAATATTTGACCTTGATCCTGAAACAAGTATTTTTACTGTTCATTAATATCCATATTTATAATACAACACATTTTATAAATTTTAGAGAAAAGAGAACAGATACATTTAATGAAAGAGTAAAAATATTTTAAATGCATGTATTTTCTGGTATACCTCTATTTATACATGTATTCTGTCAATTCCAAAGAACACATTTGATAAATCTCCACTCATTCCACTGAGTCATGTTATAGTCTGCTTGCTGTTGTCCTAATGTGACAGGAACATTCCTGTCTCACAGCCTCTTTCTGTTACCTCCTTCAGGTCTTTGCTCAAATGGCACTTTGTCTCAGGATCTTTCCATGGTTACTCTGTTTAAAATTATAATTTTTTATGTCCATGATTCCTAACTCCATTTTCTGCCTTCTCTTTTCTTCATAACACTTATCACTATTTCCCACTTTACTCAAATGTTTACTTTGTGTCTCCTAACAACTTTAATGTGAGCTGCACGGAGACCGGGACTTCTGCTATGTTATGTGTATTTGCTATATTCCCAGTCTTAAGAATAGCACCTTGCTCATAGTAGGCTCCCAGGACATGTTTATTGAATGGGTGAATGGAAAAATAACTGAATAAACAAACATTTAAGTTTACATTTTTAAGGCACTCAAGATTGTGGCATGAGTAGGGCAGCAGAAATCTCCTCCAAAACCATATATGTTTTTGAAAATACAGCAAATACAACTATTCCTAAAGAAAGACCATAAGATACAGTACAACAGCCTGGCTACATCTACATCTATGAGAACACAGCATCTCACAAAAAGGGTAAGATAAAAAACTGTGATCCAGCGGGACCTGAGCGCTTCTCCCACCTCAGATCACCAGCGGGAGGAAAGGAGTCAGAGTGGGGAAGGAGTGGAAGCACAGGACTGCTATATAACCAGCCCTAGTAATCTGCACCAGGAGCACAGACACACATTGCATGGTGTACTGGATATTAGAGAAGCGGAGAAGTAAAATCTGAGATGGAAACTGCAGGTAGGTCCCCACAGCCGGCTCCCCTGGGACAAAAGAAAACCTGTCACTTTAAAAGTCTTAAAGGGACAAGGGTTTAACAGGTGGATAAAATTGTCCTGGTACACTCATCCCAGTAGGCTGGGAATCTTGAGGAACTTCAGGTGTCCTAACTCCTGGGTGGCAACACAGCTCCAAAGCATATCACAGTGTTAAGGAGCCTGCCATTCATTCCCCCCACCCCCAACAGTACTGCAAGCAAACTGGCTAACTCGCCATTGCTGCGGACCAACCGGGGAGCAGCCCTGACCACAGCAACCACACAGAAAGTTCTCCCAGAGCACAGCTAACCAGACCAGACCCACAGTTTGCCATCAGTACACAGCTGCCCAGCATAAGCAGAGGAATCCGGCGCAAGGTCCAGAAGGAAAGAAGGGGTGCCGTTCTCACAGGAGAACACACCCAGCCCCTCTGTGACCACCTGAGGAGGCCAAGGCTATCCCGAAGGCCGCTGGCCCACGGAAGCTCAGGGGAATAACCCAGAGACTGTTCCCTGTGTGCGGTTAACAGGCACAGGCAGCAGAGAAGGGCAACACAACCAGCAAGCAGGAAGGGACTTATTCTTCCATCTGACAAATGCGCCACCTGCTGGCAATCACTTCTATCACCATGAAAAGGCAAAGAATGTGATCCGGTCAAAAATCACTCAAACAACCCCAGAGAGAGGGCCTGGAAAGATAGATATAACCAATATTCCTGAAAAACAATTCAAAATAAAAGTGATAACCATGATGATGGACCTGCAGAGAAATATGCAAGAGCTAAGGGATGAAGTCTGGAGGGAGATAACAGAAGTGAAACAAACAATAGAAGGACTTAAGAACAGATTGGATGAGGTGCAAGAGACCGTTAATGGAACAGAAATCATACAACAGGAATAGAGAGAGGCTGAAGCAGAGAGAGATAAAAGGATCTCTAAGAATGAAAGAATACTAAAAGAGCTGTGTGACCAATCCAAACGGAACTATATTCATATTATAAGGGTACCAGAAGAATAAGAGAGAGAAAAAGGGATAGAAAGAGTCTTTGAACAAATAATTGCTGAAAACTTCCCCAACCTGGGGAAGGAAATAGTCTCTCAGACCATGAAAGCCCACAGATCTCCCAACACAAGGGACCCAAGGAAGACAACACCAAGACATATAATGATTAAAATGGCAAAGACCAAAGACAAGGACAGGATATTAAAGGTAGCCAGAGAGAGAAGAAAGATCACCTACAAAGGAAAACCCATCAGGCTATCATCAGACTTCTCAACAGAAACAGTACAGGCCAGAAGAGAATGGCATGATATATTTAATGCAATGAAACAGAAGAGCCTTGAACCAAGAATACTGTATCCAGCATGATTATCATTTAAATTTGAATGAGGGATTAAACAATTTCCAGATAAGCAAAAGTTGAGAGAATTTGCTTCCCACAAACCACCTCTACAGGGTATTTTAAAGGGACTGCGCTAGATGAAAGTACTCCTAAAGCTAAATAGATGTCAATAGAGAAAATAAAATCATAGCAAAGAAAGCAGACAAACCAAATACTAACTAAAGGCAAAAATAAAATCAACTACCCACAAAAGCAGTCAAAGGAAACACAAAAGAGTACATAATAAAACACCTAACACATAAAGAGTGGAGGAGGAAGAATATGAAGGGAAGAAATAAAGAATCATCAGACTCTGTTTATAATAGTGTAATAAGTGAGGTAAAGTTAAATGGTTAGATACTAAAGAAGCTAACACTGAACCTTTGGTGACCACAAATCCAAAGCCTGCAATAGCAATAAGTACATATCTAATGACAATCACCGTAAATGTAAATGGACTGAATGCACCAATCAAAAGACACAGAATAATAGAATGGATGAAAAACCAAGACCCATCTACATGCTGCTTACAAGAGACTCACCTCCCAAAGACATACACAGACTAAAAGTGAAGGGATGGAAAAAGATATTTCATGCAAACAACAAGGAGTAAAAAGCATGTGTTGAAGTACTTGTATCAGACAAAATAGACTTCAAAACGAAGAAAGTAGCAAGAGATAAAGACATTACATAATGATAAAGGGGTCAGTCCAACAAGAAGATATAACCATTATAAATATATATGCACCCAACACAGGAGTGCCAGCATATGTGAAACAAATACTAACAGAATTAAAGGAGGAAATAGACAGCAATGCATTCATCTTAGGAGACTTCAACACACCACTCACTACAAAGGACAGATCAACCAGACAGAAAATAAGTAAGGACACAGAGGCACTGAACAACACACTAGAACAGATGGACCTAACAGACATCTACAGAACTCTACACACAAAAGCAGCAGGATACACATTCTTCTCAAGTGCACATGGAACATTTTCTAGAATAGAGAACTTACTAGGCCACAAAAAGAGCCTTAGTAAATTTAAAAAGATTGAAATTCTACCAACCAACTTCTCAGATTACAAAGGTATAAAACTAGAAATAAATTCTACAAAGAAAACAAAAAGGCTCATAAACACATAGAGGCTTAATAACATGCTCCTAAATAATCAGTGGATCAGTGACCAAATTAAAAAAGTGATCAAGCAATATATGGAGACAAATGACAACAAAAGCACAATGCCCAAACTTCTGTGGTAAACAGTGAAGGCGGTTCTAAAAGGAAAGTGTATAGCAATCCAGGCTTATTAAAAGAAGGAAGAACAATCCCAAATGAATAGCCTAAAGTCACAATTATTGAAACTGGAAAAAGAAGAACAAATGAGGCCCAAAGTCACCAGAAGGAGGAACATAATAAATAACAGAGAATAAATAAATAAAATTGAGAAGAATAAAAACAATAGAAAAAAAATGAATGGCCAAGAACTGCTTTTTTGAGAAAATAAACAAAATAAACACCTAGCCAGACTTATTAAGAGAAAAAGAAAATCTACACACATAAACAGAATTTGAAATAAGAAAGGAAAACTCATGATGGACACCACAGAAATACAAAGAATTATGAGAGAATACTATGAAAATCCATATGCTAACAAGCGGCATAACATAAGAAATGGAAAACTTTCTAGAAAAATACAACCTTCCAATACTGAACAAGGAAGAAACAGAAAATCTAAACAGACCAATTACCGGCAACAAAATTAAATTGGTAATCAATAAACTACCCAAGAACAAACCACCCAGGCCAGATGGATATACCGCTGAATTTTATCAGACATATAGAGAAGAAATAACACCCATTCTCCTTAAACTTTTCCAAAAAATAGAAGAGGAGGGAATACTTCCAAACTCATTCTATGAAGCCAGCATCACTTGAACACCAAAACCAGGCAAAGACCTCATCAAAAAAGAACAATATCCCTGGTGAACATAGATGCAAAAATACTCAACAAAATATTAGCAAACCGAATTCAAAAATACATCAAGAGGATCATACACCATGATCAAGTGGCATTCATCTCAGGGATGCAAGGATGGTACAACATTCAAAAATCCATCAACATCATCCACCACATCAACAAAAAGAAGAACAAAAACCACATGATCATCTCCATAGATGATGAAAAAGCATTTGACAAAATTCAACATCCATTCATGATAAAAACTCTCAACAAAATGGGTTTAGAGGGCAAGTACCTCAACATAATAAAGGCCATATATGACAAACCCATAGCCAACATCATACTTAACAGCGAGAAGCTGAAAACTTTTCATCTAAGATCCAGTACAAGACAGGGATGCCCCCTGTCTCCACTGTTATTCAACATACTACTGGAGGTCCTAGCCATGGCAATCAGACAAAACAAAGAAATACAAGGCATCCAGATTGGTAAAGAAGAAGTCAAATTGTCACTATTTGCAGATGACATGATATTGTACATAAAAAACCCTAAAGACTCCACTCCAAAACTACTAGAACTAATATATGAATTCAGCAAAGTTGCAGGATACAAAATTAACACACAGAAATCTGTTGCTTTTCTATACACTAACGATGAGCCAACAGAAAGGGAAATCAGGAAAACAATTCCATTCACAATTGCATCTAAAAGAATAAAATACCTTGGAATAAACCTAACGAAGGAAGTGAAAGACCTATACCCTGAAAACTACAAGACACTCCTAAGAGAAATTAAAGAGGACACTAACAAATGGAAATTCGTCCCATGCTCTTGGCTAGGAAGAATAAATATTGTCAAAATGGCTATACTACCTAAAACAATCTACAGATTCAATGAAATCCCTATCAAAATACCAACACCATTCTTCAATGAACTGGAACAAATAGTTCTAAAATTCATATGTAACCACAAAAGACTCCGACTAGCCAAAGCAATCATGGAAAGGAAGAGTAAAACAGGGGGAATTTTGCTCCCAGACTTCAAGTTCTACTACAAAACTATAGTATTGGCACAAGAACAGACCCACAGACCAGTGGAACAGAATAAAAAATCCAGTCATTAACCCAAACATATACGGCCAATTAATATATGATAAAGGAGCCATGGATATGCAATGGGGAAATGACAGCCTCTTCAGCAGCTGGTGTTGGCAAAACTAGACAGCTACATGTAAGAGAATGAAACTGGATTACTGTCTAACCCCATACACAAAAGTAAACTCAAAATGGATCAAAGACCTGAATGTAAGTCATGAAACCATAAAATTCTTAGAAAAAGACATAGGCAAAAACATGAGCAACTTCTTCATGAACATATCTCCCCGGGCAAGAGAAACAAGAGCAAAAATGGACAAGTGGAGCTATATCAAGCTGAAAACCTTCTGTACAGCAAAGGACACCATCAGTAGAACAAAAAGACATCCTACAGTATGGGAGAATATATTCATAAATGACATATCCGATAAGGGGTTGACATCCAAAATATATAAATAACTCATGCACTGTAACAAACCGAAAGCAAATAAGCCAATTAAAAAATGGGCAGAGGATACGAATAGACACTTCTCCAAAGAAGAAATTCAGATGGCCAACAGGCACATGAAAAGATGCTCTGCATTGCTAATCATCAAAGAAATGTAAATTAAAACCACAATGAGATATCACCTCATACCAGTGAGGACGGCCAACATCCAAAACACAAACAACAACAAATGTTGGTGAGGATGTGGAGTAGGTGAACCCTCCTACCCTGCTGGTGTGAATGAAAATTACCACAACCGTTGTGGAAGGCAGTATGGAGGTTCCTCAAAAAACTCAATATAGAAATGCCATTTGACCCAGGAATCCCACTCCTAGGCATTTACCCTAATAATGCAGCAGCCCAGTTTGAAAAAGACATATGCACCCCTATGTTTATCGCAGCACTATTTACAATAGCCAAGAAATGGAAGCAACCTAAGTGTCCATCAGTAGATGAATGGATAAAGAAGATGTGGTACATATACACAATGGAATATTATTCAGCCATAAGAAGAAAACAAATCCTACCATTTGCAACAACATGGATGGAGCTAGAGGATAATATGCTCAGTGAAATAAGCCAGGCGAAAAAAGTCAAGTATCAAATGATTTCACTCTTCTGTGGAGTATAACAACAAAGAAAAAAACTGAAGGAACAAAACAGCAGCAGACTCACAGAACCCACGAATGGACTAACGTTTACCAAAGGGAAAGGGTCTGGGGAGGATGGGTGTGAAAGGAGGGATAAGGGGGAAAAACGGGCATTATGATTAGCAGACATAATGTAGGTGGGGCACAGGGAGGGCTGTACAACTCAGAGAAGACAAGTAGTGATTCTATAGCATTTCACTATGCTGATGGACTGTGAATATAATGGGGTAGGTGGGGGTTAGAGTTTAGTAACCATAATGTTGCACATGTAATTGTAGATTAATGATACCAAAATAAAATAAATTAAAATAAAAAGAAAAAAAAAAGAAAAGACTGACCCTCATCCACATAACATTTTTCTTAACCTAGTCTTAATGAACTGCAGAAACCCCTGGAAAACTAGTAAGAAGGAGCTAAAAGTATGGACAGATATACTACAAAAAAATAAGAATTAAAAATTTGGTTTTGGCTTTTTTTTTTTAAAGATAGGTCTGTACACAAGTGTTTTATCAGAGATATCCATGAGGTGATTTGCATACAGTCATTTATATGTAAGGTCAATTTATACTCCTTTCACCATTAGAAATCAATAGTAATAAAGAGGTGTTATGAAATAGAACCAGAAGCAAAACTATTGAGACTGTAGTTAATGTTTTGTACTATGGCAATTTATAACTTTCATGTTGAAATGTGAGTTTAAATTTCTAGTTATGTGAAAATTAGTTGACTATATTTTTGTTGCGTTTATTTCCTTATTCAGATTGTGGATATGGGTTCCTATTCCTGTGAATATTCTGTTGATTTCGAAAGGAAGCTAAGTAAAAAATGATTTCTCAGGTCAGTTTAAACAAATGTAATACATTCTCTCTCTTCTTCCTCATTATTATTTTTTTTCTATGAGCTCTATATTGGTAGGAAGTCATTTTATGTTTTTCCCAAACACAGATCATTTGTTTTTTGTGGTCTGAGACACTTTTTGGTACCCACTGAAATAGAGAACTATAATCTAATTTAGATATGCTTTTGTAATGCCTATCAGTGTTCAGCTCATGTTAGAATAATAGTTAAGGAATAATAGAAAGGATAGAAGGAAGGAAATAAAACAAAAATATTATTCACCACACCTTCCCTGAAATATGGTGTATGTCATGTAATAAACCTTCAAATAAATGTTGGTTGACTGACTAAATGAATGAATAAATGAAGAAAAAAACTTGTGTTTATATTTATTGTCTCTTTCTATTTCATATTTTACATTTGAGTTTTACTTACTTTGGCTTAGGAAGTTTTGTTTTTGTTTTCTCTCTGACCCAAATATAAAACTAAAAATCATCAAACATGTGAACACAATGAGGTAAGGTTAAATTGGGTATTCTAGGCCCATGAAAGACTTGTGTAAGTGTTCCTCTTTACTCTTTACAAAGACACATATTGAATCATTATCTCTCTTTTCTGAGCAATAGAGAGATTCCCAGGGAATTATGTCTGAAAATGGAGAGAATAAAGATGAGTAAATAACTCTACCAATTAAGAATGTTTTTAGCTAAAGTAACAGAAAATCTGATTGAGTTCCTTCAGCAGAAAAGAGTTTATATTTCTTCTGCAGCAAAAACAGGTAGTCCCACTGGAGGTGGTTACACTATTCAGCAATAATTCATGACTTTAAGATCTTTCTCTATTTCTGCTTTGTCATAGAAAAGTGTTGGTTTTTTCCTCATGATTGCAGAGATGCCAGCTACACATCCAGACAGCATATCTATTTTCAAGACAGAGAAAGGATGTACAACAAAATGGCAATAATAGTCCTCTCTGTCTCTTTTCATTAGAAAAGAAAACGCTTTTAGCAAACCATAACTAGCAGACTTCTTTTTGCTAGATTTCATTAGTCAGAAGTTGGTCCCATGGCTCTGTCCAACTGTAGAGCAGGCTGGGATATCAAGTTTGGTGCATTTCACTCCCTATGAGAGAAAAGGACATTAAAGAACACACTTGAAAATGGGCATTGAATAGACTAACCTATGGTGTCTGTCACAATAATCTTTAGCAAGTTTGTTAATTGAACTATATAATAGAGAGATTCTGAGAAAATTAACTAATATGAATATGTAAATGAGTTAAAAATAATATTTAGATCATAATTCTATTTCTTTGGAGAAAGCAGCTAGGATGGTAAATACTAAAAGTTCATGTGAGGTTATTTTTAGGATGCAAAATGACAGCTTTTTAAAATTTTTTAGTATTTGTATTTTAAAAATACAGCCAGATATTTTATTAAAAGAACAGATTTTCTAGGAAAATGATAGAGAAATTAGTAAGTACTTTATACTTTTATGTTGATTGAGTAAATAGTTCTACTTTATAAAATATTGATAACTTATTAAACCATGCAATATGATTAGTACTGCATCCAAACAGTTTAGGTAAGGAAAGAATAAGTACAGTGGACTACTTCAAAGACATTACTCTGGTTGAGAAGATCTTTACATTTTTAGAATTTGCAATAAACAGTTAAGTTAAATCCATGTATTATTAGGCCTGGTCATAAGAAAACTTTTTCAAATTCATAAATGACAATTTGAATTTGGTTTATTTTTAGATAGAAATTCAGGAATTTACTTCTCCATCACATTAGGCAATCATACTTATTTTTATTGTATGTTAGTCTTGTAGCTAACCATTCCCTCTTCATAATCATGTTTTAACCTATGGTCCATGCAGTTAAAAGTATTCTCTCTCTTGCTCACTGTCTCTCTGTATGTTTGTACTTCGTATCTTAGATGTTAAACATAAATGTTCTCATGAAACCATTAAGTAATTCTGAAGAACATGTAGTCAAGTTTTGTCTAATGTAAAGGTACTGAGGTTTTAGTACTCCAAAAAAGCAATAGAAAAATTCTAAAAGCAAAGGAACAGATGTTAGCTCTCCCCCTATACATACAGATTTAAAATTTCAATATATCTAAAATAACATAAAACTATTTGAGAGGTAGAATTTTTTGTAACATGAAAATGAATTTTTTCCTAATATGTAAATATAAATCAATATGAAAAGCACTAAAATCAGTATTTTAATGGTCTAAAATATACTTAAACCATTTTTAAAAGAAGAAATAAAAGTAACTTAGAAGTTATTAAAATAATTCCTTTCATTAGTAAGCAAAGAAATGCAAAAATTGTACAAGGGAATTTTTACCTATCAAATTAATAGTGATTTAAAAATACATAGTATTTGATATTGTAAGGGTATTGCCAAATAAAACTCTTTTCCTTCTGGTTGCTCAGGATAACTTGTTCAGTGTAAATGAAGGCTTCAGCAGTTATGAAGAAAATAGGTACAGAAAGAAACTGTTGTACAGCATCTACATGAAGAAGCTTGCATTAAAACTGTCCTTTTTGATCCAATATATGTAAACTGTACACAACATCTTAGGGTCTTATAATTCTAATTAGAGCAGCCATCATAAATAATTGCTACAATCTAGAAAATCAACAATATCTGACAAATTAAAATTCACTTAATTTGCCTGAAAATAAAAGTAGAATTTAAATATGAGAGTTTAAATATGTTTACACCATTTAAAAAAATATTAGCAATATTTATTGGGATATTGTAAGTGGTTATATCCTTTGATGTAATAATTTTGCTACTAAAAAAAACACAGAAAGTTAGATGAATTAAAAACAAATATTTAACAAAAATGGTGGTCTAATAAATTATTAACACTTTTGAAATAAATTGTTATGTTTTGTAGGGGAGGAAAATTTTTTCCTTCTTCACTTCTAGGTTCTTTGGCTGGTCTAATAATTAAATTGACATAAGACAGATTAACAGAAGAAAAACCAATTTAATTTTATACATAAAGGATCCTGATGAAAATAGATTAAAAGAAGTGATAGAAGCAGGAAACTTTTATACCTTTTAGATAAAGAACAATAAGTTTATGAAGACTTGACAAGACAAAGGGCTTTGGACTTGGGATGGTAAATCGGTGAAGTAACAAAGTTTGTTGATGTATCTTTCTAGGTCCTAAATTCCCTATCTCTGGTAATAAGAATGCCTTCTACCCTCTGGTACAGCAAGGGTACCTTTCACATTGGAGATTTATATCCTGCTTTCAGGGAGGGCAAAAGGGGTGGGCCAGAAGGCCCTTCCTGCACTGGCTGTTGAGTCTTAGGTACCTTTAATTCAAAATAATCAATATGCCAAAGTGGTATATTATATTTTGGAGTGGCATGTTCTATTCCCCTTCATAGCAAATTCCAAGTTTGCCAAGGGTATAAACAATGTACTTTATGTCATTGTATTCTTCACATGCCCTGCTGGATGAAGGAAACAAAATATACGAGAAATAGCAGATAAACTTATTCATGTGGTTCAAAAAACCCTAAACTGTTAATTCACACCTTTAGCTGACAACTAACATATTTTTATGATATGTAATTTTAGATTTTTATTTGTATAACTGTATTTTATTAAAATACTTGGCTACTAAAATTTGTAGATGTTTAAATTCACTGTTAATTTAGCAATCCAGCTATTATGTGGACATAGAATTTATGAATACATAGTTTGAGTTTTGGTTGCCTATGCATTGTCAATAGGAATGTAATTTTCAGAAAGGGCTATAAATAATGATAGTATTAAGAAGTACCAATATATAAGACTGGCTTCACAGAGAAAGCAAAATTACTCTAACAATAATTTGAAACATAATGAAAATGTTTTGCTAAAATCTTTATTCCTATTGACTTGTCTACAGATACTACCAATACTGTTTCTACTTCTCCAATATATATATTCTATTTTATATTCTACTTTCCTAGACTATGAAAGAGGGGCCCAAGAATATGTTGGTAAAGAATCTCCTTCAGGGAATCACTTTCATCATTTCTTCCCCTGCAGGCTAAGAAATGTTTTTATCCTCCCAAGACCTCTTCCTGTACTTAACGTATGTTAGCAGTCTTGCCAAAAAGTTAATGATACATGTACACTTGGGTTGCTATAGGGTATATTATTGCATTTGTAATTTTTCATGCTGGAAGAGAATATAGTTCTTCTTACTAAGCAAGTTGCCATAGACAACACAGTTCTCTGAACAATTTCATTCTGCCTTTTTGACAAATATACTTTCAAAGCTTCATAGCATAACTGAATTAGGTCATCTAACTACAGCCAAAACAGGTGGAAATGGATGAAGACTGACTACTTTTGTTCAGTTTTCCTAACCATTTAAACTCAGTAGCAACTTTAGAGAGCCTTTATGGTACTCTCCAGTGTAGTCCTATGAGAAATGTCTCCAGTGCAGATTCAGAATACTTTTTCTTTTTTTAACTTCTTCACTCATAGACAAGTGTACAATATTACAAATATTTATAGAAAACATCGTGTGTAAGGGAGAGCCTATAGATTATTTCCTGAATTCCCAGAGTCAAAAAGTAGTCTGTGGCTAATGGTTTAATCTGCTCAAATCCTATGGGTGCCTAAGTATAGGGACCACTGAGGACTCAAAAGACATATACAGCCCTTTCAGAGCATTTCTCATATTTGAGAATCCAGGAATTTATTAACCCCCTTATCTGTGAAAATTAGAGAGTAATGGCCAGATGGTGGGTGATCAAGAATTCAATTGGCCAATATAATTTAAGTCCAAAATGGGACATTTCTGCAAAGAAAGAGGCAGCTATTTATAATCATACCAGTACACCAGGCATTAACATGGAGCATCCCAGGCAAACCTAGATATAAACAGTTTGATTTACTGGTGTAGTTATTAAGCTTCTGGATTGATATATCTCTGAATATGCAGCCTTACTCATCAAATCTGTGACTTTTCTCCTGAGTTTATTCAAGTCAGGAAATACTATTACATACTAAATATTTTACTGCCATTTTTGTGTGCCTTCTGTCTTTAAATTTCTTTAAAGGTTTTTAAAGACAAAAAAGTCCTCCAGAATTTGTCATATAATTTATACAATATTTAAGTTTTTATATAATTTAAATTAAGTCAATTAATTTATGTCATGCATACTTTCAGTTTTTCACAAGTAACAGATTATCACTGGCCTCTTTTTAATGGATGTTCATTAAGCATTCATTTTACTCCCTCTCTTATTTTTATTTCTCATAAGTTTCTTTAAAGAAGGTATCATGAGAAAATTAGAGTTTAGACCCAATAGCTTCTAGTTTCCTATATCCTATTAAATTTTGTGAGTCTAATTTGTATAAAAGAATAACACTATTTTGAATTTAGGACAAGTAATTTTATGCTCCAACATTAGACATAGAGATGTGTCCAAGATATAAGGTGACCCTTCAATTGGCAATTAAATATTTATAGACAGTTATTTAATTTTTACAAAAATGATGCCTGAAAATATATTTTAAAGTTTAAGATTGAACAGTTCCTTACCAGTCTCAGATTCTCTGAGAATTACATATATTATACAGTTTTGAACTGTTTTCCTACAGACATGATTTCTTTGAGCCCAGCCAAATCTGAACAGGTGGACGAAAAATCTTCACAAGTTACCAGAAAAAGACAGGAGATAGCTACTAGTCAGTCCCAAGAATTGTTCAAATACCTACAAATTCAGGCACCTCCACTTTTTAGTGGCCTATCACTATGGCCAAATGCATAGTCAAGCAGCCAGATCCTAGTCTTCAAATAGATGGCTCCAGGACTCATTACATTCATGAGGTAGGGATGGAGAAAGGATTGTATCCTTCTGCCATGGGAAGGGTTTCCCCATGATTTTCAGAGTATTCTAACTTAGCCTATCAGCAACTGAGGATACTTGGCCACTCTGAAAATGATGAATGAGAATGGGCAGTTGGGGAAGGAAGCAAAAGAATGGGAGGAACGGGCACTCTATAAAAGTCTTCAAATTATAGTTTTTCCAGGGCCCAACTGCCCGAGACTCCTGATGGGGAAAAATGTAGGTCAGGCTGGAGAGTTGGGAAAAGCAGCAGAGAATCCCTAGCTTGTTTGTGATCAAGGGTTTTACTACACATTGTCAACAGCCATTAACTCATGTAGTCAGGCCTCCACCTTGGTGATCACCCAGTCTTTGGTCCTAGCAGCAACCATAGGAATTAGTAGTTAGATATCAGATATCAGATGAAGACAAATTTAATTCAGCCATGTTTTTCCAATGCTAATTGGATAGTATCCTAAGAAATGGAAAATAGGAGTCACTACCAGGTTAAATATGTTTCATTCTAACCCTAGAAAAGATTATACTCACTAATTAAACAGTTTGGAAACAGAAATATTAAGGTAGGCAAAATTTGCTAGTTGTTCATTCTCCATGAACATATTACTGATAATGTTTTTTGTTCCTTGATAGGGAAATCTGAATGATTCTAAACTGGTTGGGTTCTAAAGCACTACTGTGATAATTTATATCTACACAAGTTCTCAGGGGATCTTTGTCAGAGACTGTCTCTTAAATAGTTAAGTCACAAAATGAAAACACACAAATCACAAAGTAAAAAAGTGCCAGAATGTCTATCTTGGCTTTACTATTGCCTTCCATATATTCTTAAAATATTTATTTAGAAGGAGAAATATGCTACTTTTTAATCAATTGATATTACTTACAATTTCTTAGCAGTTTTTTACTGTGAAGTTAGACAAATATTTTTGAAAGAAAATATCACTCTAACAAGTGTGACTAAAGGAGAAAAAAAAACCCATCATAATCGTCTTTTGAGTGCTGTCAGATTGCTCAAGTGAAGAGAATAGGGAAATCTATAAAGCAAAACAGGTCAGAGAAGGGGAAGTGAGAATTAGAATCAGGTAAGCCTTAAGCAAAACAAAAGAGCACTTTACAGGAAAGTTCAAATGTAGTCACATAATACATCATAGGCAGAAAGCCAAGCAGAGAATCAATGAAAACTGGCTATGATCAAGGTGGATTCAAGGATGGAAGAAGATAGCAGAGAGTAAATGTTTGACGTTGATTTTTACTGGAGACATGAGTGACATTTTCACTCCCAAATTTTCTTTAGAAGAAGAAAGGTCAGAGATGTTAGATCAAACAGTATATAATTCATAGGTGATGTTAATCCTATCGAGTAGAAATAACCATGAATAAATTATGTGGTCACAAGCATTTTGAAATAATTTAAAGATGAAATTGTGAAAGTGTTGGTCTAAACATTGAGAAAGTTAGCTTAACTACTGGATTTCCTTTTCTGTAAAATAAGAGTTGATAATACTGCCCCCTTGAAGGATTATTTTGAATATTAAGTGCAGTGACATAAATAAAATTCTCAGGACAGTGCCTGGCATATTGTAAGTGCTCAAATAGCATCATTATTTTTATTATTTAGCAAACCAGTAGAATCTTATATATATGGAATTAGCAAGCAAACAAGGGTTGCAACACAACAAATATGATGAGACAATTATCAGAATTACAGCCTTTAGTCTTCCATCTGGATGACCTTTCTCAAAGCATTTCATTTTTCTGGGCTTTTATTCTTTATTTATAAAATCAAGAGATTGAACTAGATTATCTCTATGATCTCTTCTTGCATGTTTATAATTTTTATGATCTTACACATCAGTAGTCTTATTATTTTTATAGTTGAGATCTATCATATATACAAATTCTTAAAATATTTCAGTTTTTCTTCTTTCCATATGTATCTCTTCATAAGGCTGTGAATTTCATATATTGTACAAACATGAGGGTAAGTTCCAATACCAAAAAAATTCTGGGAGTCACTTGCCAAGGCAGAGTCTCAAATTAAATTTGTGGCCCTCAGATATGTAACTATAAGCATATTAAACATATCTCATAAGAAGTAATTTGACCACATTTCCTGATCTCAAAGAATAAATTTAACATGATATAGTCCTGATTTGGCAATTACATCCATGAATATGATAGAAATTTTGTCTTTTATCAGTATATTTTTAATTAGATTATTTAGTCACTTTACAATTTCTGCACTATTTTTAAATTAAGTAAACATTTTAACCAGCATTGTATGTTAACAAGAGAAATTGATTTTACTAACTTGAGCTGCATAAGGGATTTTACATAAATTAAGAAGAAACTGAACTGTGGATCTAGGAAAGAAATTAGGTCTTTCAGAGCATTAATGTTGAGAGGACTAAGGTCCAACCACTTCTGTTCTTCATTAAGTCCTATCAGAGTTCAAATAAACAAAATAAAGACTTTGATATTCCTAGAACATGCCCCATACTTCTATTTGGCAGAGGACACAAAGGCATTCAGCAAAACTGAGAACACCCTACACAGGGATAGAAAAAGGTCTCTGAGTCAGAGTCAGGTGTCATCAGTGACATTCGAGAAGTGTTATAAAAAAGAAGAGTTGTATTTTCAGTTTTTAAAAATATTACCTAAATTGTAATCACTAATTCTAAGTGTGTGTATGTGTGTGTGTTTTTTAAGGTCACTGCTTTATTAGAATTATCCATTTAAATACAATTAACTTACAACTTCTCTTGGGGAAAAGGAAGCACATATATGCCAAAGAAAAGTATGAAACACATTTTAATTTACATTAATTTTATTTATATTTTTATTTGCATTTCTCTTTCTATGAATAAATTTAGACATTTTTTCATATTGCGAAGGGAGAGCAAATTTTCCACCTCCCTAATCAAGTGTCCCTATTGCCCCAGTCTCTCACTCTGATTCCAATCTTTTTCATTCCATACTATAGAAAATAGCATGGAATACCCAAAAAAGAAAGCTGAAGGGATTCAAATTATAAGACAAATGAAATAAATTGAGGTTGTAATAACATCATTAACATCACCATTATTATGGGTTAGATTCACTCAGAGCTTTCTATGGACCAGATGCTGTTGTAAAGGCTTTAGTTACATTAACACATGTAATCATTGCAACCTGGTGCAGTGTAATAGTCATTATCCTGATTTCATAGTTGTACAAAATGAGGCACAAAGAAGTTGTTAAAATAAGGGTTCTGGCAAGGATCAGGTGGCACACTAAAAGGTGGTTAGCTAAAAAGAATTTCACAAAGGAACTGTTTATATATAATATAGACAAGTAGGCAAGGTTAAAAGAATGGACAGGAATGGTGAGGTCTGAGGCACTAGCATAAGAGGGACCTATTGCCTTCAGGAGCCTGAAGGAGAAAGGGGAAGGTATCGTGCTTCTGCAGACTGCAGCTACAACATTAGAGCTGTACCTGAATAGAAATGCAGCCTCTGAAAGTCACTGGAGGGTCAGGAATGGAGGAAAAGGGAACAGATAGCCCTAAATGACCCTCCTCTTGCTCCCTACCTATGCCTCCCATAGGTAAAACCCACCAGGAATCCAGAGTGCAAGGTGGCTCAGGTGTTGTAGTTCATACAGGTCAGCTTTCTGGGGTATATAACAGGGCATAGATGAGTGAGGAAAGGATATAGAGAAATCAACCTAACCAGTACATCTTAGGTACTTGACCTGGATCATGTAGCTGGTGAGTGTGGAAGCTAAGTTTAAGTTTGTGTTCTGACAAACTGCCATAGCACGCCTCCCATTAGGACCATTATGACAGTTTACACAGAAAAACATCCCATTTACTCTTACTACTGAGCCCAAATTCATTCCACTGAACACGATAGGCCAGTAAGTCACAAAGATAAGATGGGACAAGGAAAGCAACTTATTCGGAAAGCCAGCAGACCAATAAGATGGCAGACTGATGTCCTAAAGCACCGTCTTAACTTGATTTTAAGCTTCTTTTATGTTAGGGAAGGTGGGGATGGAACAAGAGGAATTTGAGGTCAGGAGGTGATGATCAACCTGAGACATCTGGATGTCAGCAGGGATCTGAGCAGGGTAGTGAGACTCCTTGTCCTTGGTCGGTTGACTTCAGTCATTTCATTGACATGGGTCTGTCCTTGATGTTCCCATAAGTCTTTAACAACCCAGTTGTTACTGTTGTACATACTTCTTTATCGCTTCTGGGGAGGTGATTTTCAGGCAAGGGGTGGTTGTACCAATTTTAAGTCATGAGCAGAATTCCTTTTGATACAAGCCTATGTGCAGGGCTGCAAGTGTGATCAGGAGCTTCTTTTTGACCCAACAATTAAGTCAACAAAGGAGACAGGTACAATATAAAAGCAAAAATGTCACGCTTTTTCAGTGTTACAATCTCAGGTGTTCCACATAATACTAATGTGAAGCCACCAAGAAAATGTAACAAATAGCAGTAAAGTTTGTTTTCCATGTCCGTATCTTTCAACTATAAGAAAGCATTATATTTAGCCCACCATATCTTACCATGACAGCATCTTCATGTATTTATATATCAACATCCCTGTATCCTTTTTGACATCTTAATAAATGACTTGAGTAATTATTTTAAAGGCATTTTTAAAGACTGCTATATTCTATTTTTATTCTTTTTCCTAATCCCTTTAAAGATTTTGTGTCAAATGTAATACCAGATTTGCCATATTTGATAGTTCGGTTTACCAAAACATTATATTTCCGTTAAAGGAAATTTCCCATCGTTTCCTGAATTTGGCCTAGTAATGGGACCTTCAAACCTAGAGATGGGTTTTGACCAAGTTTTATGGCTAATTCTATAAGGAATGACAAGGTTAAAACTTTCACAAATCAATGTTAGTGTGGCTATGACTGCCCTTTTTCATGAGCACAAGCAAGTGTTAGATAACAATCATCACCGTGCCAAAGGAATCTAAGCATTTTGTTTCACTCTTAGTTGCTTGCTTCTAAGATATGGGATGAACTTACTAAATAATTGATTACAGTGTGAAGGCTACTACCTCACGTGACAATTCCTTTTAAAAATGAACTATACTCTTGGGTCTGTCTTTTAATAGTTTTCTTAACCTTGACACACATCTAAATTGCCTATAATGTTCTAGGAATACATGATTTAATCCTAGTTACCAAATAAATAAAAGAAGCAAATTCTCTTTTAATCATAAAGATTATTTAGTCTTTATTACTTAGGAATAAATGTAACCATTATTTATAATAACTCACACAAATATATTTAAATATATTTGGATTGATTTGCTCCTAAATCATTCTACTCTCCACCAGACCTCAATAAATACAAGTGTAACCATAAAAAGTTTTTTCTGAATGTCAGGAAAAAAAAGTAATTCATGTATTCATAATATATAGAATCTGACTAGGAATTTTAAATCTGAATTCAAACTTTATTGTAGTTACCTGATTAATAGGGAAGTCACTCACTGCATTTTTTCTACTCAGCTTTCTGATTTAGAAATGATTATTTTCATTTATTTAACATGAAATTTTAAAACAGTGCCAATTGGTGATCTTACAGAATTTTTCTCAATGCTAGCAGAATATGTTTGTTGGAACAAAAATTACAGAATTTGGTGTTACTATCAACACAGAAATTTATTCTATAGTCTACCAAATTTTAGTTTCTCTTGAAATCCTAATAGCCGTCCTTTGGCTGTATAGTTTTCCACTGCTGATCAGAGTGTGTGTGCATGTGTGACTATGAATGTTTGCATTTTGGAACCCATAGTTTTCCTATTCAAGGAATATGTTGTCATGTGCAAGCAAATCCACTTATTATTTACGTAAGCTTCCCTTTTCAAATCTCACAAAACAACAGCAGCAACAAGAACTTGTTAAGGTTGGAGCCAGAAACCCCATAGATAGGAAAATGCTGCTTCACCTAAAGCAAGCACAACAGGGAAATAAAGCAGTGAAACTTTGTTTACTTTTAAGTTGGAAGAATCTTTTCACATTACAAAACCTTCTAGGAGGTCTGAAGCAGCCCTTTGAGAAGACTAGATGAGTATTTTTCTTGTTTTATCTGAAATGGAATTTTTAAGAGCACCAAGTGTTCATCAGCAGTTAGAGACATTGTAGAGAGATCAAGAAGATGAAGCCAAGGACATATATTTGTATGATTTCATAATTTTGTTACCAAACTATGTATATTGTTTTATATTGTTTTTGCTTAAAAGGAAATTTATTTTGGGGAATTGTTTTCTCTTCTTAATAACTTGACAAATCACATATAGGTTCCTTGAAACCATAAAAAGTATACCATTTTGACTTTTCAGTGGTTGTACCTAGGTTAGAAAAGAAGTCTTTTATTCAACATATTTCAAGAAGAACACATAGCCTTTTGGAAACAGCATGGTTTAACTGAATTTAGTCAATAATAGATTGCATACCCTTGGTAATTAGCCACCTGTTTCATTCTTACAGTATAATAGAAAAATTAGGATTCCATTACTACATGTGCAACATTTTGCACTCTGAATGTTCACCAGAATATATCAAATCAAATAAAACCTCAAGAGTTGAAATTCAGCATAACAAACATTCATAACGACATGATTAGATATAAATTCAATCTTTAATATTTTCCTTTGTTATTCTCTTTATCATAATAGCCTTTTATTTATTTATTTTTCTTAATAGCCTTTTATTATAAAAATCTAAAATAAGTAGAGAAAAGTCAAACTAAGAATTCCTCAGATTTTGGATTGGCTTAATACTGATACAGAAACAGTTACTGCACTACTTGAGGCTTCATTGTATCTTCCTGGATTAAAAATCCACTGTGAATTCCAATAATAATTAAAACTTGAATAAAGACAAAAAGATTGTATCCTGGATAAAGGACAGCAATAATGTCAAACATTGCTCTTAACTTTTTTACATGACAGTGCTCACAACCCACTCAAAACCTTCAGTGTATCCACCATGCAGATGATCACTTTCACTTTCCCCTCGCCAGACATGAACTTCCACAAACACATGTACAGACATGCTTGATGTTATTGTGCTCTAAAGATACTGTGTTTTTCATAAATTGAAGTTTTGTTGAGCAACTGTATGCTGTGTCGAGCACACATATCAGTACAATTTTTCCAACAGTATTTACTCACTTTGTTCCTCTGTGTCACATTTTGACAGTTCTTGCAAAAGTTCAAAACTTTTTATTATTATTATATTTGTATGATGACCTATGATTAGTGATCTTTGATCTTTCTATTGTAATTGTTTGCCACAAATAATTGTATTTGGATGCCACAAACTGTCCGTAAGCAATGGTTAACTTAACTGATAAATGTTGTGTGTGTTCTGACTGCTTCACTGACCAGTCATCACTCATCTCTCTTTTCTTGGATCTCCCTATTCTCTGAGACATAGCAATATTGAAATTAGGCCAGTTAATAACCCTACAGCAACATGTAAGTGTTCAAATGAAAAAAAAATGCTACACATCTCTTCAAATAAAAAACTAGAAATGGCTAAGCTTAGTGAGGAAGGCATTTTGAAAGCCAAGATAGTCCTAAACCTAGGCCTCTTGCACCAAGCAGTTAGCCAAGTTATGAATGCAAAGAAAAAGGTCTTGAATGAAATTAAAAATGCTATTCCAGAGCACCCATGAATGATAAGAAAGTAAAACAGCCTTATTGCTGATACAGAGGAAGATTCAGTGGTGGATAGATCAAGCCAGGCACAGCATTCCCTTAAGGGAAAGCCTTATCCAGAGCAAGGCCCTAATTCCCTTCAATTGTAAGAAGGCTGAGAGAGGCAAGAAAATTGCAGAAGAAATGTTTGAAGCTAAAAGAGGTTAGTTCATGAGGTTGAAGGAAAGAAGCCATCTTCATAACATCAAAGTACAAGGTGGAGCAGGAAGTACTGCTGTAGAAGCTGTGACAAGTTATCCAGAAGATCTAGCTAAGATAATTCATGAAGTTGGCCACACTAAACAATGCATTTTCTTATTTTTTTATAATTTATTTTGGTATCATTAATCTACAATTACATGTGCAATATTATGGTGATTAAACTACCCCCTTCATCAGGTCCCCCCACCAACCCCATTACAGTCACTGTCCATCAGCGTAGTGAGATGCTATAGAATCACTACTTGTCTTCTCTGAGTTGTACAGCCCTCCCCGTGCCCCCCCAACATTACATCTGCTAATCGTAATGCCCCTTTTTCCCTCTTATCCCTCCCTTCCCACCCATTTTCCCCAGTCCCTTTCCCTTTGGTAACTATTAGTCCATTCCTGGGTTCTGTGAGTCTGCTGCTGTTTTGTTCCTTCAGTTTTTTTCTTTGTTCTTATAATCCACATATGAGTGAAATCATTTGATACTTGTCTTTTTCGGCTTGGCTTATTTCACTGAGCATAATACCCTCTAGCTCCATCCATGTTGTTGCAAATGGTAGGATTTGTTTTCTTCTTATGGCTGAATAATATTCCATTGTGTATATGTACCACATCTTCTTTATCCATTTATCTACTGATGGACACTTAAGTTGCTTCCATTTCTTGGCTATTGTAAATAGTGCTGCGATAAATATAGGGGTGCATCTGTCTTTTTCAAATTGGGCTGCTGCATTCTTAGGGTAAATTCCTAGGAGTGGGATTCCTGGGTCAAATGGTATTTCTATTTTGAGTTTTTTGAGGAACCTCCATACAGCTTTACACAATGGTTGAACTAATTTGCATTCCCACCAGCAGTGTAGGAGGGTTCCCTTTTCTCCACATCCTTGCCAACATTTGTTGTTATTTGTGTTTTGGATGTTGGCCATTCTTACGGGTGTGAGGTGATATCTCATTGTGGTTTTAATCTGCATTTCTCTGATAATTAGCAATGTGGAGCATCTGTTCATGTGCCTGTTGGCCATCTGAATTTCTTATTGGAGAAGTGTCTATTCATGTCTTCTGCCCATTTCTTAATTGGATTATTTGCTTTTTGTTTGTTGAGGTGCATGAGTTCTTTACATATTTTGGATGACAACCCCTTATCAGATATGTCATTTATGAATATATTCTCCCATACTGTAGGATGTCCTCTTGTTCTACTGATGGTGTTCTTTCCTGTGCAGAAGCTTATCAGCTTGATATAGTCCCACTTGTTCATTTTTGCTTTTGTTTCCCTTGCCTGGGGAGATATGTTCATGAAGAAGTCATTGATGTTTATGTCCAAGAGATTTTTGCCTATGTTTTTTTCTAAGAGTTTTATGGTTTCATGACTTACATTCAGGTCTTTGATCCATCTTGAGTTTACTTTTGTGTATGGGGTTAGACAGTAATCCAGTTTCATTCTCTAACATGTAGCTATCCAGTTTTTTCAATACCACCTGCTGAAGAGGGTGTCATCTCCCCATTGTATATCCAAGGCTCCTTTATCAAATATTAATTGACTGTATATATTTGGGTTAATGTTTGGATTTTCTATTCTGTTCCACTGGTCTGTGGGTCTGTTTTTGTGCCAATACCAAATTGTCTTGATTACTGTGGCTTTGTAGTAGAGCTTGAAGTCAGGGAGCGTAATTCCCCTGTTTTATTCCTCCTTCTCAGGATTCCTTTGGCTATTCGGGGTCTTTTGTGGTTCATATGAATTTTAGAATTATTTGTTCCAGTTCATTGAAGAAAGCTGTTGGTATTTTGATAGGGATTACGTTGAATCTGTAGATTGCTTTAGGTAGTATAGCCGTTTTGACAATATTTATTCTACCTAGCCAAGAGCATGGGATGCATTTCCATTTGTTAGTGTCCTCTTTAATTTCTCTTAGGAGTGTCTTGTAGTTTTCAGAGTATAGGTTTTCACTTCCTTCGTTAGGTTTATTCCTAAGAATTTTATTCTTTTTGATGCAATTGTGAATGGAATTGTTTTTCTGATTTCTCGTTCTGTTAATTCATCGTTAGTGTATAGAAAAGCAACAGATTTCTGTGTGTTAATTTTGTATCCTGCAACTTTGCTGATTTCAGATATTAGTTCTAGTAGTTTAGAGTGGAGTCTTTAGGGTTTTTTATGTACAATATCATGTCATCTGCAAATAGTGACAATTTGACTTCTTTACCAATCTGGATGCCTTGTGTTTCTTTGTTTTGTCTGATTGCCATTGCTAGGACCCCCAATACTATGTTGAATAACAGTGGAGAGAGTGGGCATCCCTGTCTTGTTCCCAATCTTAGATGAAAAGTTTTCAGCTTCTCGCTGTTAAGTATGATGTTAGCTGTGGGCTTGTCATATATGACCTTTATGATGTTGAGGTACTTGCCCTCTAAACCCATTTTGTTGAGAGTTTTTATCATGAATGGATGTTGAATTTTGTCAAATGCTTTTTCAGCATCTATAGAGATGATCATGTGGTTTTTGTCCTTCTTTTTGTTGATGTGGTGGATGACCTTGATGGATTTTTGAATGTTGTACCATCCTTGCATCCCTGGGATGAATCCCACTTGATCATGGTGTATGATCCTCTTGATGTATTTTTGAATTCGGTTTGCTAATATTTTGTTGAGTATTTTTGCATCTATGCTCATCAGGGATATTGGTCTTTTATGGTGAGGTCTTTGCCTGGTTTTGGTGTTCGAGTGATGCTGGCTTCATAGAATGAGTTTGGAAGTAGTCTCTCCTCTTCTTTTTTTGGAAAACTTTAAGGAGAATGGGTATTATTTCCTCTCTATATGTCTGGTAGAATTCAGAGGTGAATCCCTCTGGTCTGGGGGTTATTTTCTTTAGTAGTTTTTAAATTACCGATTCAATTTGGTTGCTGGTGGTTGGTCTGTATAGTTTTTCTGTTTCTTGCTTGGTCAGTCTTGGAAGGTTGTATTTTTCTAAGAAGTTGTCCATTTCTTCTAGGTTTTCCAGCTTGCTAGCATATAGATTCTCATAGTATTCTCTTATAGTTCTTTGTATTTATGTGGGATCCGTCACGATTTTTCCTTTCTCATTACTGATTCTGTTTATGTGTGTAGATTCTCTTTTTCTCTTAATGAGTCTGGCTAGGGGTTTATCTATTTTGTTTATTTTTTCAAGAACCAGCTCTTGGTTTCACTGATTTTTTTCTATTGTTTTATTCTTCTCAATTTTATTTATTTCTTCTCTGATCTTAATTATGTCCCTCCATTTGGTGACTTTGGGCCTCATTTGTTCTTCTTTTTCCAATTTTAGTAATTGTGTTTTTAGTCTATTTATTTGGGAATGTTCTTCCTTCTTTAAATAGGCCTGGATTGCAATATACTTTCCTCTTAGAACTTCCTTTGCTGTGTCCCACAGAAGTTGTGGCTTTGTGTTGTTGTCATTAGTCTCCATATATTCTTTGATTTCTGTTTTGATTTGGTCATTGACCCACTGATTAATTGGGAGAATGTTGTTAAGTCTCCATGTATTTGTGAGCCTTTTTGTTTTCTTTCTGAAATGTATCTCTAGTTTATACCTTTATGATCTGAGAAGTTGGTTGATAGGATTTCAATCTTTTTTAATTACTGAAGTTCTTTGTGTGGCCTAGTATGTGGTCTATTCTGGAAAATGTTCCATGTGCACTTGAGAAGAATGTGTATCCTGTTGCTTTTGGGTGTAGAGTTATGTAGATGTCTGTTAGGTCCATCTGTTCTAGCGTGTTGTTAAGTGCCTCTGTGTCTTTACTTATTTTTGTCTGGTTGATCTGTCCTTTGGAGTTAGTGGTGTGTTGAAGTCTCCTAAGATGAATGCATTGCTGTCTATTTCCTCCTTTAATTCTGTTAGTATTTGTTTCACATATGCTGGCACTCCTGTGTTGGGTGCATATATATTTATAATGGTTATATCTTCTTGTTGGACTGACCCCTTTATCATTATGTAATGTCCTTCTTAATCTCTTGATACTTTCTTCATTTTGAAGTCTATTTTTCTGACACAAGTACTGCAACACCTGCTTTTTTCTTTTTGTTGTTGGCATGATATATCTTTTTCCATCCCTTCACTTTTAGTCTGTGTATACCTTTGGGTTTGAGGTGAGTCTCTTGTAAACAGCATATAGATGCATCTTGCTTTTTTATCCATTCTATTACTCTGTGTCTTTTGATTGGTGCATTCAGTCCATTTACATTTAGGGTGATTATCGATAGATATGTACTTATTGCCATTGCTGGCTTTAGATTCATTGTTAGCAAAGGTTCAAGGGTTGCTTCTTTACTATCTAATAATCTCACTTAACTTTCTTGTTAAGTTATTGTAAACACAGTCTGATGATTCTTTATTTCTCACCCTTCTTATTCTTCCTCCTCCATTCTTTGTATACTAGGTGTTTTATTCTTTGCCTTTAGTTAGTGTTTGGATGGTCTGCTTTCTTTGCTATGATTTTATTTTCTCTGGTGACATCTTTTTAGCCTTAGGAGTGCTTCCCTCTAGAGCAGTCCATTTAAGGTATCCCGTAGAGGTTGTTTATCGGAGGCAAACTCTCTCAGCTTTCACTTGTCTGGAAATTGTTTAATCCCTCCTTTATATTTAAATGATAATTATGCGTGGATACAATGTTCTTGGTTTGAGGCCCTTCTGTTTCATTACATTTACATTAAAAATATCATGCCATTCTCTTCTGGCCTTTAAGTTTTCTGCTGAGAAATCTGATGATAGTCTGATGGGTTTTCCTTTGTATGTGATCTTTTTTCTCTCTCTAGCTGCCTTTTATACTCTGTCCTTATCTTTGGTCTTTGCCATTTTAATTATTATGTGTCTTGGTGTTGTCTTCCTTGGGTCTCTTGTGTTGGGAGATCTGTGGGCTTCCGTGGACTGCGAGACTAATTCCTTCCCCAGCATGGCGATGTTTTCAGCAATTATTTCCTCAGAGACACTTTCTATCCCTTTTTCTCTCTCTTCTTCCTCTGGTACTCCTATAATGCGAATATTGTTCCGTTTGGATTGGTCACACAGTTCTTTTAATATTCTTTCATTTCTAGAGATCCTTTTTTCTGTCTCTGCCTCAGCTTCTCTGTATTCTGGTTCTCTGTTTTCTATTCCATTAACAGTCTCTTGCATCTCATCCAGTCTGCTGCTAAGCCCGTCGATTTCTTGTCTCATTTCTGCATTGTCTTTCCTCACTTCCCTCACTTCCTCCCTCAGGTCTTGCATATTTCTCTGCAGATCCATCAGTATGGTTATGACTTTTATTCTGAATTCTGTTTCAGGAATATTGTGCATTTCCATCCCTTCAGACTCCCTTTCTGGTGTCTGGGTGTGGATAAGCTTTGTTTGTACCATATTGCTCTGTCTTTTTTTGGAGATAGAAGTGGTTGCTCATAGGTGCCATGTATGTCAGCTGGGCTCTTTAAGACTTTCAAAAAAAAGGGAAAAAGAAGAGAAACAAAAGAGAAAGAAAGGAAAAGAAAAAAAAAAAAAACACCAGCAAAAAAAAAAAAAAAAAGACTTCAGCCAGGAGTAGATTCTGTGAGGATTCTGTCGCTGGTGCTGTTGCTCCACTATACCGCAGCCATGGCAGCGCTGTTCTGCAGGGCCCTTTGTAGCTCTGGCCAAGGCAGGAAGGAATGGGAGGCTGCTGATCTCTGTGGGAAGTCTCAGTATAGCTACTTTTCCCAGTCACCAGCCAAGGGGTCTGAAATTCCCCAGGACTCCCAGCCTGCTGAGCTGAGTGTGCTGGGATGATCCTGCTCCTCCATTGGGCCTCTATCTCTTTAAGACCGCTATAAAAAGCGGGCACTTTTCTTTTGTCCCAGGGAGCCAGCTGCGAGGACCTGGGTGCTTTCCCCAGCTTAGATCCTGCAACCTCTGTCTCTCCAGTCTCCAATACACTGTGCGATGTGTGTCAGTATTCCCAGCACAGATCACCAGGACTCATTATTTCACGGGTCTGTACTTCCACTCCTTCCAGGCTCTGAATCCTCTCCTCCAGCTGGTGCCCTGGGGTGAGGGAGTGCTCGGGTCCCGCCGGGACGTGGCTCCGTATCTTACCTGCCTCGTGCTGTTCCGAGTCCTCGCAGGTGTAGATGCAGGCTTGGTGCTTTCCTGTATCTTCTGGTCTCTCTTTGGGAATAGCTGTATTTGTTGTACTCTCATAAATATATATGGTTTTCGGAAGAGATTTCCACTGCCCTGCTCACACCGCCATCTTCCCGGAACTCCCTAAACAATGCATTTTCGATGTACATGAAACAACCTTCTATTGGAAAAAGATGTCATCTAGGACTTTTCACAGCTAGAGAGAAGTTGATGCCTGCCCTCAAAGCATCAAAAGATGGCTAACTCTCTTGTTAGGGCTAATGCAGCTGGTGATCTTTAAACTGAAGTCAGTGCTTACATACCATTCCAAAAATGTAAGGGCCCTTAAGAATTATGCTAAATCTATTCTGCCTATGCTCTGTAAATGGAACAACAAAACTTGGATAACAGCACATCTGTTTACAACATAGTTTACTGAATATTTGAAGCCCACTATTGAGACCTACTACTGAAAGAAAAAGATCCTTTTCAAAATATCACTGCTTATAGACAGTGCACTTGGTCATCCAAGAGCTTTGATGAAGATGGACAAGATGAATGTAGTTTTCATGTCTGCTAACACAATATTCATTCTGTAGCCCAGATCAAGGAGTAATTTTGACTTTTAAGTCTTATTATTTAAGAAATATGTTTCATAAGGCTATAGCTACCATAGACAGTGATTCCTCTGATGGATGTGGGCCAAGTAAATTGAAAACCTTTTGCAAAGGACTTACCATTCTAGATGTCATTAAGAACATTTGTGATAAATGGGAAGTTAATCCTAGCCCTCATGGATGACTTTAAGAGCTTTAAGGCTTCAGTGAAAGAAATAATTGCAGAAATGGTAGAAATAGCAAAAGAAATAGAATTAGAAATGGAGCCTGAAAACATCACTTGAATTGTTACCTTCTCATATAAAACTTTAACGGTTGAGGAGTTGCTTCTTATGGATGAACAAAAGTAATTTCTTGAGATGGAATCTACTCCAGGTGAATATGCTATAAATATTGTTGAAATGACAACAAAAGATTTAGAATATCAGCATAAACTTAGTTGAGAAGGCAGGATTTGAGAGGACTGACTCCGGTTTTGAAAGTTTTACTGTGGCTAAAATACTATCAAACAGCATTGCATGCTCAAGAAAAATAGCTCATGAAAGGAAGAGTTGATGACAAACTTCAGTGTTGTCTTCTTTTAAGAAATTACTACAGCCACCCCAGCCTTCAGCAACTACCATGATTAGTTAACAGACATCAACATCAAGGCAAGACTCTCTACCAGCAAAAAGATTGTAACTCGCTGAAAGCTTGTATGATGATTAGTATTTTTAGCAAGAATGTATTTTTTAATTAAGGTATGGACATTGTTTTCTTGTCATAATGCTAATGCACACTTTATAGACTACAGTATAGTGTAAACATAACTTTTGTATGCACTGAGAAACCAAAAAATTAATTTGACCCACTTTATTTCTGTATTCATTTTAATGCGATGGTCTGGAACTGAATCTGCTGTCTCTCCACGGAGGAATGCCTGTAGTAAGCAGCAATCAACTTTGGTGAATCATGGGTCTATTTGTGATGATAGGTCAAGCAAGTGGTAGGGATGTGACTAGAGCCTTAGATACCTTATTTTGAAATTCTGAATATCAAAAGGCATGACAGAGTCAGAACTATTTATTCCATGATGTGCACTCTGCAGTGAATTTGATTTTTTGCTTGACTTGTTCGAGCGACAGGGTTCAGAACAAGAAGACCAGTACACTTGGAACTGGTTTAGAATTTGACAGTAGGCTTTAAGCATGAATTTGTGCTCTCAAGGTATGACAAAAGGAAAATAAATAAATAAAACAAGTAGTACAACCCCTGCAAATTTACTCTGGCATTTAGGATTTGCCTTAATGAGATTCTCAGTGAAATTATATCTTGTGAGAGCCCTGAAATGATGTGTTCTCTTTCATCAAGCCCCACTGAATACACAATTCTTCATATAGCTTATAAACCTCCAGCAATCCAGAATCAGTGTCTGTGAGTTTCCAGGTTCTGTTGATCCAAATAGCAGTCCTAGAAACAGGCTTCAGTCCTGGTAGTGACCCCTTGTCCATCTTTTCCCCTATTTTTAGATAATCTGATGTGGGCAGGTTATTTTTAAAAAACAAGACAAATGCTAAGTAGGAAGCAAGTTTTGACTTTAAATATTTTCTGTTTTCCCTATTTATTCTACAATCCAGAATATTCTCCTCACTGTTTGTCAAATGCCTACTTGTCTTCTAGAACTCAGGTTAAGGATCATCATGAATTCAGCATGTTGACTAACAAGACTTAATTATCACCTCTTTGATTATTGATTATTTAATATTAATCAATTTATTTAATTTAACAAGCACAATAATGCTCACTATGTGTCAATGTGCAAATTGCTTTACAAATATAAATTCATTTATTTCTCATAACAGCACTATGAAATACTTATTATTTTTCCCATATTATAGATAAGGAAACTGGGGCAGAGAAAGAATAAATACTGTGTCCAAAATGGCCATAAAGCATTTAAGTGTTGGAACCGGGTTTCAAACGCAAATCTGTATAGCTCGAGAATCTGTGGCATGAGCCATTTTGATCTGTTGCTCTTATCACACTGTGTTCTGATAATTTGCTCATATTTTTCTCATTAAATAAATAAAAGCGCTGATATGCATATCTTTGTTTAGATGACCTAATAGAATGCTTTAAAACACTGGCAAAAAAAATCATCTTATATATTGTTAAATGTTTAACTTATAATTATACTATGAACTTGCTGTTTGGGAATAATTATAGATCACTCACCTATATATTGAGCAAAATTCTATGGACTGAATTGTGTCCTCCAAAAATTCATAGATTGAGGCCCTAACACCCAATATGATTATATTTTGAGATAGGACCTTTAAGAAGATAATTAAAGTTAAATGATGTCATAAAGGTGGGGCCCTAATTCAATAGCACTGGTGTCCTTATTAGAAGAGGATGAGACACCAAGAGTGTGTGTGCACAGAGGACACAGAGCAAGCTGGTGGGGTCTGCAAGCCGAGGAGAGAGGCTTCAAAAGAAACCACTGTCAGCACCTTCATCTTAAACTTCTAACATCTAGAATTGTGAGAAAACAAATTTCTATTGTTTAAGCCACCAGTCTGTGGTATTTTTGTTATGGTAGCCCATGCTAATCAAACGGGAAGTTACAAACAGATTTTTCAAATTTGTGTGCTAAATTCCAAAGTTTCAGTTTTTAACCATGACATGTAATTTTTCCTTAGGATATGCATGTGTTTGGTGCAGTATTTCAGAACAAAACATACAGAAATTGCAAGTCTAACATTTTTAAAGCATTATCACTGCAATTCTGTATCACATAATTTCTTTGTAAATATTTATTGACTAAATTGACATTAATGGCAATTATAAATTTTAAAATATATTTTCAATAATATTTTAATTAAATGTGACCTTAATATTTGGAAATATTTAATATGTGCCTCTTCATTAGTCTTTTACTTTGGAAGGCAAAATTTTCACTTAAAGCAGTTCAACTATTTCTTAAAGCATTCACTGAAACAAATTTGTGCTGAAAGCCATATTATGTAAACATGAAGATTATATTTTGATCATTTCTCCAATTCCAATTAGGAAAAGTAATAGTAATTCTATAATAAAATATAACATAATTAATTTGTATATTTAACATTAATTGAATGTTTATGACAAGCATCATGGGGGTTTCACAGAAAATGAAGCAAAATTCCTGCAATCAAGGGGCTTGCATTTTGCTGAAAAGGCAAAAAATGAATTACCTTTTAATGTTCAATGAAATCAATTAATAATAAATAAGTACAGAAATGTTCCATTTTTCTGGAGTGAGATGGTAGCCTAATTACCCTCACAGAGTTCCTGGTGCTATAATCTAAATAGCACCAGACTGAGATCCGAGTAATAATCTTGGGTCACCATTACTAGCTCATAGTCTTCTGCAGTTCAGTTAACTTTATAAGCCATAAATGAAAATACTAATACTCTCCTTACTTGCCTCAAAGAAGGAAGTGAAGTAAAATAAGATAATGCTTTGAAAAATTCTAAGCACCATACCACGTGTGATTCTGCAGAGTAAAAGTAACTAAAAATCAGTCTTTCTGTGGCTCTCTCAGAGAATTCTGCTAATTATTCTAATCTGTATCTCAGCCCATCTCTCTTCACTGAGCTACAAACCCAAACATTCAACTATTTAAGTTAATTTGTATTTCTCATAGACAATAGAACTCAGCATATCCAAAATATGACTCACTATACAGTCTTCTCTCCACTTGGACCAATCTTTTTTTCTCTTTTGATACCCCTTTCCTTATTGCTTTCACCACTATATACCAGAACCAGAAACCTGGGATCCATCTTTAACTCCTTGTATTTATTCTTTCTACCAACAACCCATCAGTCTCCTTCTCTTGATAATTTTAAAAACTATGCTCTTCAATCTTTCCCTACCTTCCCCCTTTCAAAAGCTACTCATATTTTAGGTCAGTTCACATCTGTATGATTGTAAGAATCAACTGTAATCCCTTTTTCCATTCTTATTCCTCTCAAACTTATCCCTTACACAACTGCCAAAGTGAAATTCTAGCCCTCAAACTGTGTTCCTTAAAACCATTCAGTAGAAACCACCACCTATAAAAGAAAGGTTGGAGTACTTGGCATAGAAAACAAGGCACTACAGAATCTATTTCCTTTCTGCCTCTCTCGTCAGATCCTACTGCTCTTCCATCCCTTGTACCTGACAAACGAGTAATGCAGAGTAAATTTGATGTTACTTCAAACACAATTCTCTTGCTATTTCACATATCTATTCTTTTTTCACAGAATCCCTTTCACCATCTTATCCTTTTACTAACTCCTATTTATCTTTTTCAAAACCCAACTCAAGCTTGACTTATGTTCTAGTTGCATCCTCTGTGAAAAAGGAGTATAACTTTTAATTCATTCCTCACAATAAAACCAGTTAAAAGGCAATTTTAAAGTTAAGTAAAATTCTATTTTTTATATTATAAAAATTTTTTAAGTAGCTTCTAATTTTCATTATTTAATTATTTTAGTATTCTTGACACTTTCAGTGTTCTAGATACTTTCAGTGTTTTCCTTTTAAATGTGGAATCAAAAAATGTGCTTACTGCTTCAGTTTTGTAAAACAGGAAAATAATGTATTTTATATATAAAGTCTGTATTTTTTTCCTAATATTATTTAAACTATTTTGGTATCCTGAGCCTGCCTAAAGACAAGCTACATTTTATTAGGTAAAATTAATGATACAAAACTTTTAAACAGCAAGTACAAAAAATAATTTGACATCATTAGTTATGTCATGATTTTAGGGGCTCTTCAGATATTCAAAAAAGCAGTTAATTATTTGAAAACTTCTGATACCTACAAGTTATCAATCTATTTTCACAAAATCTCATTTTAAAATCTTCCTCTAAAATCAAGATTAAAATGTCTGCTTAGTTTCATCTCCACCCCTTTCCTATTCTACTTCTCTATCATCAACATTTTGATTCAAAATTGGCACTGTTACGGAAAAACCTGAAAAACCTGGACTGGATCGCTAATGGAAGAACTAAGTGGCACTTGGAGGTCTTGGAGTATTGAGGTTTTATTTTTACACCAGCGGCCTCAGAGGGGAGTAATCTCCCAAGGTCTGAGCCCCAAACAAAGGCAAGGGGAGCAATATATATCTTTCTGCTTCTGTATCTGCAGCATCTCTACATGCACAGCAAGTAAGCAAGGGAGAGTAAATTTAGGGAGTGGGCTTAGGGAGTGGGTGCTCGGCAGAGCGGGAAGTGAAGGGAGTTTCTGTTATCTTTGCTAAGAAGAAAAGCAGAAGGGAGCCACCTGGACTAGATTGCTGTCCTTGTAAATTTTTCCCTATCAGCACCGGTTTATAATCTTAACCACACACACTCTGAGGAAATAAACTTTTATCTTATTCCAGACCAGAGAACACAGAAATATTTAGTGTAACACAAATTTCATTAGTAAAATAAATCTCAAGATTAACTAAGAACAGGGCATTTTTAGTGATTTCTATCCTCCTTGACATCCTACTATGATTAAGCAGATGCATTTTAAGTAATAAAGAAGTTATACTTGTAATTTTCTTTCCTTTCTCTGTCATAAAACCTTAACTTATTTTTACAAAATAAAAGGCAAATCATGAAGAAATATAATGTGACACTTGAAATAAACTAAATTACTAACCTGCTGGCCAGTGTATTCAGTATTCTCTATAATGGAGTAAGGTTTGAATCTTTTCCTTTAGAGAGACATGAGCAAAATTATATCTAGAGAGAAACATATTATCACCTCTCCTCCTTCCTCTTTCAGAAACAGAGGAAAAAGGTCTCCACACCCAAAACTTTGTATTCTTTTTCAACTGGATAGAACCCCACGTACATATGTTTATGGGAGGTTTGGAAGAAGATCCAGCACAGTCTGTGTTCCTGCCGATGTATAGCTGAGATATATAGCTGAGAATGTACAGGAAAAAGAGAGAGAAATGACACTCTTTTAGACCCAAGGGATGCTTCTCTTATTCTGGGTTTAGAAACTTAACATAATTCTGACCTTGAAGGGGCAGCTTATTTACCACATCATTCTGTGTTCTCAGGGGGGAAAAGTATGAATTTAATTATATCCTTGTCAAGAGGTAATTCCATCTCAAAAATTAATTTTAGGTGCTTTGGAGTTTTTGCACATTAAAAAATACTGTCACCCAAAAAACATGGGTGGCCTGTCACAAACATTATGAAACTATTGACCTTACATAGCTTCATCTGCACAACTATTGATTTTTTTCTGTCTTTATTTTGACATTTCATATGATTTCATCTAAGATTCATCACTGTGGAAATGTCAGGTTTAAGGGTGTGCTTTTATTGTTCAGGGAGAGCAATCTTAGAAATGGTTTACTACTTATCTATTAGAGGCAGTAGGCTGGATTCATCAATGTTGAAATGATTCAGCATCAAGTTATCATACTTATTTTTCCAGAAGTTTCCAGATTTCCCCCTGAAAAGTGAATTGGGTGGTCATTTTGGGTGTTAGATGTCAATAATTCATAACTGGGCTTTAAAACACTAAACCCATGAATACTTTTAATTTGAGGAATCCGTGGGGCATGAGCAATACATTCACAAATTCAGTGCAGTTTGTTTGTTAGGAAGGTGATGAGGGCCCTACATTTCCAAATACCAGTTACTCTAGACATAGTCAGTAATCAGTTTTTTTAATGCAATTTTATCATATAAATGTTTTGCCAGATATTTAAACTAGACTCTTCATGTTTTCTTTCCCCTAACAGCATGGGTGATAGATGAAGTGTTTTATTTTGGGGCTTTTTTCTACTGCTCATACTTATTTTTTTTTCATTGAGGTATTGCTGATATACAATCTTACATTAGTTTCAAGCATACAACCCATTCCCCATATTGTTAAATCCTCACCTTCATTAGTGCAGTACTATCTGTCAACACAGGAAGATGTTACAGAATCTAGATGAAGTTTTAAAGACACCTAATGGGGTCTGTGATCAAAATATCATCTGAAAATACATCTCTCTTGCTAGCTTTCTTTAAAATGACATTTGAGGTATGTTAAAAAGTAAACTGAGGGCTTCAATTGAACAGTAAATAATTTATGTGTAAATAGATTGACTTTTATTAGTATAAAAATGGTAAGAAGAGTCAACAAATTATTTGTTACTATGGCTGGCTTCAAACCAGCCAACAGCATGTAAGAATGTTATGTCCAGACAGAAGCAGCTATATAATTTGCAAGAGTCATTGCAAAATGAAAATGTGGAGCCCTTTGTTCAAAAGTTTTGAGAATTTCAACAACAGCAGCAAAAACATGAAGTGCAAAGCCCTTGTAAGTACTGGACTCACGTGACTGCATAGGTTTCACGTCCATGAAGCTGGCACTGTTTCTAGGTCATTCCATGAAAATTTATCTTTCTAATTCCATTAGCTCATGAAGAACTTGACTTCCTTATACTCTGGTTTTCCATTCTAAGAAAGCAATCTTGAATGGGGGTAATCCATGTACAAATTCACTAAAATACTATTAGCTAACTAAAATTTTTTTTAATTCTAACCTTAAAGTATGCAAAATTTAATTTTCCTTGACTATTTTTTTAAGTCTCTGAACTAGAAATGATTTTTTATTTTATATCACTAGCTAAAATAAAAACAAAATAAAAAAGGAATAAAAGTATATTCCACTTACTCATTCTTATGCTAACATTTCCTGTTTATGGAAAGCAAATCCAGAAGCTTCAAGTATCTCTCCATCTGTCAGCAGATTTGCAGAGTAAAGTACTGTTAATGAAAATGACAGTACACACAAGATGACCTTAGAAGTTACCCACTATTCTCAAAATGACACTGCATTCCATGGCATATAAGAAACTATTTGGGTTTCATGTTCTCAACCACTGACTATGAAAGCAGTAATAATTGATTTAAGAGGAAAGAAAGCATTACAATATGACTATATCTCATTTCTTAATGAAACCATTTTCTATTTGCCAGAAAATAAAATGTTTCTTGAAGAAAACATACAAAAAATCCGAGATTTATTCTATGTGATTCTTGAATTTTAAGTGTTTGCAATGATGTAAAACCAAGTAACTGTACTAAAATAGAATTACATTTTTAGTAGCATGTTTTTTTTCTCTTTTAACTGAATGGAAAAAGTAGGATTTTTTTTAATCTTTAATGTTTTAATTATGGTATTTGATTCAGTGAAGAACAATTCTCCCAATGACAGCTGGCCTGCATAATGACATTGCTCAGTGTATTATTTAACTAATCAGATTTTTTTTCTTCAGTCCAAGCATTTACAACTTTCTTTTACATATTCAAAGCAGATGCTCTTATGCTAGCAAGTGTTTTAATGTTAATTGAAGTTATTCAGGTGGATGACAAAAATTAGACCCCTCAGGGTATTATCTTCCCTTGTAGTTTAAAAAAAAGCTTTTGAGAACTACGCATATTTGAACAAAATACTCTACTCCACATGCCACTAGATTTTCTAAGCATTTGATCATGCACTTGTGAATGTGTCTGACAAGATACATATCTCATTAAAAGAAGTTCAAATAATGAAATGGGTTTAGAAAAAGAAATTATACATAAATTCTAAAATGTAATTTTGGCTCTAAAATTACAAGGAAAACATTTTAATAAGTTAATTTCATTGAAAAAATTTTATTCTGACAAAACGAAATACAAGGTAGGAAAAGGTATATGTACATACAAAAGAAAAAATTAAGTATATGGTTAAAAACACATTAATGAACTAATGTGAGTTGAGTTTGAGACAGGGATGGAGGAGTATCAGGAGGAAAAAACTCATTGGTTTAGTTAGTGTGTCAAATTGTCATGTTTATATAAATCAGTATGCAGGTCTGTTTCTAAATCATGGGACTTAAAAAAAAACTCCATGAAATATTTAAAATATTTTGTACTTTGTGGAAGAAAAAGCTTTAGAAATCTGTCCTCCAAAGCATGTATTTAATTCTATATTCAAATCCACACATTAAAAAAAACTTTAAGAAAGGTCTGATAAAATTGCAAAATGTAAATGGTATCTATTGACTTTATGCAGAATAAACCTAGAAAGAAAATAAAATCTTTTCCCCAATAGTACCCTGGGGAGAAAGAAATACAGTTTCAAAGCAAAGAGAAATTACAGATAACAGTATTTTAGTGGAAATATAAAAACAAACAAATGAGAAAGAATTTAGCAACTGAAAATTACTTCTTAAAAATATCAGATTGAGAAAGATGTCAGATTGGAAATATAAATCTGTAGTCGCTTCTCCTTTACGTTATCTATGAACTGAAAGCAGTTTTTCCCTAGACTGAAAAGAGAAAATGAAGCTTCTGTTGGTTGAGTGATCCTTCCTGGCAAACAGAAAGCGTCAGGAATTCCTAAGAATTTTTAATCCAGTTCCACTGCATACCTCCACCCTTATTTTCCAATCTGTCCTCTCACAGACCTTTCCCTTTTTCCCTTTACTGCTTCCTCCCTCTGTGCTCATATGGACTGCCATTTCTCCCATCTTCACAGATTCTGACTCTGCTGATATTATGAAGGACCACTCAAATACCATCCCCATTGTCAAGACTTTCCTGAACCTCCAGGAGCAGAAAGCTGTCTCTTCCTCTAAACATCCATAGTCATTTTTCAGTTTAGGGACATGTTTAATTTTTTCTTCTAACTGATTTTTTTTTTCTCAGCTACAAGATTTTAAGTTTTTTGAAGGGAAGATATAGGGTGGATTTACACTGATGTATAAACATGTCTTTTGCACATACACATTCAGTAAATGTTTAATAAATATAAACAAATGAGTTTTAACATTTCATTGGTTTCTAATCTGAGCAACCCCATTGCGAATGGTATTGAACATGTTTAACTATGTTGCTCTAGAAGCGGACTGGGTACATTGAATTCCAGGCTTTTATACTCATTGATGTGTGATTTGAGGCAAATGATTTAACATCTCTTTGCTTTGATATCTTTGCCTGTAAAATGCATATAATAATATAAGGATCATGTCAGGAGTAAATTGGTTAATCCATTGTATTAATTAGTTTGCTAGTGCTATCATAACAAAGGAACCGCTGGGTGGCTTTATTAACAGAAATGTATTTCTCAGGGTTCTGTATGCTAGGAGTCCAAGAAGGAAACGTCGGCAGGTGTGGAGGCCCCTCCTTGGCTTACGGCAGCTGCCTCCTCCTGCAGATGTCTCTACACGGTCTTTCCTCTGTGTGCCTTGATGTCTCTTCCTCATTGATTCTCAGTGATTTCCTCTTCCTACAAGGGCACCAGATTGGCTTAGGGCCCAAATACAGTCACATTCTGAAGTACTGGGGCTTAGGGCTTCAATAAATGAATGGGGGTGAGAGAGGTGCGATTTAGTCTGCAGCATCCATGTAAAGCACGTAGGATAGTACCTAGAGCCTAATACTAAGTGAGCTTAGTAGTGGAGATAGTTCGCATCTCTCACTTCATCCTTGTTTCCTTTGGCTTCTGATCATTTTTGGTATCTTTGTTTTATTCTGCAAGTGAATATTTTTTTTAATAATCTAAAGATGATTTCGATTTCTGTGTCCACCTTCCCTATGCCTATTTTCCTTAGAAACAATATGCTTGTTGTCTGCTAATCTAACTGTAAATATTTCATTATTTCTATCATATTTACTGAAAAATTAAGCTTCCAAGAATCTCCTATTTTTGCAACTCTGCTTATTAAAAACGTTATTGCATGTACTGCATGTTAAGTTGCAAAGGATTTTCGATGACCACAGAATAATTCAGGAGAAAAGAACAAATATAAGAGAGTCAAGCAGTTTGATAAGAATATGTGTATCATACATACATATTGCATGTACATTATACTGTATAAGAAGACTTACTGATTTGAGCTAATAGTGAAATACTGAAAGTTATTTTACACAAAAGTTACTATATTCAGAATATTTTGTCACTCTCAGAGAATTCCAGATGGCACAAAAAATGAAAAAAATTAATTCACAGACATTGCAATCTAGAAATATTCACATGGAATTTCCTTCAGTTATAATTGTGTCCAGTGACTGAGTTTTATTTAATGTACAGATGGGGAAAGGCAACTGTTGCTAGTAGCTTTTTGTAGAATTGTATACAACATTTAGAGTGATCTGGGTTTAACACTGAAAATCAGCCACCCTGCTTTCTTATTTTCAGCATATCATATTAAACAATATAAATCTTACATTTTTATTCTGAATAAATGGTTCTAGCCAGCTTAGTAGTGATAAAGCAAGGGGAAAAAAGAATTAATCAGGAAAATAATCTGGCCAAGATGTGAAAATCACCCCATCTACAGAGATTTAACTGCCCACAGCCCATTTGTGAAGAAAAGTGAATTAAGGATACTCCCTTAGAAACCACTTAGAACTTAAGAAGCTTAAACTTTTATAACTTGAGGCAGAAATGTGTGCTCTTTACAGGAGTTTCAGTTTTGCAGTCTTCAGTCAAGCAAATGGTATTGGTAGAAATTGAAAGCACACATCATGAAACAGCAGAAACCTTTCCCAGAGCAAAGGGCAAAATTATTTTAAACAAACTGTTGAACTGCTGTAATTGTAGAAGAAAGAACTGGAAATCTGATGAAGTTTCTAAGAAATATGACTTGCCTCATTGCAGATCCTCTGAAATTAAATGCTAGAAATGTCTTAATTTGCATTAAAACTGCCTAACCAACCCACTGATGCTCCTTAGCACAACGTTGTATATCAAAGTTTTATGAGTTCAAACAAGAACTTATGTCAGTAATTTCCCTATTTTAGAGTAGCTTCTCAGTGGCAAGTGGAGAATTCAATCTTCAAGTATTAAGAATAGAATTCTTGCCATTGAGGCTATCGGACTTAGTTTTACGGGGAAAGTTGAGCACAGAATATTTCTCATTATCACTTTTAAATTCAGCTACATTTTGAATGAACCAGGAAGTTCACTGCTAAAAGTAATAAGCAGTAAGTTACATTATAAAATGTAAAAAATTCTTTTTTAATGTAACTAATCCTTCTCTATTTTATGTATTTAGCACTTGTAAGGTTGTATATAGTTTTCTTAAGTGTAATTCCTATACTTTCCAGAAAAATAATTCAACAATTGCCTTCTTTGAAAAGCATTTCCAGCTTCACTTTGTATGTATTAGCATAAGAAAAGATTGTTTTTAATAGCAGAATTGTTTTGTGAACATGAAGTGAAAATAAAAATACCTAAGAATTACTTTACAATTTACATACAGTGTACCTTAGTATAAACAGGGGAGGAAGTAAATGATGACTAAGAGGATTTCCAAGTTTTTGTTTCAAACATTTCATTTAATAATATAAGTAAGCTCATTACGTGATAACATAACATCTTTACAAAAGCACAACTGTATTTTCCAACTCCCCCCCCCAAAAAACTTACTAAGAAGAGTAGTGTTGGTTTAAATTTTTTATTGTAATGATTGTATATTCATATGCAGCTGTAAGAAATGATAGAAAGATCTTGTATACACCTTATATACTTTGTCTAGCTTTCTACTAAACAGAAACATTTTCAAAACAGGAGGAATTTGACATTGATATAACCCACCAATTTTATTCAGCATTCCCCACCTTTACTTGTCCTCATTGGGAGAATGTGTGTGTATGTCTGTGTGAGGTTAGGTGTCAAGTTCTATAATATTTTATAACCTGTGTTGAGAGTGTCAAGATACTAAATAGTACTAGCACCCCCAAGATCCCTTCTTTGTGTTGCCCTTTTGTAATTACACTCACCTCTCTCTATCTATCCCCTTTCCTCTGACAAATATTAATCTCTCTTCCAGTTCTAAAATTTTATCATTCAAAAATATTATGTAAAAAGAATCATATAATATGTAACTTTTTGGGACATGTTTTTTTCACTCAGCATATTTCCCCCTGGAGATTATTCCAAATTCTAGCAATATTATGTTCCTTTTTATTGCCAAGTAGTATTCCATGGTGTATATATCTTTTTGTTGAACCATTGTTTTGTTGAAGAACATCTTGGCTGATTCCATTTTCTTAGCTGTTACACATAATACTGCAGTGTACATTCATGTACAGGTTTTTGTGAGCATAATTTTTCATTTCTCTGGGATAAGTGCCCACAGTGGAACTACTAGACCCTATAGTAATTGCATGTTTAGGAATATCAGAAACTGCCAAACTGATTTTCAGAGTGCATTTTACATTCTCACAAGTAAAATATGAGTGATTCAGTTTGTCTGCATCCTTGCATTTGATGTTATCACTGTTTTTTATTTAGCTATTACATTAAGTGTATAGTTGCATCTCATTGTGGTTTTAATTTAAGTTCTCCTAATGCTAATGATGTTGCACATCATTTCATGTGCCTATTCACCACTTGTACATCCTCTTTGGTGAGATGTCTTTTGATGTCCTCCTCCCATTTTTCTAATTTGATTGTTTTTCTATTGTTGGATTTTGAGAGTTCTTTATATATTCTAAATACTATTTATTTGTCAGATATGTAGTTTGCAAATATTTTCTCCCATCTGTAGCTTGTCTTTTCATCCTCAGGACATGGGCTTCCACAGAGCAAAAGATTTTAACTGTGTTGAGGTCTAATTTATCAATTTTGCTAATATAATACTATGTTGAGGATTTTCACATTTACATTCCTGAGAAATATTGGGTGTTTTTTGTCTTTTGTACTATATTTGTCTGGTTTTGGTATTAGGGTAATACTGACCTTATAAGATGAGTTGAGAAGTGTTTCCTCCTGTTTTAAAAGGTAAAAATTTTTGAAAGAGATTGTGTGAAATTGTTGTTAGTTCTTTAATTTTTTATACATTCCCCAGTGAAGACATCTGTGCCTGAACAGTTCTTTTAAGAAGATTTAAGTCATGAATTCAACCTTTTAATGCTTAAAGGGCTATCCAGTTATCTGTTTCATCTTGGTTGAGTTTTGGTAAATTGTGGACTTTGAGGAATTAGTCCATTTCTTCCAAGTTATTGAATTTATAATTTTACTTCCTTTTTTTGCTTAAGTGATTTTCTCTATTTTTCTGTTTTCAAGTTAATTGATTTCTGCTCTCATCTTTCTTATTTCCTTCTGCTTGCTTTGGGTTTATTTTACTCTTCTTTTGCAGTTTTTTGAGGTTGGAATTTAGATTATTGGTTTACAACTTTTACTCACTTATAATATAAATATTTTAATGCCATAAAATTTCTTCTCTCAATCGCTGCTGTAGCTTCATTCCATATATTTTGACTTGTGTTTTTGTTTTCATTCAATTCTGTATATATTTTAATTTCCTTTGAGACTGCCTCTTTAATAGATTATTTAGAAATGTGTATTAAATTTCCATGTGTTTTGAGATATTTTATTGTTGTTCTCTTATTGATTTCTCATTTGATTCCAGTACGGTTAGAGAACATACGCTATATGATTTCAGTTCTTTTAAATTCGTGGGGTCTATTATGATAATAGTGTATCTTTGTGAATGATCTGTGCGTTTGTATTACTGAGCTTGGATTGCCTTAATAGAAATCCATAGACTAGGAAGCTTAAACAGCAGACATTTATTTCCCACAGTTCCGAAAAGTGGGAAGTCCAAGATTAAGGTGCGAACAGATTTGGTTCTTGTTAAGGCCCTCCTTCTGACTCGCAGATGGCCACCTTCTCCATGAAGCCAAACATGGCAGAAGGAGATAGAAAGCTCTCCAATCTCTGCTCATAAGAATACTAATCATATCATGAGGACCTCACCCTCATGATCTCAGCTAAAACTAATTATCTCCTAAAGGCTGTATTTCCAAATACCATGACATTGTGGGTTTGGCAACTTCAACATATTGGGGGGAACATTTGGGGAAAACATAATTTAATCCAGAAGAAGGTACTTGAATAAAGAATATTTTTCTGTCGTTAGGTGGGATATTCTTTATATGTGTCCAAGTTTGTTTTAATCATTGATTATTGTGGCTGAACTAAACAAGAAGTGTGTCTTGTATTTTATCCTTGTTGGACTTTAGTCCTATTACATAGTACTTATATATGCTATATAAATCATTTCATTCTAATAGATATCAAACAGGCCAGTCCATTTCCTTGTTTGGAGGGTTTATTTCTCCTACCTATTCTTCCTAGAGTGCTTACAAAAGTTTTGATTTTTAGAGAGAAAGAAAGAGATCCAGGAATCATATTTCTATTGTATTTTACAACTCTGTTGTCTAAGGAAGCTTAATGTCTCAGAGATCTCTTAACATCTGATCTACATGGGATAATAGTTATCTGTAGGCTGGCAGGCAGATAAATTAATACACAAAAGATCACCACATTCCTCATTGTCACATATTCAAGAGGCAAGGTCGCATATTTAACTCAGGTCTGGGAAATGTGCTCTTTTGACCAGATTATCTAGGATGCAACTGAGTTTAACTGCTATTCTATTAAGCTACTAGGACTATAGGATGAATGGAAGTAGTAGAAATAGATATTTAACAGGATTTCTTATTGCATAGTGTTTTCTTCTCATCTCATGTAATACATTAAAAATGTCAGAGCCTCAATATTTTTAAAAAGTTTGTAAAACATGAATAAAGAAACCCATATCATGACCATGGCATGAGTTTTGGAGCTGTGGATTGATGGATTATATTGGCATTGCTGAGGATGAAGTAAGCACATTGTAATGTTCTACTTTTACCTGCAGGTAATGCACGTGATCTCTGACTTATAAAGCAAGCTTTCAACTGCAAAATCACTGCCCATTTCAAAGGAAGATTTTCAAATGGTAAATTACATGTTTAAAGACCTAAGTGACCTTAAAAATTCTTTTCATTAGTCCCAGATGCTCATTATTTTGAGGAGTACTAAATTTTAATTGACCTGACTCATTTACTAAGTCAGTCTATTTCTTTTCATAATCATTCTCACTTCTCCCCTTCCTCTCCATTTCAGTAGGCTAAAAAGTAAAAAGAAATAAAGTGAATTTTACTTTTGCCATACCAGGTTTTATCTAGGCAATATTTTCAAGTAATATAGCACAAATGATTTATAACAAAATAACATTTATTGCCACAGACATTTAATTGCCATTCATTCAACATTTGTGCCATAACTGTTCTTACCTACTGTAGAAAGGAGTGAACCTTGCTTTCAGGAATGCCATATATTAAATACTCTTGAATTATAATTAAGAAAATAAGTCAATCAGCCCAGAAAGCTATATTATTTCTACTCTAATAAGCATGAGGACAATGTTCAAAGAGGTAAGTTTTATACAAATAAAATAAAATGGAAAGATTTAGTTAACAAACCAATAGGTATCACAGTAATCACGTTTGTGACTACAAGAATTTGTCAAATTATTCTTAATTCTTTTGAGGAGGGTTTGATTTCTTATGTTTGAATGGACTCCTCTGCTTGGGATAGCTTAGATGCTTAAGAACCAGGAGGACTTGATGATGAATTGGATAAAGGCAAATGGGGTCAGATTGAAAGAGGAATCAAAGATGACTCACAGATATTTGACTTGAGCAATTCAGTAGGTGGGTAGTATAGCCATTTGTTGAGATAGAGAAGACTGACGGAGCAATGGTTTTATTTTGGTCATGCTAAATTTGCAATAACTTTCAGATTTCCAAGTTAAGATGAATATATGAGTTTGAAGCCCAGTGAAGAGATCAGAGCTGGGAAATATGAAGAAATCTGAGATAGTTATTGGGTTTCTTTTTCCCACAAACAATTAAGTAAAACCTATTAGCCTTTGAAAGCCTATCCTCTTGGATCCTCTGCCCACATAACTCTGCCACATTATACAATTCTACTTATTCACCTCAGATTGGGTCTTATATCAGGCAAAACCAAACCTGGTTATAGGCACAACATCTAATTTTGGTAGGCATATAATTAAAGGTTGATGAATGAAGCCGGTAGGCATATAATTAAAGGTTGATGAATGAAGCAATGAAATATATCCTGTCTGTCACAAATCTCATATCTATCTAAGATTGACTGCTTGGCACCTGCTGGGTCTCTGAAAAGCATCCTTATCTTAACCTCTCTTTGAATATCTACCCAGATCACATGATTACATTTTTGTTATTTTGTACTATGTACCCCTACAACTCTTACTTGAACACTAATGTTCAGCTGTGGCCTTGCCCTGACGACACTTGACTTCTATTTCAGTTCAAGTGAATCCTTCTCTGAATCTCAGAAGCTAATGCTGTCAACTTCTTTATTGCTGACTCTAAATATCATCACAACCTAGAAAGTTCAGAAGCTTTTAAAACACACATCACACCAAATACCTGAGATTTTGTCATTGGCCCAGATGACATCTTTTATCATATCACTTTGGAAATTGTGATTTGAGGTCTGCGGGTTAGCTGTATTACTCAACCCCTGAAGCCTACCGTAGTCAGTATTAATTTTGGTCACAAATAACAGAAATGCATAAAATGGAAGGCAAAACTTAATGAAAGACACTGGGGCATCTCACATAATCAAAGGCTTGCCACAGGAAACAGGTCTTCTGTAGAGATCTTAAGGGTTGGAACTCAGTTGCCACTCATGATTGTCTCTCAATGTTTGGCTTTCTCATCTTTTCCACCCATCCTCTACTACTGTATACAGGCTCTTTTCAAGAAGTTGGAAACATGGCTACCTACTGGCCTCTCACTATCTTCAGTGAACTTACTGTCTGTGATTGCCGGGACTTGGGTAAAATATCCATTCCTAGACCATTCACTTTATCAAAGAAGTGGAATAATGTGATGCACAGTCCTACCATGATCACACATATTGCAGAAACAAATAGCAGCTCACATCTAGGTCCTGCACGCCAGAGCTCATGATCCTGCCCCTAATCCTGAACGAGTGACAGGTCACAGAAGGGCCTACAACAGAGCAGAGCTCTGGTAGCTTAGCTCCCATTGAGCTGTTTAAGAACCAAATCTCCTTCGTGCCAAGAAAAGTCACAGGCTGGGCCAGAAGCATTTGGCTTGTCACAGGGCTTAATGTCAGTGTGAAACAGTGATAGACTAAATATTTTTTCCAAGTGAAATTTCAAAATAGATAAAGAATTTATGAGATGGATAGTCTGGTAAGGACAAGTGCTACAAAAGATAAGCCTCTTATTCCAAACAATGTAGCATGAAAGATCTAGGTTAAATTTTTAGGAGTTTTCCAATGGTAAAAATTGTTTTTCAGGCAGTTCCTGACCAAAGGCTCCTTGTATATATAGGGTCCCTGTGGCTCCTATACTCCCACAGCCACCCATAGTTGGAGTCATTACCATCACCATCACTGGAGCTCTGTCAGGTAGGAAATGAGCAGGTAGGAATCCAAATAAGTGACAAGCAGAGTTGCTGAGGAGAGGCAGGCTTGGTTTGTGGAAGTTCATTGAAATCATCAAGGACCCAAATTCTTTCTCTCCAGCTAAGATCCGCAGCCTGTCAGCTTTTGCCCTCAGGCTTTTCCTTTTGTGAGCTCAAGGTATCTGTACACACCCCAATCATCACATCGACCCACAAACAGTGTCCAAAGCCAAGAAGTGGATGTTTTCCTTACGTATTTTTTTTATTAAGGTATTATTGATATACACTCTTATGAAGGTTCACATGAAGAAACAGTGGTTACTGCATTTACCCGTATTATCAAGTCCCCACCCATACCCCAATGCAGTCACTGTCCATCAGTGTAGTAAGATGCCACAGATTCACTATTTCCCTTCTCTGTGCTACACTGTTTTCCCCGTGACCCCCCCACACCATGTGTACTAAACATAATACCCCTCAATCCCTTTCTCCCACCCTCCCCCCCTGCCCTCCCAAACCCCTCCCCTTTGGTAAACACTAGTTCCTTCTTGGAGTCTCTGAGTCTGCTGCTATTTTATTCCTTCAGTTTTGCTTTGGTGTTATACTCCACAAATGAGGGAAATCATTTGGCACTTGTCTTTCTCAGCCTGGCTTATTTCACTGAGCATAATATCCTTCAGCTCCGTCATGTTGCTGCAAATAGATTTGTTTCTTTCTTATGACTGAAGAGTATTCCATTGTGTATATATACCACCTCTTCTTTATCCATTCATCTACTGATGGACACTTAGGTTGCTTCCATTTCTTGGCTATTGTAAATAGTGCTCTGATAAACATAGGGGTGCATATGTCTTTTGAATCTGAGAAGTTGTATTCTTTGGGTAAATTCCAAGGAGTGGGATTCCCAGGTTAAATGGTATTACTATTTTTAGTTTTGTGAGGAACCTCCATATTGCTTTACACAATGGTTGAACTGGCTTACATTCCCACCAGCAGTGTAGGGGGGTTCCACTTTCTCTGCATCCTCCCCAGCATTAGTTGCTCTTACTCTTCTTGATGCTGGCTATCCTTACTGCTGTGAGGTGATATCTCATTGTGATTTTAATTGGCATTTCCCTGATGATCAGTGATGTGGAGCATCTTTTCATGTGTCTGTGGCCGTTTGAATTTCTTCTTTGGAGAACTGTCTCTCCATATCCTCAACCCATTTTTCAATCGGGTTATTTGCTTTTTGGGTGTTGAGACGTGTAAGTTCTTTACATATTTTGGATGTTAACCCCTTGTTGGATATGTCAATTACAAATATATTTTCCCATACTGTAGGATGCCTTTTTGTTCTGTTAATGGTATACTTTGCCATACAGAAACTTTCTAGTTTGATGTAGTCCCATGAGTTCATTTTTGCTTTTGTTTCCCTTGCTAGAGGAGATGCATTCAGGAAGAAGTTGCTCATGCTTATATTCAGGAGATTTTGCCTATGTTGTCTTCTAAGAGTTTTATGGTTTCATGACTTACATTCAGGTCCTTGATCCATTTCAAGTTTACTTCTGTGTATGGGATTAAACAATAATCCACTTTTATTTTCTGGCTTGTAGCTGTCCAGTTTTGCCAACACCAGCTATTAAAGAGTCTGTCATTTCCCTATTGTATGTCCATGGCTCCTTTATCATATATTAATTGACCATATATGCTTGGGTTTATATCAGGGCTCTATAGTCAGTTCCATTGGTCTATAGGTCTGTTCTTGTGCCAGTACCAAATTGTCTTGATTACTGTGGCTTTGTAGTAAAGCTTGAAGTTGGGGAGCATAATCCCTGCAGCTTTATTCCTCCTTCTCAGGATTGCTTTGGCTATTTGGGGTCTTTTGTGGTTCCATACGAATTTTAGAATGATTTTCTCTAGTTCATTGAAGAATGCTGTTGGTATATTGATAGGAATTGCATTGAATCTGTAGATTGCTTTAGGTAGTATAGCCATTTTGACAATGTTTATTCTTCCTAGCCAAGAGCATGGGATGCATTTTCATTTGTTAGTGTCCTCTTTAATTTCTCTTAGGAGTGTCTTGTAGTTTTCAGAGTATAGGTCTTTCACTTCCTTGGTTAGGTTTATTCCTAGGTATTTTATTCTTTTTGATGCAACTGTGAATGGAATTGTTTTCCTGATTTCTCTTTCTGCTAGTTCACCGTTAGTGTATAGGAATGCCACAGATTTCTATGTATTAATTTTGTATCCCGCAACTTTGCTGAATTTAGATATTAGATCTAGTAGTTTTGGACTGGCTTCTTTAGATTTTTTTATGTACAATATCATGTCATCTGCAAACAGGGACAGTTAAACGTCTTCTCTGCCAATATGGATGCCTTTTATTTCTTTGTGTTGTCTTATTGCCCTGGCTAGGACCTCCAATACTATGTTGAATACAAGTGGGAAGAGTGGGCATCCTTGTTTTGTTCCCGATCTTAAAGGAAAAGCTTTCAGCTTCTCGCTGTTAAGTATAATGTTCGCTGTGGGTTTGTCATATATGGCCTTTATTATGTTGAGGCACTTACCCTCTATACCCATTTTGTTGAGAGTTTTTATCATGAATGGATGTTGAATTTTGTCAAATGCTTTTTCAGCATCTATGGACATGGACATAATCATGTGTTTTTGTCCTTATTTTTGTTGATGTGGTGGATGATGTTGACGGATTTTTGAATATTGTACCATACTCGCATCCCTGGAATAAATCCTATTTGATCATGATGGATGATCTTTTTGATGTATTTTTGAAATTGGTTTGCTAATATCTTGTTGAGTATTTTTGCATCTATGTTCATCAGGAATATTGGTCTGTAATTTTCTTTTTTTGTGGTGTCTTTGCCTGGTTTTGGTATTAGAGTGATGCTGGCCTCATAGAATAAGTTTGGAAGTATTCCCTCTTCTTCTACTCTTTGGAAAATTATAAAGGGGATGGGAATTAGGTCTTCACTAAATGTTTGATAAAATTCAGTGGTGAAGCCATCTGGTTCAGGCGTTTTGTTCTTAGATACGTTTTTGATTACCAATTCAATTTCATTGCTGGTATTGGTCTGTTCAGATTTTCTGTTTCTTTCTGGGTCAGCCTTAGAAGGTTGTATTTTTCTAGAAAGTTGTCCATTTCTTCTAGGTTATCCAGTTTGTTGGCATATAATTTTTCATAGTATTCTCTAATAATTCTTTGTATTTCTGTGATATCCATAGTGGTTTTTCCTTTCTCATTTCTGATTCTGTTTTTGTGATTAGACTCTCTTTTTTTCTTGATAAGTCTGCCTAGGGACTTATCTATTTTGTTTATTTTCTCAAAGAATCAGTTCTTGCTTTCATTGATTTTTTCTATTGTTTTATTCTTCTCAATTTTATTTATTTATGCTCTAATCTTTATTGTGTCCCACCTTCTACTGACTTTGTGCCTCATTTGTTCTTTTTATAGTTTCATTAATTGTGAGTTTATGCTGCTCATATGGGATTGTTCTTCTTTCCTGGGTTAGCCTGTGTTGTAATATGTGTTCGTCTTAGCACAGCCTTCTCTGTGTCCAGCAGATTTTGCAGTGTTGAATTATTGTTGTCATTTGTCTCCATATATTGCTTGATGTCTGTTTTTATTTGGTCATTGATCCATTGGTTATTTAGGGGCATGTTGTGATGCATCCAAGTGTTTCTGAGATTTTTCATTTTCTTTGTGTAATTTATTTCTAGTTTAATACCTTTGTGGTCTGAGAAACTGGTTGGACAATTTCAATCTTTTTGAATTTACCGAGGCTCTTTTTGTGGCCTAGTATATGATCTATTCTTGAAAATGTTCCATGTGCAGTTGAGAAGAATGTGTATTCTGCTGCTTTTGGGTGTAGAGTTCGGTAGATGTCTATTAGATCCATCTGTTCTAATGTGTTGTTCAGTGCCTCTCTCTTCTTACTTATTTTCTCTCTGATTGATCTGTAATTCAGAATGAGTGTAGTGTTGAAGCTTCCTAGAATGAATGCATTGCATTCTATTTCCCCCTTTAATTCTGTTAGTATTTGTTTCACATATGTAGGTGCTCCTGTGTTGGGTACATAGATATTTATAATGGTTATATCTTCTTGTTGGATTGACCCTTTTATCATTATGTAATGTCCTTCTTTGTCTCTTGTGACTTTTTTGTTTTGAAGTCTATTTTTTCTGATACAAGTACTCCAACACCTGCTTTTTACTCCCTATCAGTTGCATGAAATATCTTTTTCCATCCCTTCACTTTTAGTCTGTGTATGTCTTTGGGTTTAAAGTGAGTCTCTTGAAGGCAGCATATAGATGGGTCTTGCTTATTTATCCATTCAGTGACTCTATGTCTTTTGATTGGTGCATTCAGTCCATTTACATTTAAGGTGATTATTGATAGCTGTGTACTTATTGGCATTGCAGGCTTCAGATTCGTGGTTACCAAAGGTTCAAGGTTAACTTCTTTACTATCTAAGAGTCTAACTTAACTCATTTAATATGCTATTACAAGCACAATTTAAAGATTCTTTTTTTTTCTTCCTCCTTTTTCTTCCTCCTCCATTCCTTATATATATTAGTTATCATATTCTGTACTCTTTGTCCATCCCTTGATTGACTTTGGGGATAGTTAATTTAATTTTGCATTTGCTTAGTAATTAGCTATTCTACTTTCTTTATTGTGGTTTTATTACCTCTGGTGATAGCTATTAATTCTTAGGAACACTTCCATCTATAGCAGTCCCTCCAAAATACACTGTAGAGATAGTTTGTGGAGGTAAATTCTCTCAGCTTTTGCTTCTCTGGAAATTGTTTAATCCTTCCATCAAATTTAAATGATAATCTTGCCAGATAAAGTATTCTTGGTTCAAGGCCCTTCTGCTTCATTGCATTAAATACATCATGCCACTCCCTTCTGTCCTGTAAGGTTTCTGTTGAGAAGTCTGATGATACCTGATGGGCTTTCCTTTGTATGTGATCTTATTTCTCTCTCTGGCTGCTTTTAATAGTCTGTCCTTGTCCTTGATCTTTGCCATTTTAATTACTATATGTCTTGGTGTTGTCTTCCTTGGGTCCCTTGTGTTGAGAGATCTGTGCAGCTCCATGGCCTGAGAGACTATTTCCTTCCCCAGATTGGGGAAGTTCTCAGCAATTACCACCTTAAAGACACTTTCTATCCCTTTTTCTCTCTTCTTCTTCTTCTGTTACCCCTATAATGCGAATATTGTTCCATTTGAATTGGTCACACAGTTCTCTCAATATTCTTTCATTCTTAGAGATCCTTTTTTCTCTCTGTGCCTCAGCTTCTTTTATTCCTCTTCTCTAGTTTCTATTTCATTTATCATCTCCCCCACTGTATCCAATCTGCTTTTAATACCCTCCATTGTGCTCTTCAACGATTGGATCTCCAAACAGTTTTCATTCCTGAGTTCTTAAATATCTTTCTGTACCTTCGTGAGCATGTTAATGATTTTTATTTTGAACTCCCTTTCAGGAAGAGTCATGAGGTCGATGTCATTTAAATCTTTCTCAGGAGTTGTATTAATAATTTTACTCTGAACCAGGTTCCTTTGGCATTCTATATTTGTATATGGTGCCCTCTAGTGCCCAGAAGCTCTACTTCCTGGAGCCACTCAGCCCCTGATGCAATGTTGTGGGTCACAGGGGAGTGGTATTGGTGCCTGGGGGGAGGAAAGTGCTGTTTCCTGCTTCCCGGCTGCTATGGCTGTCTCCACTGCCTTAACCAGTGGGCCGAGCACACAGATATAAGCCTCTATGCTCTGCGTTTGTAGTTGCTGTAGACAGATCTTCCCTCTGACTGGGCTAACACCAGGTTAGTGTTTGCCGGTGAGCGAGCCAGGTGGGGCTGGCCGGGAGAAAGGTGCAGTAGGCTGCCTATCACAGAGGGGGTCCTTGGAGCTGTGTAGCCAGTCAGGGAGCTGGAGTACCTGAAGATTGTCTAAGGAGGAAGATTTCTTTTTCCTCCTTAAATATGAGAGTCTATATGGCAAAGCTCCTGACCTGCTGGGCAGAGTGCACCCGGACAATTTTGTCTGCCTGTCCTATCTCCTGAGCAGTAAGCTCTGTGCAGTCCTTGCCCCTTTAGCAGCCCTCTTGCTAAGGGCTTGCTTGTTAGGAAGTCTCCTAGACTGCCTGCCTTTCTTTTGTCCCAGAGCAGCCGGATATGGATCCCTGCTTTCCACAACAGCTGGAATCTCAGTCTCTCCAGTTCTGCCTGTCTTAGCTTTCCAACCCCATAATCACTAGGGTATCAGGCGAACACCATGAAATATAAGTTTGTGCTCCCAGAGCACATCTCTGGACCTAGGTATTCAGTAGTCCCAGGCCTCCACTCCCTCCCTTCTCTGTTTCTCTTCCTCCACCTGGAGAGGTGGGTGGGGGAAGGACATGGGTCCCACCGGGCCACAGCTTTGGTATGTTACCCGGTTCTGTGAGGTCTGCTCTTTTCTCCAGGTGTATGCAGTCTTGCGCAGTCCTCTTTTCTGTTGCTCTTTCAGGATTAGTTGTATTATATTTTCATATTATATGTGGTTTTAGGAGGAAGCGTGTCTCACTTCTCAAGACACCATCTTTAATCCAATCCTCCCTTAAGTATTAATCCACTCTGGGTGCCATAATAAAATGTTTAAGTCCAGGTGGCTCAAGCAATAGACATTTACTTTCTTACAGTTTTGGAGGCTAGAAGTCCATGATCAAAATGCTGGTAAATGTGGTGTCTAGTGAGAGCACTCTTCCTGTCTTGTAGACATCCACCTTCCCAATGCCTCTTCACACGAAATTCCTCTGTGCTGGTGTGCAGAGGGAGCTTTGGTGTTTCTTCCTCTTCTTACAAGGACATGGGCCCTATTTGATAAAGACCCCATCCTTGTCTAAGTTAACTTTTATGGCTTCCTTATAGACCCTATCTCCAAATCCAGTCACATTAGGGTCAGGGCTTCAATATGTGAATTTAAGGAACCACAGTTCTGTCCATAACAACTTACTTATGTCCTTTTTAAAGTGTGAAAATATTTCCTAAAAGCCTCAAGTTGACTGTTCCTCAATTAAGTCATGTACTCAGAGCAAATGTAATTTATATGTGTTTTTTAATAAGTCTTAACTCTGATCCTCATTTTTTAAAATTAATGCATAATTTACATACAGTAAAATTCATCCTTTTTAATTTTACAATTTTAGTGAGTCTCGACAAATGTATACATTTGTATAAACACTACCACAATCAAGATACAGAATTCTTCTGTCAGCTTAGGCAAGTCCTCTCATGTCCCTTTGCTGTCAGCCTCCTACACCTAACCACAGCTTTGCAACCAATGTTTTAATTTCTTTTATGTATTAATTAAATTAAAAACTTTTAATTTAAAAGTTTTTCCTTTTCCTGAATGGTCTATGGAATCATGTAGTGCATGACCTCTTAGGTCTGGCTATAATGCTTTAGAAATTCAATTTGTTATTGCATGTATCAGTGGTTTATTTCTTTTTATTGCTGAGGAGTAGTCTATTATATAGGTTTCCTACATTTTGTTATTCATTCAACAGTTAATGGATATTAGGGTTTTCTCCAAAATATTGAGCTGCTATGAGCAATATTATTCATAATATAGAAAATAGTATGAATAATAAAACACTCAAATACAGTGTTTTATTATTCAAACACTCAAGTACAGTGTTTTTTTATTCAGTCTCAGTTCACTTGGGTAAGTACTTAGAAATAGAATTGCTGGATCATATGATGTGTGTATTTTTATGAAATTGCCAAATTGTTTTGCAGAATGGCTTTATCCTTTTGCATTCTCACTAATAGTCTATGAGAACTCCAGTTTCTCTATTCATTTTAGCTATTCTGGTAGCTGTATGGTATCTCCTTATGGTTTTAATTTCCATTCCCTTTTGGCTAATGATGTTATATGGGCCTTTTGAAAAATTTATTTGTTGTAAAGAATATTGTGGTTTCTATAAGATAGACAGGAGAAAAGAAAGGAAGGACAGAAAAAGACTGGATTTTTTGTGCTCAAGTCACCTTGTAAGTTTGGAGTGAATTTTTGAAGCCTAAGCAAGAATATAAATTCTGGATTGTTTACTTCAGGAAAGTCAAGCATAAAAGTGAGGGAAAGTAAGGAGGAATGCTCAATGAAGAAAAAAAGTTGGAACTTGAGTACTACTAGTAAAATAATTCACTTATCCATAATATTAAGGATATGTCAAAATAAAGTGAGGCAAATAGAGGTATGTACTGAATGTAATTAACATAAATTTTGACAGTGTGGCACTTAGGATCAAAGCAAACTGCTCAGAAATTATATCGTGAGTACAGTTGTTACCAGAGATAGTTCATGGTCTCGTTTCAATAACAGATGCAAAAAGCAGTTGAGCATTGAGAATTTATTTGGAGAATAGAAGTTTAGAGAAAGGCAAAAAGTACATGTCTGCGAGTAGGGCATAGATAGACCCAAGGAAGTCATGCCAAGGAAACAAGAGGGTGCCTTTTTCATGTAAAGGAAAATGAATGGTCACTAAGTGGGATTAGGTGCCTAAGGTAACAAATATGCTTTTTTTTTTCTGAGTTTAGGCTTGCTCCATCCTCACTTTAGGCAGAGAGGGTTTTGGTTGTATTTGGTTCTCATTGGAACTGTCATGGCAGTTCCCCTCCTGTGCCTTGGTATAAGGCTTGACACATATAACAATTCCATAAATGAATAAATGAGAGACTGAGGACAACTCTAGTTGGTGTAAAGTGTATCCAGAAATACGGGATTCCAGTGAGTTCACTGACAGGGTATTGATCTCAAATATGCTGTGCTAATGGTGACTGGTAAGATACTAAATAGATGGCACCTCAATATCCCCATTGTATCAAGTTAATAATTTTAAAAGTAGATATTAGAAAGCTAATTACACAAAGTTATTGAAAAGAAACCCAGGTATAAGTGTCTTTGAGGTAGTTTATATCCCTCTAAACAGTCCAGGTAAATGATATGGTGGTTTCAGAGTATCAAGGACCCAGGCTCCTTTTCTGGTAACTCTCCCATCCTCACAACTTGTCTCTGTGTCCAACATGACTGCTTCAGCATCTACCTACCATCACATCCCCATTCCATTAGAGAGTAAAGGAAGGAAGTCCACAGGACATACTCTTTTTGTTTATGAACATGATTCAACTTGCGTATGTACATGTACATGAGAGTCATTTGCATTTTTTTTAGCCAAAACCTACCCACAGAGCTATATACAGCCTCAAAAGAAGCTGGAAAATGCCTTCTTTAGCTAAGATACCAAATGTCTATCTTACATATTTTAAATATAGAACAGAGAAAGAATGGTAAGTGGAGGGATAACTAGTAGTCTCTACATTGTACCACCCAGCTGTATAAATAAAATACTTAGACTCTTTTTTTTAACATCTCCCCTTCCCTTCCTTGGATTCAAACCATCACAAAATCTTGTTGGTTTTACCTCTTAAACTTTACTTTCTTATCTCTTCATCTTTAGTACCTGTTATAGCCTAATCTACATGCCTGGACCCATAAATATCCTTATAATTTATTTCCTTATATCCATTTTGGCCTCTCTATAATCAGTTCTCTATTTTCAGAAAGAATTATCTTTTCTAAATTTGGATATGTTCATTATCAATTGCTATCAATTGAAAATTAGTTTTTTTCTTAAATAATATAAAATATATAAGCTATTTAAGATCCCTTAGTGTAAGAACTATGTTTTGCTCACTGTTACATCTCCACTGCCCATTAGAGTAAATGTACAAAAGATATTTACTAAATGAATTTAATAAAATCATTCCATGAATATTTGGATTTTTTACTTTTGGTGCAGGGAGAGCAATGTATCCACATAATAATTCTGGGAAGGGTAATAAAGTATATGAAACTGACTCAAAAGTACCAATGAAAATGAAATTAAGGCTTCCTCTACTAAGGTTGCATTGCAGAAGCAAATAAATGGAGCAGAAAGGGTTGTGGTTAAATGAGTTACGTTTATAGACCAGTATTGCTCCTGGAGGAGGGGGTTCCCTGCTCCAGCCACATTCACTATGAAGTCTATGAGAGTGAATAAAGACAAGAGCAAGTTGGGAGCTCAAAGGGGCTCATACCACGTTTATTCTCACAGCAGTAGGTTGAGCCCTAGCGTCCCAACCTCCCGGCTATGTACAAGCAGCAAAGATAGTTCAGTCTAACTGACTTTCCTGGCTCCTAGCACCAGAGCTCTGAAGCTTCACTCTTCCAGCTCTGATCTCCCCCGCTTCCTTTTAGCCTTCCCTTCTCCACTCTCCACTTCCTTCCATGCCTCTACCACTGGGAGGAGCTCTGTGGGCGGGCCTCTATGGTGACTGGCAACACCCAACCAATTACATCCAGGTGGTGGTGTGTTTCCTCTCCACCCCTCCCCTGGGGGGTTACTCCTGTGACTGACTGGAGGCTCTGTTGCTCATAAACATCCTACTGCCCTTAGATACGCAAAGCAAGTTCCTTATATGCACAATGGGTGATTTAAGTGAGTATCCTGGTCATAAATTCCCATTTTCTCTACAACCAGAGAAGTAATTCTTAGAAAAAGTAGTTGTTAGTCATTGCCTTGATCAAGTTTCAGTGGTGTGGCATCTTTCTTGCTAAAAATTTGTATACTTGTTCAAAGTATTTTATCAGTTAAAAAGGCTTTTCCATTAACATCAGTATTTCAGAAATGAATTTCTATGGCAAGTACATTTTTCACATTTGAGAATTGAAGTAAAAATTGAATCTTTTTGAGATCAAGATATCAAGACATGTTTAATTAAAGAAACATCAAGTTATAATCATCTACAGTTAATCACTATGGTCTTATCTGATTTTTCTAAAATTTTCATTACTAACAAAACTGCTGCCATTTGTTTAATACACTGATAAACATTTCAACTTAATTTTGATCATATTTTTGTGTTTGTATATGAGAGATAATTATTTCATATACATTTTTCTATGCTAAAATTAAGGAGTAAACCAGTATGAAAATGACAACATAGAATAAGTATGATTTCTTATGAAGAATGGAATGCTTTGGCCAAATAATGCTTCTACAATTTCATATTTATCCTTACAAAATGTAAATATGATAATAAAGATTACTCCATATTGTATGGCAAATTCAGTTAACTGTTGTTAAAGAACAAAAATACAACTGAGTAAATTTGAAGATCTAATTGATTATATTCAGTGATTTATGAATCTGATAGCATCCCACCTACCAAGTAGAAAGAAGCTCTGAGGAAGCTGAACAAAATGGAATGGTTTTAGATGAGGGAGAGTGGGGCAAGGAATTATTAGCAAAAGGAAAGAGGATTGTTTCAGGCCAGGACACCTTCTTCCCCTTAGGAGGGGAAGGGCAGTGTTTTTGTCATGCAGATCACCTCACTAGTGCTGATCAGAAAAATCAGATTGACTGTTAAAAGGTCACATTTCTGGGGTAGGTTGAAGCTATAATTAAGGCTTGGTTTGCTGTCACAGGGGGCAAATGACTATTTGAGGAGTGTTTCTTTTTTAACACTGTGATATACATATACTGATTCGGTCTATTTGGTTATTGTAAACACAGTCTGGTGTTTCTCTATTTCTCTCCCTTCTTATTCTTCCTCCTCCATTCTTTATATACTAGGTGTCTTATTCTTTGCCTTTAGTTAGTATTTGGATGGTCTGCTTTCTTTGCTGATTTTATTTTCTCTGGTGACATCTTTTTAGCCTTAGGAGTGCTTCCCTCTAGAGCAGTTCCTTTAAGATATCCTGTAGAGGTGGTTTATGGGAGGCAAATTCTCTCAGCTTTCACTTGTCTGGAAATTGTTTAATCCCTCCATCATATTTAAATGATAATCGTGCTGGATACAATATTCTTGGTTTGAGGCCCTTCTGTTTCATTACATTAAATATATCATGCCATTCTCTTCTGGCCTGTAAGGTTTCTATTGGGAAGTCTGATGATAGCCTGATGGGTTTTCCTTTGTAGGTGATCTTTTTTCTTTCTCTAGCTGCCTTTAAGACTCTGTCCTTATCTTTGATCTTTGCCATTTTAATTATTATGTGTCTTGGTGCCATCTTCCTTGGGTCCCTTGTGTTAAGAGATCTGTGGGCTTCTGTGGACTGCGAGACTATTTCCTTCCCCAGCATGGGGAAGTTTTCAGTAATTATTTCTTCAAAGAGACTTTCTATCCCTTTTCTCTCTCTTCTTCCTCTGGTACTCCTATAATACGAATATTTTTCTGTTTGGATTGGTCACACACTTCTCTTAATATTCTTTCATTCCTAGAGATCCTTTTATCTCTCTGCCTCAGCTTCTCTGTATTCCTGTTCTCTGATTTCTATTCCATTAACAGTCTCTTGCATCTTGTCCAGTCTGCTGCTAAGCCTGTCAATGGCTTTTCTCATTTCTGCATTGTCTTTCCTGACTTCCCTCACTTCCTCCCTCAGCTCTTGCATATTTCTCTGTAGATCCATCATCAAGGTTATGACTTTATTCTGAATTCTTTTTCAGGAAGATTGTGCATTTCCATCCCTTCAGGTTCCCTCTCAGGTGGTGTCTGGGTCTGGGTGATCTTTGTCTGTACCATATTCCTCTGTCTTTTCATGGCGATAGAAGTGGTCACTGGTAGGTGCCATGTATGTCAGCTGGGCTCTTTAAGACTTAAAAAAAAACAAGAAAAAACAAACAAAAAAAAGAGAAGAGAAAAAAAGAAAGAAAAGAAAGGGAAAAAAAATCGCCCACCCGGAGTGGATTCTGTGAAGATGCTGTAGGTGGCGCTGTTGCTCCATTATTCCACAGCCATGGCCGCAGCTGCTCTTTGTAGCTCTGGCGGGGGCAGGAATGAATGCGAGGCTGTTCCTCTCTATGTAAAGTTTCAGTGTGGCTACCTTTTCCCAGTTGCCAGCCAAGCAGTCTGAAATTCCTCAGGACTCCCAGCCCGCTGGGTTGAGCGTGCAGGGGCGATCGTGTTCCCTCGCTGGGCCCCCTGCCTCTCCAAGACCGCTAAAAACAGCGCGCTCTTTTCTCTCATCCTGGGGCACCAGCTGCATGGACCCAGGTGCGTACCCAGCTCAAAATCTGCACCTTCTGCCTCTCCAATATCCAATGCACCACATGATGTGTGTCAGTGCTTCCGGCGCAGATCACCAGGGCTTGTTATTTCACGGGCCTGTGCTTCCACTCCCTCCCGGCTCTGAATCCTCTCTTCCCACCTGTGCGCTGGGGTGGGGGAGAGCTCGGGTCCCGCTGGGACGTGGCTCTGTATCTTACATGCCTGGTGGGGTGGCGAGTCCTCTCAGGTGCCGATGCAGGCTGTGTGCTGTGCTGTAAATTCTGGTCTGTCTTTTAGGAGTAGTTGTATTTGCTGTATTTTCATAGATTTATATAGTTTTGGGAGGAGATTTTGGCCACCCTGCTCATGCCGCCATCTTCCCAGAACTCTCTCAACTAACATTTTTCAATCAACAAATTGCATTTTGGCATGAACAAAGAGGGACTTCTGCGACTTTTTTGGTCTCCACTAAAATAGCTATGAACATATACAATGTGTTGTTCACTTTTAAAGCTTGAGGGAGGCAAGTTTAATGGTACTAAAAGGGCAGTGAATGGATGGTGAGCTCAAGACCAAATAGGCTTAGCAGGAGATAGATGTACAAGGTCATTTAGGAAGAACTATTTATGCCAGGTTGGAATTCTCTGGCATGTTATATTTCAGTTTCATCCCACACAGGTTATCATTGTTTCCTATGGTTAATCTTGCCTAATTAGAACCTATTAGCAGGAAAGAAGAGATTAGATTTTTTTCCTGAAGGGCTTTAAATATGGAACCAATGTAGGGGAAACAACAGAGAGCCTGATTTGGAATGTACTGAGGCACATTTTCTAATGATGACAGCTGTCCAAAAATGCAATGGGATGCCTAACAGGTTATTAACCTCTATGCCATGAAATTGTTCATTCTGAAGCTGTACATTTGAAAGTCTGTTATAATTTTAAAAATGAAGCAAATGATTGAGATGACACTAGATTAGATGTGTGCAGATGAGGTGCCCTTTAGGATATATCTGCTGCATACAGTAATATTTTCATAAAACATAAATAGTTTTAATTTACTCCCTTTTTTGTAGCCTTTCTACAATACTTTTTTGGGATCACTATCATTGTAAAATAATCTAAAAAATGAAGTAAGAAAAGATTCAATATAACGAGTGTGTTAGATAGATCTTTTAAGACATTCTGCAGTAACTGATTATTGGCTAATTAAACATAGGGATTTTTTATCTTTCTGTTCCACCATTCTCAGTGTGAAGACTTTTTTATGGTCAGGCTTTTTTGCTTTGGAGTAATAAGACTGCTACTAACTTTCATGATAGCCCATCCTCTATCAACAGTATCCAAAGTTGGAAGGTTGGAAGGGAGAAAGCAAACTCTTTCCTCAGTGCTTATACCTTTTGTCACAAAGTAAAAAATTTATCAGAAGAATTTTCCTTAAGAATTACCTTTGTTAGGCAGAAAGACAGACATGAGTGAGGTGGAAGAGAGAGTAAAGCAAGTAAAGCCCACTACTAGGGACTCAAAGAGTTAACCAGATAAAACCAGAGAGTCAGAAAGGACTCAGAGTTAATTACATGAAGTTTCAAGGGCCAGAAGTGACTTGGAAAGTCCAACTTCCCAAATGAGAAGCTTCCGCACATAGACACTCCCCAGATAAAGAAAACATCAGAGCGCAGCACATGTCTCCATTTCACCAACTAGATGAGGCCACCAAGGCCAAAGATTGTCAATCAAGGACTTCTCTGCCCTGCCAAAAACCCGATAAAAAGAAACCTTACAGTAAGCAACCTTTGTCTACCTTGATGCTGGCCCACTCCTTTCTTGGAGTGTATTCAAATAACTTTCATTCTGCTTCACTACTATGTCTCTGCCTTTCAATCCCTTGTTGCAGGGGGGACAAGAACTGAGGAGAATGAACACAACCTGTAACACCTTGACATAGTATCAGTGTGATATTAGGTCATGTGGCTGCTCTTAGATCAAAAACTGGTAAAGGAGGACAGGATCATGTGGGGTAAATAGCAGAATTCCCAGAATCTCCCACCTTGTCTTAGTCCATTAACATATCAATGGGTGTATACTGGCTGCCGCCACTGGTGGATCCAGGGAAAGGGGTGGAGAGAAAACAGCTATTCTCTTTTCCCCTCTGCTACTGATACATTGTTGGTCTGGCATCTTCCAATTACCAAGGATCCACCCACAGAGTTCCTTCTGGAAGGGGTGGCAGGAGAGAGCTCACAAGGGCTGCAGAGAAACAGAGCATGGAAAGGGTTTTGCTAGCAGGACTGGGGAAAAAGGACTTGGGGAAAGTGTGAGCTGTGACCAAGGGGAATTGACAGAGCTGGACCTAGCTAGCAAATTCAAGCAAGCAGTGAGCAATAAAAACGTTTTTTTCCTTGCCTTACTTTGGTTTCACTGGATTCACAGGGGAATTTGTTACTGGGAAGGGACCACTCCCCCCTGGGAGCTACAGAATATAGTGATTAATTTTGATTATCGTGACTCAACACAGAGTGATACTATTCCCTAAGGGATATTTGAACAAATTTGACAGCATTTTTTTTTAATTGTCACCCTGCCAGAGACATAAAGCTGAGCTTGAATTGTGAGGAGTAAGAATAAGAATCAAGATTCTAATGCCAGAAAGTTGTTCTCAATAAAAAGTTTGTTTCAAAAGTCTCACTGAAAGCACTAATTTAGACAAAAATGATACCTTCCCTTGGGCCTGGGCACATTACTGCCTGACAAAATTGCACTGTGACAGTAAGAAAAAAGTTTGCTTTGTGTTAAGCAAGCAGTTGTGTCTGCCATGAAACAGAGCAGATTTTGTCACCACAAATTATGACTCTTTGGCATAAAGATTATTTTAGGCTGATTATTTTTAAGAAACAACAGACATAGGAAAAGCTCCCAAAACCCAGTAAAAGTGAAACTTTTGTAAGAGACATTTACATTTATAAGGGAAGTGTTTTTGTAAGGGTGTTTCATAATCTTGTACCAGGAAGAAGAGGAGGATGGCCAGATCTCCAGAAACTCTTATCAACAGAGAAAACTTTGGACTTAAGTCTGCATACAACCATATCTTTGTTTACTATGCTATCTCCAATAACCTCTATTAACTGGCTCTCCCACCACCAAATCTTTTGTCTTTAGCAAAAGATGGTATTTAAGGCATTGTCTTGGGCCATTTATGGAACCTTTTTGGGGAATTCTTCCCTGAATAGAGGAGGTTTTTCTCCTGGGAGCTTGTCTTTTACTACAGGAGGGTCTCAGACAACAACCTAGAAGGTTAGAGGGAAAATTATTTTTGTCTCCTATAGCATAATTTTTATGCTATCTCTCCATGACTCACTCCTTTATTTTTATAAAACTCTGAAACTACAGAGGGAATGCATATATAAAACTGTAAATACCTTAGGGAAGGTATTATATATCACTTTGACTAGCTATTGTTTTGTACAGAGCTCTACATTTCTGCCTCAAAAAATATTGGTTCATGTTGACAATGGCATGTGTGAGGGGCTGTAGAGTAGCCTGAAGAGAGAAGTAAGTATTCTACTGATTATGATTGTCAAAGCATTACTCATATTTGAAGTTAACTTTACCCAGAAGGTTTATCATGAGCCTGAACTTTAATTTTTTTTCACTTCCTTTAGTAGACATTTGATGTTTTTCAAAACTAAAATCCTGATCAAATATATGACTAAAGGCAATATCTCTCACTTTTATTAAAACCTTTATAAGAGTAAAATGGAATTTTGATATAAAATAAATTGAAAGGGGATTTTAATAATGCATGCAAACTTATACCAAGATGAATTTTAAGGCTATATGAAGCAGTGATAGGAAATATGCTTCAATATTCAGATAAGTACTAAGTAAATGTTAGGATATAACCTATTTTTATAGGCAGTATAAGAGCACTATTGTTACAAAGTTCCAAAAAAATCTTCTAAAATGTTTAATTCATTTGTTAAGGGATTTTAATTATTTCTGATAATTGTCCATTTGGTAAAATTGTATTACCATTGTAACTAAGCCTAAAAAAGACTGTCAAGTTCACTCCATCACTTGCATAAATACCATTCTCTTAACCATCAAAGAAAAAATACCTATGACTACTGCTCTGTGGAGAAAACCACTGCCCACTTGTAACCTTTCGTCTCAGAATAACCATGTGTTCACATGGTCCCCTCTTTGGGTAGTATGCTTATTATATATTATAGTGATGGCCTGGGAATGGCCAAATCCAGGTGTGCCTTATCTATGGAAACATATTATTGGGAGGCAAATCCCTCTGACTAAGGTTTTGTTCTTTGGGGCACTGGTCACAGAAGAATGATCCATTCAAGGAAAGCTCTACTACAAAACCACAGTAATCAAGACAATTTGGTATTGGCACAAAAACAGACCCACAGACCAGTGGAACAGAATAGAAAATCCAAACATTAACCCAAACATATACAGTCAATTAATATTTGATAAAGGAGCCTTGATATACAATGGGGAGATGACAGCCTCTTCAGCAGCTGGTGTTGGAAAAACTGGACAGCTACATGTAAAAGAATGAAACTGGACTACTGTCTAACCCCATATACAAAAGTCAACTCAAAATGGATCAAAGACCTGAGTGTAAGTCATGAAACCATAAAACTCTTAGAAAAAAACATAGGCAAAAAATTCTTAGACATAAACATGAGCGACTTCTTCATGAACATATCTTCCTGAGCAAGGGAAACAAAAGCAAAAATGAACAAGTGGGACCATATCAAGCTGAAAAGCTTCTGTACAGCAAAGGACACCATCAGTAGAACAAAAAGACATCCTACAGTATGGGAGAATATATTCATAAATGATGTATCCAATAAGGGGTTGACATCCAAAATATATAAAGAACTCACGCACCTCAACAAACATAAAGTAAATAATTCAATTAAGAAATGGGCAGAGGACATGAATAGACACTTCTCCAAAGAAGAAATTCAGATGGCCAACAGGCACATGAAAAGATGCTCCACATCACTAATCATCAGAGATATGCAGATTAAAACCACAATGAGATATCACCTCACACCAGTGAGGATGGCCAACATCCAAAACACAAACAACAACAAATGTTGGCGAGGATGTGGAGAAAAGGGAACCCTCCTACACTGCTGGTGGGACTGCAAATTAGTTCAACCATTGTGAAAGCAGTATGGAGGTTCCTCAAAAAACTCAAAATAGAAATACCATTTGACCCAGGAATTCCACTCCTAGGAATTTACCCTAAGAATGCAGCAGCCCAGTTTGAAAAGACATATGCACCCTTATGTTGATCGCAGCACTATTTACAATAGCCAAGAAATGGAAGCAACCTAAGTGTCCATCAGTAGATGAATGGATAAAGAAGATGTGGTACATATACACAATGGAATATTCAGCCATAAGAAGAAAACAAATCCTACCATTTGCAACAACATGGATGGAGCTAGAGGGCATTATGCTCAGTGAAATAAGCCAGGTGGAGAAAGACAAGTATCAAATGATTTCACTCATATGTGGAGTATAAGAACAAAGCAAAAACTGAAGGAACAAAACAGCAGCAGACTCACAGAACCCAAGAACGGACTAATAGTTACCAAAGGGAAAGGGACTTGGGAGGATGGGTGGGAAGGGAGGGACAAGGGAGAAAAAGGGGCATTATGATTAGCAGATATAATATTAGGGGGGCATGGGGAGGGCTGTACCACTCAGAGAAGACAAGTAGTGACTCTATAGCATCTCACTATGCTGATGGACAGTGACTGTAATGGGGTTGGTGGGGGGGACCTAATGAAGGGGGTAGTTTAATCACCATAATATTGCACATGTAATTGTAGATTAATGATATCAAAATAAACTATTAAAAATATAAATACATAAATCACTTGGCCCCACACAAAAAAAAATTAAAAAAAGGAAAATGTTACTTGATACAGCGGGAATGGGCCAGAAAAACTCATCTGGCATGCCAACATAGCTCTTATACAATGATTTCAAATTTTAAAAATAGACTGTGGCTAACTTTCAACTCACAGGTGACCTAGATCAGATTGTTTAATTCTTATAAAATAGCAACTCAACATACCATCAAACAATTCCTAAATTCTGAGCAATGTCCATATGGCTTTCAACTAAAAGGAATTCCATTGTTTTTGTTATGCTTTCTTTTATTTCTTACAATAGGAATTTATAAGCAATCTCAGTGAGATCTATTGTAACACTTGTCAATTTGGGAAAAAATTGAATTCTTAAGTTTTATCATGCCCAAATTTTTGATAAGATGTAAATTGATGGAACTTATTAATAGAAACAAATTGATTTAATACCATTTCTTCCATTCCTGAAATGATTCATAGCTTTCAATGACAAATAAGGTCAATTTACTCTGATGAGTTTAAAATTAAAAACAGAGGTGGATCTTTGACTTGACGTAATTGAAGTAGCTATTCTGGGATTAAAAATTAACTCAAAATTTTTAGAAGATGATTATATATGATACAATTAGGCTTAGTTTTTCTTAAAAATAATGTTAACCTGTAAGTAGTAGAAGGAAACTCTTTTTTTGTTCATGATGTCTGTGAGTGGGGGTTATGAGGAGCAAGGGGAAGGAATATAGTGTAATTATTATCTCTTATATTAGTTTACAATTACAACTAAAAACAGATCACCATGTTTGAAAGAAATATTTAGTAATAAACATGACCCCAGTATTTCTGGAGCTGTTTATAGAATAGGTTATAAAAATAAGATTGACAAGAAAAACTTATGTAGAACAATACAAAGGTCTGGAATTCTATGGTACATTTAATGAAGATAATGATCAGGAATCCATCAGTCAGATACTAAGCAGGTCAATTGCTCTAAATTTTCTAATATACTATATGTCTGTGCAGATAGTAGCTGTTTTATTCAATATTAAGCACATTTATGAAAATGGTTACTTACTCTAACAACATTCTGTGTTTATGAATGAAGAAAGAAATGAAGGAATGAATCAATCATCAATTAATTGAGAAAAAATGCACATTAATTGGACTTTTAAGTTACCAATAAGAGCTTCTGCCGCTGTAATAGCTGAATAGCTTCTTTTTTGACCTGTTATGCTACAAATAGCCAAAAACTGTGTATAAAGTATATAATAAACCATTACCTGATCGCTCTGGAGCACTACTAAAAGGGGACAGATACTGGGGAGGTTGATACCTATAAAGAAGAGAACTGTACTGGAAAAGTTCCCATTTCTACAGTTTTGCTTGAGGTCAGTCTTTAGTCTATGCTATGCTGGTCACCTAAATTGGGAGAGAAAACCTTCAGTCTTACTAGCATACAGAATCAGCAGAGTTTGGAGAAACCACAACAACTAGAAAGTGAGGGGTGAGAAATACCAGAAGAGAGAGCCACAGAGGGGAAGACCTAACCCACTTGTATTAACACCATCCTAATCTCTAGCTAATCCCTGAAGTACATATATGTGTGCAGACTCCAACATACTAAGGCTAAAAGAACTTTTCTGGGATTTCAGATGACACCCATCACAAAGGAGAGACTTTGCAGGTTGAATTCAGCCTAGGTATCTATTTCAAAAAAAAGCAAAAAAAAAAATTATGTTCAGAGGAGCATAACATAATAGAGAGCTTTACAACATATCCTTCACAATGTCTAGGATACAATCCAAAGTTACTTAACATAAGAAGAAGTAGCTCAGCATAACTCAAACTCAAGAGAAAATACAATTCATGGAGTCTTATCCCAAAATGGCTCAGATTTTGAAATTTTTAACATAGCATTTTAAAGCTATTATTCTAACTATGTTCAAGAATGTAAAAAGATCCCAGTAGAAATTATAAGACAGAAAAGTAAAATATATGAGTTTAAAAATTCACTGGATGTGTTTAACAGTAGATTGTAAATGACAGAATAGTGAGCTTCAAAATAGATCAGTAGCTGTAACTTGAATGTGAAGAACAGAGGGGGAGAGAAAAAAACTAGAGCCTCAGGATGCATGGGACAATATCGAAAATATATTTGAATCTTAGAAGGAGAGGTGAAACAAAATAAGTGAAAAAATAAAGGCAGCAACAAATCCCCAAATTTAGTGAAAAACATAAATTTGTAGTTCAGGATGACCCACAAACCCCAAGCAGAATAAATAAAAAAATAAGGGAAGCCAAACCTTGGTGCACTGGCAGATAGTTCACGTGTGCTGGGCTACACAACAAGTACCTGTACATTTTAGTTTGAAGTAATGTAGCAGATAGTCTCTGACTAAAATGGGAGTAAACTAGAAATCAATTGCAATAAGATACTCAGAAAAAAACAATTATGTGGCAATTATACAACACACTTTAAATAATCCACAGAAATACCAAAGGAATTACAAAATACTTGGTAGTGAATAATTAAAACACATCAAATCAAAATCTGAGATACAACTGTAGCAGTGCTTAGAGAGAAAAGTGGAGTTTTAAATGCTTATATTATAAAAGAAGAAATATCTGAATTAATAACTAAAGATAGAAAAAGATAAAAATAAAACTAATGCAAATACAAAGAAGGAACAATAAAATAAGAGCAGAAATCAATGAAATAGAAAACAGACAATATAGAAAATTAAGAAAACAAAAGCTAGTTCTTTAAAAAGGTCAGCAAAATTGATACACCACTAGCTAGAAAGAGAATGAGAGAGTGAAAATACAAATTTCTGTTACCATGAATGGAAAAGGTATTGTCACTACTGATCTTGTAAGTACTAAAGAGGTAATAACAAGAAAATATTATTATAATCAATGTTATGCCAGCAACATTCAGCAACTTGGGTGAAATGGAGCAATATGTGAAAAATTAGGCAATTAACAGGGACCAAATATGCAAATATGAAAGAATGAGGGCAAAATAAGTGGTCAAATGACCAGCACAGAAAACACAGAAAAAAAAAAAATCTTAGCACTGAACTGAGAACATGAGAAAAATTAAACTGTTATTAGCTGTTTTCTATATGCAGGAGAATTAATTTTTAATTCTCGCTGATAGATTCTAGAGGTATAAATAGAAAAGGGAGCTTTCTTAAGATAAACCCTTTTGGAAAGTAGAAAGTTCTTGTCACCTCCAGGTGTGTGATTATCATTTAGTTAAATAGGAATCTTGATTATATGACTCTGATCTGATTTGACTGAAATTCCATTAAGTTAAAAATGAAAACAATCAGAAATAAAACTTCCTCAAAATAACCAGGGATATGTTTCTTACTATTAAGATCCTGTATAAATAGTACTTTGTTACATATAATAACAAGTCTAAAAAGTTCTGCATTTATTTCTGGATATAAGATCTGTTAATTATTTCATTAGTTTTCTAGGCTGTATAACAGATTACTGCAAACATAGCAGGTTAAAATAGTATCTATTTATTTTCTCAGCACTTATGTAAGTCAGGTATCCAGGTATGGTTTAAGAGTGTCCTTTGCTTGTGTCCTACAAGGTTGAACTTAGGGTGTTAAGTGGGCTCTGTTCCTTTTGGGAGCTCAGGATCTTCTTCCAAACTCACATGGCATTTGGAACAATTCAGTTCCTGTGGTTGTAGGACTTAGGTACTCATTGCCATGAAGGGCTGCTCTCATTCTCCTGGAGTTCTTCCTGGAGTTCCCTGAAGTTCCTTGATATTTGGCTCCCTCATGGGCTTCCTCACATCATAGGCTTTCTCACATCTTACTTCTTCTGAACCAACAGAAGGCTCTCTTGCTCCAATCAGCCAAGAAGGGGTCTTACATAACTCAGAGTGATTACAAGAGTGACATCCCTTCGTGTCTGCCATATTCTGTTAACTAGAGGCAAGTCTCAGGTTCTGCCCACACCTAAAGGTAGGGGCATTATAAGAAGGTTGTGAATCACTGAGATCATTGTAGAATTTGTCCTTCCAGCTCTTAAAACATAAGATATTATAATGTCTGAAAAGTGAAGGTCAATACTTTTAACAGTATAATATATATATTTGAATGAAATGATTTTAGATTATTTTCACACCGCAATAGTCCATTTTCAAAGTACTAAAGTGAGTTTTGTAAATTTCCCATGCTGACTAGTTGTCGTGTATTAGACTTGTCTTTCAATTTAGAGATTTTAAATGGAAAAAAATGTTTAAGTGAAAAAAAATTTTCTAAACTAAGAGTTTCACAAATTTGTATGATGTTCATCAGCCATATTTGCACACATTTTATTAAACAATGCCCTGGAAAATATTAATAATTTTTAATATCTTTTTACAGATTTGCTGAAAACAGACTTTGAACATTAATTTTCATTTTTTTCAAATATTGTAAATTATTGGTCAGACATTTTGCAATATTTTCAGAAAAAATTTTTGTGTTTGTGTGTGGTTGGAAGGGATAAGGTAACGTGTTTGTTTCACATTGTGAATCTAGCAAGATTATGACCATGTGAATTTTGCTCTGCATTATTAAATTCAAACTGCATTTGGTTGTTGTAACTTGAGAAAATTTGTTTAAAATATAATGTATGTAACTCTAAATGATATCAGAGAAATCAGATATATAGGACATAAAATCTCAGTATAATTTATAGTGTAAGGAGAAATTTAATTAATTAAGCAAACAATAACGTTTCATTTGCCTGTCAATCTTTACTATCTCCGTTATGCATGCTCTAGCTACTTAGTTATTGTCTACATTAAAATGCTTCTGTGTATGCTTATGTTGGCCCTATTAGCTCAATGAAGCTAAGGCAAATGTCTCTGTAGGAGACATTGCTCCTTCCCATCAATAAGATGTGACCTTTTGAGTTGTTTTCCCAATACTGTAATTGTGATGCACCATGCTGAGTCTTCCATCCAATGGAGAGAAAGAAATGCTTTGTTGTTATACATCTAGCAGAAGCCTCATTCCTTTTTGTGTGAACAGCACAAAAATTTCATAGGTATACATCATTTTGGGCACAAACTAGTCAGCTTGTCTCAATGTGCACATCTAGAACTGCTGTTAAGTATCAGTAAGAAACTGTGTTAAATAAATGGCTTTGTTTGTTCACCTGGGAGGCTCTAATAGCATCCCCAAAGTAATCTTGGCCTAACAGCTTGAGTCTTTTGCAAAAGCAATCAAATGATCAATTCCTTTTAACATTGAGAGGTAAACTTGAATGCTGTGTAGAATGCCAGGTGCAGGAACAGTTGCCGTGAATAGCAGCAGAAATTTAATATGAGTCATGCAATTTAGCATGGGAACCACTAACGGATTTTTTTTTAAGTCATTACACTCTTTCTGAAGGAAATGAGGCAGTGGGACTAAAGGAAATCAGGCAGTTGATCTAAAAATATTCCTTTATTCATTCAGAAAATATATCTTAAATGTCTAAGATGTGCCAGGCTGTGCTAGACACTGAAGATAAAGCAATAAATAAGGTTGACAAGGTCATTGTTTGCCTAGAGTGTACATTTTGGTAAAGAAGAGAGATAAATACATGCAAAAATAATAATTATAATTTGATAGGAACTCTGATGCTAAAGCATATTTCAGTGTTGAGTGAGACCAATTAACTTGGAGATTTAGATGTGTTTCATTTTCACAGAAATTAATGATTCTGAATAAGTTATGATTGAGTTTGATACAGATTGCTGTACATATTTTATTATTCAATATTGCCAATCTGTCTATTTTTTAGCATGTCCACATGTATTTTTACAAGAATTCTTTTTAGCCATATATCTATGATAAAATCACATTACATCCAAGATGTTGTTATTACAAATAAAACCCTTCACATGCAGTATTTTAATTAAAATTTAGAAAATGAGAACAAGTTTTCATAAGATCTAAGTATCATTTCACATTCATTTACACAAATTTGGTTAAAACAGTAATTTAAGAATGTAATTTGTATATTATGTTTGCAAGCTAAAAAAAGATTGCATTTTTACCATTCTATTTTTTTCTTTAATTTTGCAACCTTAGCATATGTTAATTTCATTTAAAGAAGTTGTATCTGGGTATTTTAAGAATATGAGTGTACCTTGTTTCATGCTATTTTATGAAAAATATAGCAACAAGAACCTTATGGTTAATTGAATCCACAGTCAAGTATTCACACATCAATTAACTTGAAGGAGAATCTATTGAAGTATGCAAACCACCGAGTCAAGGTGTCAATTTCATTTTTATTTTAATCAGATCTTCCAATCTGTGAAGGTGCTTGTGGTTCTAGTTAGTAGAGGGATGTGTGCAAGTTCATTAGGATTGCTGCAATGCTTCAGAAAAAAAGAACAAAACCTATTTTTGAAATGGAAGTAATTTAATTACTTATTTAGAGCATTCAAGGAGAATTCATTGTGGTTGCACTTTATAGATTTTGAATTTTATATGCATGTAATTTATTTAGTAAAGGAAGTAATTTGGAGGTGTTGCTCCTACAGTTAAGAATTCTCTACAGACAACAGCAGTCCTTAATCTGGTGCCAGATATTTAGTAGAAGATATTAAAAGCCAAAAATATCCCACACTGCCCCTGCAATACACATCTGAAAAGTCTCAGGTGCTACAAAGACATAAAATAATTATTTCTATAGGTTATCCAAGCTTATATATTAATTATAACAAAGTTTTAAGCACCAAACTGAAGTGTGGGCATGTGGAACAAGCAAGATACCAGGGTTTATACATCTTACAAATTTCCTGGAATCCAGATACCAGGGTTTGTATTTCACCTGGAGTAGGTTAATAATTAACATCAAGACTCTTTTAGCATGAAATTCTACAATCCACAGTGGGTATACAAACTTATTTTTTTCTTTTTTTGAACAGTTTACTTAAAAAAATAAAAATATAGTTGCCATATGAGCCAGCAATTTCAACAGGTATATACCCAAAAGAATTGAAAGCAGGGACTCAAACAGGTATTTGTACACCAATGTTCATAGCAGCATTATTCACAGTAGCCAAAAGGTGGAAGCTACTGAAGTGTCCATCAACAGATGAATGGATAAATAAAATGTGCTCTAAACATTCAATAGAATATTATTCAGCCTTAAAAAGGAAGGAAATTCTGAAACATGCTACAACATGGATGAACCTTGAGACCATTATGCTAAGTAAAATAAGCCAGTCATAAGAGGACAAATATTGCATGGTTCCACTTATATGAGGTACCTAGATTAATTGACTTTGTAGAGACAGAAAGTACAATGGCAGTTGCCAGGACTGGAGAAGGGAGAATGGGGAATTATTATTAAAGGGTGCATAGTTTCAGATGAAAAGATGAAAGGTTCTGGAGGTGGATAGTTGTAATGGATGCACAGCAGTGTAAATGTATGTAATGTCATTGAACTGTACATTTTTTAATGGTTAAAACTGTGAATTTTATGTTCTATATATTTTACTACATTAAAAATGTCCTGATTTAATGGAAAATTTTTTGAGAAAAAATATTAGGGCAATTATGAAAGGATCTAGTATCTTTGAAGGTATTGTATTTAAATATGATGGACCCTATTAGTGTTACCTGTACCAAATTTTTCAAGTTTTAGTCTCTTTTCTTTCACATTTGACTTAAAAAGTAGTTTTTCTCCCCACTCTGTCATGAATATGTCAGAAGGCATCAAGAAGGTAAGGTGAATTTGAGATGTGGGAAAAAACAGGGTACAAGACTTTTTCATGTTATACGAGTTTCTTAGAATCATATCACAGCTAGCAAAATTTCAGAGAAAGAAACTAATCTTTGCGATTGGGATCATGTTTTTAAAAAATATGCAAAACAGCTACATATAAAAACATAATTTCTATGCAACTCTGGTGCCTTACATTTATATGAATATTAATTTACCCCAGAAACTGATCATTATTTGCCCTTATCAGAATCAAAAGGCACTGATTCCTTAAAAAAAAAATTCCCTTTTAAATAATGTATAATGTATTTTGGAATTTGATGTTTACCTTTGAAAGCAAACACACCTGATATTTTTGGAAATCACTTCAAAATACCAAAGAAGCACAAATTAAAGATCTGAATTTGGTATGTTCATCTTGAACTAAACTATCTGGAACTTTTCCATTCCAAGAAAATACCTGCACTAAGGTTGATGTAGGCTTTAAACAGAAGGCAAAATTAATGTATTTAGGATTCAGAGGACTCCACTGGATACAAAGAAAGGAAAATTATATGTTAACAAAACAAAATATTATCAATATCTTGGGAAATATATCTACTTTACTACAACCTTGATATAGAGAATGCATTCATGGAAAATCAAAGATGTAGATATACTCATTTTTATAATGACTCAAAAGGCAAATAACTATTTCTTATATATTGTGTTAAAAATCATAAAATAAGATCGGTACTTTATGTTACCAAATACTTAATGAGCACTTATTATTTAACAAGCAATTAGCTAATTCTAGGAATGCAAATCTTCATATGCTAGACACTATCTTAGACATCTACCAGTGAAAGATATAAGTTGTTCACAAGTGTAATATGCTTGGAGCAATTCAAGATTCTGTGGGAAAAAATAGAAGGGAAACTTCATCTAGTCTACTGAGGTCCACAGATTTACCCAGAAGGGTGAGATCTAACAAACATCATAGAAAGAATAATAAGGTTTCAACTATAAAAGCTATAAAAAGGTAGGGAGGTAGTAAAGGTGTATTGGAACAGAAGGAGAACTGCTTTCAAATCCATAATCTAAGTTGTATATATATAACCAAAACTTTCTTAGTATTTATTTAGAACTGCTATCATATTGAGTTTACTTAGACATTGCAATGACATTCCTTTACTTGGAATAAAGGTATTTAAAGCAAATGAAGTTTCAGCAATAGGTTGAGCCTCAGGTTCTATTATGTTCTGTTTTACTTCTAACACTACCCTTGCCATCATTAGCAAAACATTCTACATATTATGATAGAAAAAAATATGAAGATATTTCAGTGGACTATATTTTTCACTCCTCTAGTTCTAGGAGTTGACACAAGCTCCCTCTTATATTCCTATGGTTTTCATATAAAGAATCCATGGCTGTATTTAAATAAAAGTGCTTTAAGTTTAGTTTTGTTTTCAGTGTTTTTTGTTTGGTTTTGTTTTCTCCAGTTAGTCTGTTCTGCTTGAATATCTTTAGGTGACAGTTTTGGTTTTGTTTTTCAACAACTATGCTTTGTAAGATAAAAAAGAAACTCTTTGTGGGGAGTAAGATCCATTTGCTCAACAAAATAAAATTCTTACTTGCCACAATCTGGATTCCAAACCTAGCATTGTACCATTAACATCTCTCTTACAATAGTTATGGAAAGATACTGAGAATTCAAGAGACTATCTCTAAATCAGCCTCACAAAATTCAGTACGTCATTGTTTTGGCTTGCATTGAAAGGCCACATTGATAGAAGACCTTTCTAACTCTATAAATTCTACATTGTGGTTTATTGATCCTCTGCATCTCCATCTAAATCTAGGCATTCCTGTTTTCCTGGTCTTTTAGTATTCTAGGCAGCTAAACTCTTGTGTATTAATAAAAGCATTTTGTTAGGTATAGCACTTTAATTAATTAATTAACTTCAGCAAATATTTATTCAGCACCTACTGTGTACCAGGCAGTGTTCATAGTGCTGACATCAATGCTCTGAATAAATCTAGTAAACAGTTATGGAATATTTTAATCTGTTAAAGCACTCTTTTAAAATTAATAACTAGATTGACTGTTTTAGATAACTAATTGTGATGGCACTGGAATAATATGTACATGTGTGGAAATGATATTTCTGAATAGATTCATTGTTAATAGAGAAATCTCAGACGAATTAATAGCACACTACTATGAAATATGTCACTGATTTTCTCACTACCCTGTGTAAAAGAGTGGGGGTAAGTAATAAATGGACATAATAGTGAGCAAAGTCAACAGAAAGTGTGCTTAGAAAAACTAAACAAAAAAATAGACTGATTTTATAATTATGTAGATATAAAAAGCACTATATTGTAAGCCAGAAAATTTGGGTCGGGTCTACCTCTCACCATTGTTTGAAAACAGTATGACCCTAAATCCCTTGAACTGATTAAACTTCATTTCTGTCCCTGTAAAATGAGAAAAAGAAGAGCTAGCATTTATAAGCACATATCACATGGTAGGAACCATTCTCAGCCCTTTAAGCATAGTGATTCATTGAATCCCACAACAGCCCTGGAGAAGATATTACTACTATTCCCTCTTTACAGGTGAAGAAATGGTGGTACCTAGATTAGAAACTTGTCAAAAATTGCTCATCTGAAGATTGGGGATTGAGGTTTGAGCCAAGGAAGTCTTACTCCAGAGCCCTTGCTCCTAAACTTTGAATTCCTTTATGAGGCTCCACATTAGAAAATAAAAATGAAAAAGCTTTGTAACCTTTTCATCACATACAGTAAAGTATAATATTATTATTTAAAGTGTGAACAGCTAAAACCAGGTCATGCATGCTCAGACTTGGCTGTTAAGACCTCTGTAGGAGAGCAGTGAGGTCCCAGTACTTAACTTCCCTGGCTCCTTTCCTGCAGGCTTATTTCTGGCTGGCTGTGTCCCTGGATGAAAGGACACTGCTCCTATGCAGGAGGTTTCTCTCTCTGATTCTTTCCTTTGGTTTTCTGGTTAACTGCTTACTCCCTTCTATTAGACCCAAAGACAAAAACAGTTTATGGTTTGGGGTGTTTTTCCTGTTTGTAGCTCTGTGTTATCCCTGTGGTTCCCCTACACCCTGCCCCCACCTTTTGTTCTTGGGAGGTGTTTCAGAGGACTTCAGGTACCACTGGCAAGTTAATACAACTACTAGCTAAACACTTATGTTAAAGAAGAACAGCAAAATATTCTAGTGAAAACTCTATTTTCACTTTAGATATAGTATCTTAAAATAATTAGTCCATTTAAAATATCCAAGACCAAAACCAAAAAGCAATATAACATGCTCATGCATAACCAAAGCCTGACTGTGATTTTTCTAACTTACATTTTTATATAACATAGCATTACTTCCACACTTCTTAAATAATTCATATAACATTATATGAATTAAGACCTCTATGGGAGAGCAGTGAGGTCCCATTACTTAACTTCCCTGGCTCCTTTCCTGCAGGCTTATTTCTGGCTGGCTGTGTCCCTGGATGAAAGGACACTGCTCCCTAATAACATTATAAAGAACCAAATGTCAAAAACTGTTTTTCTGAGACAAATGTCAGTTAATCTCAATCTGAAGACATTTTAATTTTTGTCTGTTTTCATTTTATTTTATTATTTGAAAAGGGAAAGCAGGCTAGTATACACTGACAGATTATAGTGAAAGACTGTATCATTTCTGTTTCTAAAATATAGTATGTGGATAATTTTGAAATGCATTTGCTTCTTTATATATATATATATTATATATTCAAAAATATGTATATTTATATATATATTCAAAAATATAAATGCCTATGCAAAGATAAAGAGCATTTTTATTTTCATGAAGCATATTGCATATCTAAAAATTTCCTTTTTTAATCTTGTGAACTATGTATACTAGTCAAAGCTAATAAAATATGTTTATGGATTTATATTTCCTACATTGTATTTATTGAAGAATTCAACCTGCTTCAGTAGTGCTTTGTTTTTAGAATGAATTAATTAATGAGATGAAATATAGAGCTATATTAAAAAAAATACCTTTTCCAAATTTCAGCTTCATCTGTCAATTAACATTTTAAAACATCTCTAGAAAGGCATGCAGATAAGCATTCATTCATTCATTGTAGAACATCCATGTACTAGGTGCTTAGTATATACCAGGCACATTCCCATGTGCTTGGGATAATGATCAACACTATATTCAGATGAGGACAACACATAATAAACAAGTAAATAAATGAATAAATAAAGTATTCACTCACTGTGATTACTACTGTTAGGGAAATAACCTGGTTGCTGTGAAAGATAAGTTGACCTATTATTTTGGGATCACAGGTCATATTAAGTCTCCTTAAGGAGTTGATATTTAAACTAAGATCTGAAGGATGAGTATAAGCCAGCTGTGCCAACAGCATTCCAGAAACAAGAAAAATCAAATGACCCTGGGCTGAAAAATAATTTTCTATGTCTTAACAGAGGACAATTGTAGGTGGACTACAGTGAATGAGGAAACAAAGCGTCATAATGGAATTTGGAGCTCCTAGGAGCCAGAGCATGCAAATGGAAAGTTTGGATTATATTTTAAGTTTTTTTGGAAGACATTGAAGTTTCTAAGAGAATGACATTAATGCAGTTATACCTTTAAAAGATGAGTCTGGCTGCAGTGTGGGGAAGGGGTTGGACATGGTTAGGTGTGAAAGGAAAGAAATTAGACTTTTTCATTAGTGCAGTCAAGAGATAAAGGTGGTTTGGAGTGGTGTGGCAATGGAGATGGACAGAAGTGAATGGAGTCAAGATACATTTTGAAAGAGCTGACGACTTGCTGACAGTGGTTTGGAAATGTGGAATCAAGGAAATTGGAGGAATCATGGTTGACTCCCAAGTTCCTGGCTTTAGCAGCTGTGTAAATGGTGGCTCCAGTTATTGATATGGGCAAGACTATGGGACCATCAGATAATGACCAGCCTGGCATAGGTGACTAGCATCAGCTTCTTGCCTGAAGTCTCATATGGTTCTTATTTGGCTTCCAGTCTTTGCTCCTTGCACTTCCTTGTTTTGTGCAATCCACAAGTTCTACTGATGGATGCAGTGATACATTTTGTGGCTGCAATTTAATTTCTCTATCTTCTTTATAACATTTATATACTAATAATCAATATTTGTCTCTCCTATATTTTTAAGCTATAAATAATACCTAGAGTAACAGCTCTACTTATTTACCATATTTGGAATATGTTACTTTTATTTTCAGGCTGCAAATATATAACAACAAGCAACCAGGTGAAAAAATCAAATTTTTCAATCTTCTGTTCTCTCTATAAAGACAGTAGCTTCATGGAGGCAGGGACGATGTATAATGTTCTAGTCCCCACAGTGGCTAACAGAATAAGAAACAGATAACTCTCCATTGATGTGGAATTGAAAGCAAAGCACTGGAGCGATTCCTTCAGCTTCTGCTCCCATCCCCCCCACCCCACCACCCAACTCTCATTTTCAGCGCAGTGGCATTTGCAGCTTGTATGGTAGCAAACTCAAACCACATTGAGGTTTAACACTTACAATTTGCTTCTTGTGACAACTGACTGCTATACAAATAAACTTTAGTGTTTTCATTTATGTAAAAGGTGATTTGATTCTGCAAAAAGATACTTTCCATCTCAGAAGTCTCAATTTTCCTGAAAATTAGAACAAGAAATATTAATTCTTATTTCTTCATTCATCTAGCATATAAGAGTGCTGATTATCTGCCAATTTTTGGACTATAAATAGGAATAAGGGAAAGTTCCTGACCCCAAACAGTTCATAGTACAACAGGGAGAAAGTAAAGTTCCAGCGGATCTGTTGGCTACTTTTTTCTCAGCTACTCTTATAAATAGTGTTGCTGTATTATGGATGTATCCAGTGACTTAGCTGTTCTTTGTAATTTGCATACCATGTAAGGCCAAAGTATATACAAAAGTGAACATAAGGGTTCTTGTTAGACAGTATTTGTTAAATGCTAACTAATATTATGGTATTAGTTTAAATAGTATGGAATTTAAATGAAAGGAGGAAATACATAGTGGCTATTGTATATTAAAGGGTTTTTATTTTATTTTATTTTGTTGGCTTTAACATGACAGTTTGCCTAATTTCATATAGGATGATGAATGAACATTTTCTAGCACTTACTTTCTGCTAAGCATTGTGCTTTGTGTATTAAAAGCATGACTTGATTTACATCACTGAATATTTATATATAGTATAAGTTTGCAATTATAATCACCATTTTTCAGAGGAGAATCTGAAGTTCAGAGAATTTGAGTAAGTTCTGCAAAATCATGTAGCTAATGAGAGATGGGCCTGTGATATAAGGCAGTCATTTGATTTATTTCCTCTCTTGGATACTAGAGATGCTAAGTCCTTCTATTTCTGGAATCATGAGAAAGGGTGGGAGATAAACGACCTCTTTCTTTCTATAGCTGAATTTTACTGTAGCTAAACATTCTTAATCCATGTAAGAAGACCCACAGTGAGGAATCCTTGGATCCTAAAGTCTTTTCATTATATCAAAGTCAACATAGCATTTTAGTTAATACATTTTATGTTAAAGGAACAATAAGTTCAAACTTTATGCCAATTTTTAAACTCACTTCTTAAAAGTAAGCATGTAGACAAAGATGTAAGGAAAAGGAAAAGGAAACTCTTTACATTGTTAGGGAGAACATCAAATAGCACAATCAATTTGGAGAGCAAGGTAGTGTAAAGATATGTACATACTTCCTACAGTACAGCAGTTCTATTTTAGATTCACACTTTAAACAAATTCTCACATACGCCCAAGGAGAGTGGACAGAGATATTCAATGCAGTGTTGGCTTCAATAACAATAATTTGAAAAGGACCTACATTTTCATCAGTAAATGAATAAGTAAATAATTTTTGGTATAGCCATAAGATGAAATATTATACAGCAGTTAAAGTGAATGAACCACATGTGCATGTGTTAACATAGATAAATTTAAAAATGTGGAAAATGAAACATTGAATTAAAGGCATAATAAACAGAAAATAATTCATTTTAAGTAAAGTTTAAAGAACACTCCAAACAATAATATACTACCTTATACTACATTTCATCTTACACTATATATTACACAATATGTACTGAGTTGTTACATATCACATGTTATACATTTTAAATTTATGTATACTTATAGTAAGCTATGAAAACATTGATGAAAAAGATATATTCCAACTCCAGGTTAATGCTAAATTTTGGGGTAAAAAACAAAAGAATTTGATTAAGGAGGTTACAAAAGGTACTTTTATTTATCTGGAAAAATTTTTTTAAATACACAAAACAGATGGAAGCCAAATCCTTCAAACATTCCCATTTGTAAAATTAAGTGGTAACATATGGATATCTGTTACACTATTGCACTTTTCTGTTTGTAAGAAATTTCATAATAAACACAAAGCTTGCATTTGAGATTCTCTCCTTAAAACATTTTTGTGATTTACATTATAAAAGAGATTTGTCCCTCCATTTTTTGTTAGTAATTTCTATTTATGAAATGTAATTTTGGAGTGAAAAGTGTATTTCCAATCCCTCTTTGAAATGTGTGTTTTTATATTAAATGGCTCTAACAAAATTAAGAACATTTTGAATGACATACAGTCATTCATCCTTTTTGCAATTTAAAAAAATCACTGTCTGTGATCTCACATTCCTGAAATTCAGCCTTTCTGATGGCAGCTTAGTCATAAAATATCAATCACAACAGACTGGAAATAAGCTGTGACATTCCTCTTTTCTGATGAGTCAAGTAGTTGAAAAAATTTTAAGTTCCCAGCAACTGTGATCACATGTATTTCTTTGTTAATAAAGAAAATAAGTCATTTTAAAAGATAAGGTAAAATTAGAATATTATTTCAAAGTCATTTACTTTTGAAGTCAAAATTGATCCAAGAATGGTTTATTATTTGAATTCATCAGCCACAACGTCAGTAACTATTCAGCCTTTTAGGAAGTAGTACC
>JAVSCE010015453.1:0-17434 GCA_032199065.1 Smutsia gigantea
TCATTTTAGGAAACTTCAACACACCACTCGCTCCATTGGACAAATCAACCAGACAGAAAATAAGCAAGGAGACAGAGGTACATTAGAACAGATGGACCTAACGGACATCTACAGAACACTCCACCTAAAAGCAGCAGGATACACATTCTTCTCAAGTGAACATGGGACATTTTCAATAGATCATATACTAGGCCACAAAAAGAGCCTCAGTAAATTCAAAAAGATTGAAATTGTATCAAGCAGCTTCTCAGACCACAAAGGTATGAAACTAGAAATAAATTACACAAAGAAAACGAAAAAGCACATAAACACATGGAGGCTTAACAACATGCTCCTAAATAACCAATGGATCAATGACCAAATAAAAACAGAGATCAAGCAATATATGGAGACAAATGACAACAATAACTCAACACCACAAAATCTGTGGGACACAGCAAAGGCCGTGCTAAGAGGATAGTAATCTGCAATACAGGCTTACCTCAGGAATGAAGAACAATCCCATATGAACAGTCTAAACTCACAATTAATGAAACTAGAAAAAGAAGAATAAATGAGGCCCAAAGCCAGTAGAAGGAGGGACATAATAAAGATTAAAGCAGAAATAAATAAAATCATGAATAAAACAATAGAAAGAATCAATGAAAGCAGGAGCTGGTACTTCAAGAAAATAGATAAACCCCTAGAGCTAGACTTATCAAGAAAAAAAGAGAGTCTACACACATAGCAGAATCAGAAATGAGAAAGGAAAAATCACTACGGACACCACAGAAATACAAAGAATTATGAGAGAACACTATAAAAAATTACATAGTAATAAACTGGATAACCTAGAAGAAAGGACTTTCTAGAAAAATACAACCTTCCAAGGCTGACCCAGGAAGAAACAGAAAATCTGAACAGACCAATTACGAGCAACAAAATTGAATTGATAATCAAAACACTACCTAAGAACAAAACTCCTGGACCAGATGGCTTCACTGCTGAATTTTATCGAACATTTAGTGAAGACCTAATACCCATCTCCTTAAAGTTTTCCAAAAAGTAGAAGAAAACAAGTTCTCAGATTCAGAAAGACATATGCACCCCTATGTTTATTGCAGCACTATTTACAATAGCCAAGATATGGAAGCAACCTAAGTGTCCATCAGTAGATGAAAGGATAGAGATGGTACATATACACAATGGAATATTACTCAGCCGTCAGGAAACAAATCCTACCATTTGCAACAACATGAATGGAGCTAGAGAGTAGTATTATGCTCAGTGAAATAAGCCAGGTGGAGAAAGACAAGTACCAAATGATTTCACATATTTGTGGAGTGCAACAGCAAAGCAAAACTAAACTAACACAACAGCAGCCGACTCAGACTCCAAGAAGGGACTAGTGGTTACCAAAGGGAAGGGGGTGTGGAGGGTGGGTATGGAGACAGGGAGAAGAGGATTAAGGGGCATTATGATTAGCACACATAATGCAGGGGGGTCACGGGGAAGGCAGTGTAGCACAGAGAAAGCAAGTAGTGACTCTATAGCATCTTACGCTGATGGACAGTGACTGCAATGGGGTGGGAGTGGGGATTTGATAATATGGATGAATATCGTACCCAACGTTGCTCATGTGAAACCTTTCAAAGATTTTGTATCAGTGATACCTTAATTAAAAAAAAAAGACATGATCATCATCAAGGATGAAAAGACTACTAAATATAGTGGAGTGCATTTTTTAATGCATTTACTAAACCTCACTGACAATCTGATTTCTTCACTACTACATCATCTTCCTATTCTCTACTCTAATAAAGTAATGATGCCTTCTCTACTTCAGTCCTTACACTGGCTAGAAAGTCAACAGTTTTTCTTGTTCCCCAACACAGTTAAGGAAAAACAGAAGTTATTTACATAGGAACTAACAGAAACATTTTACTATTATAGTCCACAAAACTTAACTGTAGGATAAATTTAAACATTTAATTTTTTCTAAAGCAAACAAAAGAAATGAAATCCAGCAGGGATACTACTACTTATTTGTCCAAAAGTTCTAAAACTCACAAAGCCCTGTGATCAAAGAGGAAGTGCTAGTTTACCTTTAACAAAAACTTAATGAAACCAAGATTAAGGGGCAGACAAACTTATGTACACCGATCAACAGGTATCTGCATTCCAACTGTGTAAAAGGCACTGACGTGTCTTATAAGAAATATTACTTTAAGAAAACTTAAAAATGAAATGTAGTGAACCCACACATCTAAAAATGCAAGGGGGCACCACATGAACACAAATCATTTTGTAACCATCTACTAAGAAAAAAAAACATCTTATTTGTGTAGCACTTCAAAACAATGGCTTTACATAAATTGTCCCACTTTTAAGCCTTTACATCAGTTGTGCCTGTTTTGGGAGGAAGGAACAATGATGAGACGACAAGGTCCAGTCTCACATATTAGTTGTATATGGGAGTGCCAGTGCTCATTTACTGAAGTATTTATTGATTACCCTACTTCATAGGTTTTAAGCACTGGGAGAAAGGGGTAAGTAATACAGTCTCTCCCCTTGAGAAACTTACATATTGTATATTGTACTGGGGGAGACAAACAGCAAATACTGTTAGACACTACTGTGAGGACAATTAAGTAATCAGGAGAGAGAACAGAGGGGAAAACTACAGGCAGGGGAAGAGAGATCATGCTCCCTTCACAAATTCCATCTACCCGACCTCTCTTCCCTGCTAAACAAATCATGCCCTATAATGGGGCACAAATCCCTTCACCTCCAAGGAGGTAGGCTACTCTCCTGACACTAGGAGGTAAGTCATGATTGGGCTAAAGCCAGTATTTCTCTCAAACTGCAAGAGTAGAGCCTTGAGTCAATTTAGACCAGGGCTTCTTAATCAGTAGTTTATAAACTTGGATTGAAAAAATTATTTCACTAACCTCTGACTGAAATGTAACATTTCCTTTTATCATGAATAGACAACAAACCACTGCATCATTGGCAGTACCTCTGACTTTGCATCAAGAGAAATCACAGGTATTATCCTATCACATTACAATTGTTGCAAATACTTCACAGTATCCTTTACACTCATCACTACTTTGAACAGCTGCTAGATCATGTTACTGAAAGTGCCTTAATAAACACATTACCCTATTACAACAAACTATTTTAACAGTGCGAGAGCTAGATTTCAACATTCTGAAATACTGGGGTTTTTGTCTAATGCATTTATTTTATGAGTTTAAAATATTATTTTAAAGGGTCCACAGCTTAAGACTGCTAAAGGGTCCACGCCAAAAAAACGTTAAAAATCCATGGAGTTAAAAGGTCAGAGTCAGAAGTTCTAAATGAAATAGAGAATAAAAAACAGCAGCACGCATAATGATTAAGTATTGTTTGTGGAATTTTTTTCATTTACATACACATACACCTCCCTACACATACCATAGGACATTTCTTATGGATTGCAGATCAAAACAACTTGAAAGCCAGTGGTCTAAACCTATCTTTGTACAAAAATATCATTTTTTTCCCCCAGAATTCTGACTTCTAGTTCTCCCCAGCATAAGGTATGCTAGGCATCGCCTAGGAAAGCTTGTTTTCTGAATAAAAAAAGACCCCATCTTCTCCTTTCTACCTGGAATGTAAGGGACATAATGACTTCAAGCCATGACAGAGGTCTGATGTCCAAGAAAACCCCTTGCTAATAACGGCAGAGCAGAAACACACCCAGAGCCTGGTCCTCACTGGAACCATTGTGCAGCTGAACCACACAGTACAAGGAAAAATAAACCTTAATCAATCTGTTTATAAGGTCCTCGTTAGTCAAATTTTCTACTACTTGGAGGTAAACTTCAGATTAAGTAATTATATGTATAGGGAACCAAGTAAGGCCTCTTTAAGAGGTATCAGCTAAGCCAAGACCTCATATGTAAGGCGACAGCCATACCAAATCTAGATGCACATTCCAGGAAGCATGAAGAGCCAGTAAAAGGTGAAAGTAGTACCTGCCGACAAGAGAGCAGGGATGAGCCAGACCATACCGGGCATCTAAGTTGTAAGAAGCCTCCTAACTCTTCCCACCAACTGCTGTACTGCTCATGGGTGCACACTCACACCTCACATACATATAAGAGCACTTGCTATGTCAATACAAAGGGAGGAAGACATCTCATTTAAAAACTTGGCTTCAGGTACAAAACTGTTCCTTGAAGCATTATTTAACAGCTTTAAAAAATTTTTTTAAAGAATTAGAAGACTGGATAAATATGGTTAATGATAAATATAAAGCAAACACTAAGAATCACTAATGAAATAGGGAAATGTTCATCAGACAGCATGGAAAAAAAACATAATACGGACCCAATTTTAGTAGAAGAAAAGCTAGAATACAAAAACATTTATAGTGGTTAAACTGTGTAGAGATTATGAATTGTTCCTAATTTCCTTTTATGTTTTTCTTTATTCAAATTTTAACAATCATTGTACCTTATAATCAGAAATAAATGCCTCAAGAATTACTAATTTTTAAAAGTTGCTCACTAAATGTAATATAGCACTCTGGGAAGAATCCTGGGACAGGAAGACTTCAGGCAAAAAAAACTAAAGGAAATTCAAATAAAGTACGGGTAGTAATAGTTTATCAATACTGACTCATAAGCTGAATCTAATAAATCATACTAAATAATGTCAGATCGATACTGGGGAGTATAGAGTGACTGTCTCTGCAACTTTTCTATAAATATAAAACTATTCTAAAATTAAAAAATAAAAAATGTTGAGGTGCTATCGTCTAAAAATCTTCAAGGGGCAAGTACAGACAGTAGGAGTCCTTAACTAAGGAATGAATGGCAGGCAAAGGAAAGAGTGCAGCATTTAGAAGGAGAACATATTTATGTGTTCAAAGTTAAGGCAGAGGGTTTTGCATAATACGGCCTTTACACAAAAGGCCCTCACTTATTTTACTATTTTCAGAAACAAAAGGGCTTCAAATGTCTATTTTAAAAGGCCTTATTGATCCCTTCAATGAAGGAAAAAATGCTGAGAATATACTTTTTAAATACCCTTGAACTACCAGAATTGTCACTCTCTTAAAGCCATGTGATGCAAGCCTTCACTGTGAAGCTACCTACTAGTTACTTCAGACACAATTCTAGCAAGTATCTTTGCACCTCAACCCATATTAAGCTGGGGGAATAAGGCATAGTACATAGTCCCTAGACACATTCAAAGCCCACCACCTAGTAAGACAGGGCAGGCGGAGGGGATGGTGGGGCACACACACTGCACAAAGCAAGTAAGTCTCCTAAAAAGGAGGCCACGTGGGAGTGTGCCACGTGGGAGTGTGCCGCCTGGGAGTGTCCAGCTGCCAATAATAATGTTCACTAATGGTGGCCTAGAGTCAGAACAAACCATTACAGTACATTCACACTCTGAAAAGTCAACAAGTACATGACTGGTAAAGACAAGAAAAAAAAAATATGCTCAGTGTACTGACCTTTTTTCAGTAGATTTACCACATCTATTTCTTAAAAAAAAGTTTTCATTGATCTAAAAAGTTCTAAAAGAGGGAATTAATTTATCCTTTAATAAAAAAAAAAAACCTTGACCTTGAAAACTAGGTAAAGAAAATGTGGAATACCCCTTACAGTACTTTAACAACACTTTTATAAGCCTGATGTTATATCAAAAAGATATCAAACTTAAGCCATCATTACATCTAATACTGGCCTTATTTGAAACTATTAGTAAAAAACAAACAAAAGAACTACAATTAGCAATGAAAAACCAGTTTCAAATGCAGAACCTGGTGCCCAAAAAACTTTTCAAAGTGCTTAATGTTAACCCGAGTCAGGGATATTTTTCCTTTCAATCTTACATAAAGTTTCATTTTAATTATCCATTAATTTACAAACACCTAAGTTATAACATTTTAAAATAAATTTACACACGTCGACTGTCATTTTATACATCTATATCAACTCTAAAAATAAGTCATCATTTAAAAGAACTATTAGAATAAAAGCTATACTATTAAACTCCTTTGGGGAGGCAATATACTGATAAAAAAAAACTTAACATAGCAACTACCATTTGATCACTACTGCGAGCTAGGCACTGCATTAATGACTTCAATCATTAAAAATTCAAAGGAATCCTGTAAATATGTATTTTCTTAATTTACAAGTAATTTTCCCGAGGTCAAACAACTAGGGAACCAGAACCCACCCAAGTGTCTCTTGCTAACAGCATCCACCATTACTGTCTAATGATCTTTCAGCCTTAGAACTCTACCACTTGAGTAATTCCAAGGTGATATGAGAAATCTGTCTTTTCAAACCTTTTTAGATCAGCTATAAATAAAGGAAAGGAAAATAAAAATGCTTCCTCTCAGAAGAATGGTTACTAACAGTAATAGCTAACACACTGAGCACCCATCAATTTATCAAACATTGTTCTGAAAGTTTTACACATTAACTATAGCTGATCCTTGAACAAGTTGGGAAGGGATAGCACCAACCCCTGTGCAGAAATCCGAGTATAACTTTTGATTCCTTAAAAACTTAACTACCAGTAACCTACTATTGACCGAGAAGCATTACCCAAAACATGAAACTCAATTAACAAATATTATATGTATTTACTATATACTGTATTGTTACAATAAAGTTACACGAGAGTTTACCGCTGTATAAACTGGTTTCTTCAAATTGTCACTCATCTCCAAAAAATTTTCTATTTACTGGAAAAAATCTACGTACAAGTGAACCCACACAGTTCAAACCTCTGTTACTCAAGGGCCAACTATAATTTAATCCTCAAATTGTACCTAGAATATAGGTACGATTATTATTTTTCCCATTTTACACATGGGAAACTGAAGCAAAAATAAAGCACCTGGCCCAAGGTTACAAAGCTTATAGTATTAGAGCCAGGATTTAAGATGAATCCCAGTCTTTGCTCTTCACCACTTACACAAAAATTCCATCAGTTAGACATTATCACATTATCTTTAAAATATAAAGGTTTGACATTTCAAATTCCTGTGAACAAAGGAAAGGCAGCAACTAATATTCTGGAATTGGGATTGGCAAACTATGGCCCACAGGCCAAATCTGGCCCACCACTTCATTTTGTAAATAAAGGTTTTTTAATTGAGTATAGCTGTTACACAGTATATTGGTTTCAGGTATACAACATAGTAATTCAACAAATATATACATTACCAAATACCATGATAAATGTAGTTACCATCTATCATCAAATAAATGAAGTTTTATTAGAAGACAGTCAATAGCCAGTTTTTCCCCACAACAGCAGAGTAATTTCAACATAGACTGTATTGACCTGCAAAACTAAAAATGTCTGCTCTCTCTGGTGCTTTGCAAAACAAGTTTGCTTACTCCTGTTCTGGAAGGTAATTGTGTAAACTTTCCCCCAAACTATTTTAATTAATATACTTTTTTCTTTTACTACTATAAGCAGCTACTATTTATCAGGTATATACAATTTATGCAGGATCCTAACAGCAACCCAGTTTACACATAAGTAAACTAAGTCTCAGAGAGTTTAAATTACTTGCCCAAAATCACAGTTAGAATACGGAGCCACCTTGTTTAAACACAACACTGTCTGGCTTCAAAGCCCATATTCTTTTTATATGTATGATACTGACTTCAAAATATATAAATATATTTAGCCATGGAAAAGCAAAATTATCTATGAAAACTGATTAAAGTTACATGATAAAAATGCTAACTTCAAAGAGAAATAAAATGTTCATGTAAATGTATGCACAGATACTAACTGGGTCATGCTTTTGTCTTATTTTCCAACATATTTATATTTTTGTTATTCCAATTGGGGTAATGAATAGCCCAAGGATGCTCAAAGTATACAAAGAATATGGTACATGTCCTTATGTAAAGATACGGAGCAAAGAACTCATTAAAATAAACACAAAGAACAAAATAAACACAATAAAAATAAATGCAGAATACATTTACTCAGTACAATTAACTCCTCTTGGCTGCTGAAAAACTACTATCCTCTTCTGACACATACCCTCATACACCCTCACTACTTGTCTAAAATGTCCAACTCTCTTTCACTTACCTAATCACCTACCCATCCAGTTCCCACCTCACCCACCTCCCGCCCTTGCCCAGGAGACTAACCTATGTGAAATACCACTGAGCTAGGGGAAGGATTCATCAGGTTGCTATCATTATTATTCATGAATCCTTTTCTTATTTTTCATAGGCCATTAATTTTCCACATCACTGGTTTGACCCAGATCACTATTAAACTATACTAAACATATTTGCAGGTGAAAATCACATCAGAAAGGTAACAAAGAACTGAATTTGGAATTCAATGTGGTAAGTGTAAAGGGAGAGTTGCAGATAATACAACTATTACAGGAAGTAAAAGTAATATTTTTACCATATTTTCTATTCCAAACAGACAGTCACCTGATGAGGCATCTGAGTAACATTTCAGAATTCAGATTAAGAGTGTTTATGGCTAATTTTGCTTCCAAGTTTACCACCTCCCTATGAGACTCCTGATTAAGAGTGTTTATGGCTAATTTTGCTTCCAAGTTTACCACCTCCCTATGAGACTCTTAACTCAAGGCCAAGGGCTGCCCACATCTTACATATCTTCAAGATCCCAAATCTTGACATAGGACTTTAATAAACATTCAAAAGTATTTATAGTAATACACACCAGTTAATTATTCATATACATTAATTCTATCTCCACTGCTAACTTCAGACTAACTCACTGAGGGCAGAGATGCCTTAAATGATTGTTTTTCTAGGTTTAAGAGTATTGTTAATAAAATTCAAGCAACATCTTTAAAAGATAAATGCAGCAGTTGCTGACACCAAGGAAATTTCTTCCCTTGGACCATGATTAAATACAGGCCCTTAAAACAAATAAATGCATAAGTAATTTTTCTTAGAACTGTTTTACTAGGTCCTTGACTATACATTCCTTAAAAGAACTGTAGATTAAGCCATTCCTAACTATAAAACTCTTAGTTAATATGGATACTTCCCCAATCTTTTACTATCCCATTAAAAATTTAACTAAGCTCAATAGATACCCTTAAAAGGTTCCAAGTGTCTCTAAATCTAGTAAAGTCTCCATAATTATTCAATTATGAATCACCTTTTCTTTTTCAGTAACAAGGAACAAAGCATGAACACACACTGAATACAAGAGAACACATAAGGGCCCAACCCACAAAAAAGAAATGCTGTTAGGGGTCAGCGGGGAGAGGGTGAGGGAGATAAAGGGGCACAAAAATTTTCCATCAATATAAATTTGTCACAGGGATGGTAGTATAGCATGGAGAAAATAGCCAATGATTCTGTTAACATCTTCCTATGTTAACAGATAGTAACCACAGTAATGGGGGTCATTTAAAACAGGTGCTGTGCACAATGAAAATCCCAAATAATGGTCTACTACCTCTCTTCAGTAATTCCTTTCAGTAGTACTTAGTTTGTGTAATGAGAAGGTACCTGGAAAAAAAATGGCATGGCCTAATATACAGGCAGCTGAAAAGTAATACTAGATGGTTAGAAGAGGCAGAAGCAGATTATCTTACAGGGCCATTTCAAAGGCTGAAATTCTCCAAGTCTTACCTCATAGCAGCAACTAGAAGGGCAAAACTTTTCAAAAGGCAGGGCGAAGAGTAAAGCAAAAAAGGAGGTGACCTCTGAAATTAATCTAATTTTCTGAGAGAAGTATTTTGAGGCCAAAATGTGAAAATCAACACTAAAGTTCCCAGTGACAGTTGAGAAATAATTAGCAAACAGGTCTGATCACAAAGTTAAGAATTACTGAATCTTCTCAAAAATTAGCCCAGTGGTTGCCATCTATTGGTAGAAAGGCACAAATGCTTGTGGATCTGGGATGGAGCAGAGATCAGGCCTAACCCCCCCTGGAGACCAAGCTGCTTAGCCTAGGTGGGTAGAAGAAATGGAGACTATATGCTCCATAAAGGACAAAAACAGGGAGCTATTATGACTGTCTTGCAGACAAACAAGAACTTGTCTGCTAGAGAAGTAAAATACAGATTCACAAATGCTTGGTTATGAAGTCCACAAAACCCCACAAGCTTTGGACTAGACAGTCTTAAGAAGTATTATTTTAAGTCATAAATTTGCACTAACAGCTCTAGTATCTCTGCTATCTCCACATTAAGGAAGAATATACAAACTGCAGTCAACAAAGTCTACAAGAATATTTACTGCTAGAAACAAAGGCTGCTCTAAGAAAGCAAAATATTACAGCTACCAAGCCTCTGAATAAAATATTCTCTTTATCTTCATTTTTCCCTTCATCCACCATCTAACTTCATCTTCTCAGTTCTGAAATCCTGTTGTATGCACCTTCTATAAAAATAAAAGGGATAACAGTCTACCAGGACATCAACCAAAGCTAAGCAAATATTTTTTCAAAATATTTAATTTGATTGAACTGGTAAGCAAAAGTTTCTTATAAATAAAAACAATTACTAAGTAACGCACCAAAAATAATTTGCAAACAGTACTCTGAATTTTTAAAAAGTCTCTGAATAAACAATAGTTGAATATGTTAAAACAAAAATCATTTCCAGTTTCCACTAAAGGAAGAATTCTGTGCCTGAACAGAGCAATGGGAGTCGTTTAGACAGCTCCTGCTTATTTAACAAAACTATTTTAACTAATAAATAGAGAAACTGAACAAGTTTTACCTACACTGTTTCTACTGCCCCAAAACTTACCACAAAAACTATTATGCAGTCCTAGAAAGGGAAACAATTTCATAGGAAGATAAGCTCTAAAAGCACTTTTCCTTTTTTCAGTTCATTTACAAATTAAAAATTTTTGTACTTTTTTCATGTTGTCCCTGCCTATTCAGAGATCAGCAATAAATTCAAAACATGTCTATTTGTTTAATCTAATTTTTTAAATCTCCCATTTAAGAACCTCAACAACCTTAGCCCAAATTTCCTGTATTTCTAACTGTGGAACCTCTTATCTAGAGGGCCCGCTTTTCCTACCAGTAGATCCTTGCCACAAGCACACCTTTAAGGTCTCCATTCTTCTGTGCCTACCGAAACCATCAGGGCCAGTTCAAGTCTCTTGGTCTCTCCATGAAGTCTTCCTCAGTAACTTAAACCCATGAGTTAATCTCTCTCTAAACTTTGGATCCACCCACTGTATAAAACTCAACTTTGTACTTAATAACCAATATGTAGTGTTCTACTGTCATAGTTTGGACTCATCTACAGTAAACTACATTTCAAGATAATAAGAGATCTTCTCAGCACTCTCCAAGAGGGTAAAACTTGTAGGAAGCAAAAAGGCACAGGCATTAGTTCCTAAAGAAATATTTGTACAAGAAAGGCACTTCCAACAATTTATTCAGTAAAGCCAAAAATCATGTCCTAATTCATGTTTCTTAATTGAGATTCTCCTATCAGGTTTTCTAAAGGCAGAAAACCTGCACTGTGAGGATAGAAGAATTAACACCTCTACCCCCAAGAAGCCCAAGATTAGTAAAGATGTAAAGAACTAATTACATAAGACAGACTGTGTCTTATATAACTGAAACAAATTAAATGTTCTAGAAAGGAGTAGAAAGGGAGAAGAGTAGAAAATAAAAATTTTACAAGAGTTACTGGAAGAAAGTTCATTTTAAGTAGCTACAAGAGATACAAAATGGGGGAGAAGCATCAATCCAGGTAGACAAAACAATCAAAGGCAGGGCAAGGATGATGAAGCACTTGGTTGGGCATGTTGAGAGAGAAACAAGCAGCTCAATCTGACTGCATGCAGCCAAGGGTGCAGAACAAACAGGATTACAAAATACTGGGGGCACAGCAGAAGTTACTAGCATTTTCATATATTTGCTATTTACAAGGCAACTACAATCACTTGGTTTTCAAGAGTTAAAAAAAAAATGGTAGGCCCTCCATATGATCTCCAATAACCTGCTAAGGACATAAAGCAGCTTAAATTACAAGTCAACAGTGAATCTCAGATAGGCTATCCATAAAAATTCATTTTGGGTTTACAGGGACATTACACATTTACCAGCGTTAAGGACTTCAAACTGAGTTAATCTGACCTTAAAAAGACAGCACAAGATACATCTGTTTATTCAGAACGCTGCCCACGGTGGAATGAGTAGGAGTTCTCAAGTCAGGGTAAAACTCACTGGTTATGACAGCCAGTAAGTTGATTAAAATACACATTGAAATGCTGTAACTTCAAGTCTTGAAAGCTTGTTGAGAGACACTTCAGCTTATTAATGGCCTTCAAAATCCATGTATGGGTGATAACATTTATAGAAATAAATACATCCATTCTAAAAAGAAACAAAGAGAATAAACTAGAATGATGTATAAATTCAGTTTTGTACTTAAAGATGCACACTTAAGTCCTCAATGGAGCACTTAAATGATCAACTAATATGCAAATAATGGGCAATACGAAATGGCTTGCCTTCATTTTTTTAAATATATATGATTTAAGGTAACTTGCAGTCGCTAAAACATATACCAACAGATTAAAAAAACACTCCCAAAATCTTATTAGCATTAACCATGATCCAAAATGATTATGAGAACAGGCCATTTAAACCACTACAAAATATTTTCACTTACAGTATCATTTTATTTTCACAAGACACATTCCTTCAATAAGCATCTAAAGAATCCTTATTATGGGCCAGGCACTGTGCTAGATACCAGGGATTAAAAAAACGGTAAGAAGGACTTCAAGGAATTCATAATTGGCTGAGGAATACTACTGTACACTCAAATATGCTCCAGTAGGATAGCTACATATATAATAGAAGTATGTTCTAGGTAGAGGGTGTTAAACAAGGCAATGGTCAATGCTGCAGTGAACCAGTAGAGGAAGGACCCTACGTTAAAATCCATCTTTGCAGCCTAATCTACCAAAACACAGCATCTAGCATATAAATGACAATTGACTCTAGGTCAAGAGGCAAAAACCACAATTTTCAGATTAGGCACTTGAAACTCACAAAGGTTAAATTATTTGCCCAAGGTCACAAAGACAGCAAAGGCATAGCCAGGATTCGAACCCAAGTTTTTTACCTTCAAATCGGATTACTCACTTCAACAGTGCTGTTCACTAATGAAAGAACTTAGAGTAACAGGCAGCTTTTTTTATCCTCAGCTACCAGACTAACTTTAAATAAAGCATAACCACAAAACTAATACCAGCAGCTTCTGCACACTCAAGACAAAACAGGTAAGTGTGAATAATGGACGAGAGTTCCTTTTCCTTCTGGCCAATCCAGTTTAAGGAAACTGTAAGAATCACAACCATATCCTGCAAGGCCTAAGAGAAAAACTATTAAGCAGATTTATTTCAGCCTAGGAAACAATTTTTATGCCAATAAACATAAACTATGAGTAAGTTAGGGTAGTAGATTTAATTAAGAACTGCATTTTTAAAAATCCAGGACACTGGCCAAGTTAAATTTCACTTAAATAAAAATCAAGAGATTGGCTCGGCATCAGTAATATTTACCACAAATAAAAGCAAGCACACACTATCTAGAGTAACCTAGCAGAGCAGGTAGATTTTAAAGAACAATTTCTAGGGGTTATGCCTTCAGGAAATCTGTAACATAGCTGTTTGAACTATACACCGGCATTGAAAGAAAATACAAGAATATAAAGCTAAGAAAGTTCTTACAAGTTAAGAACTACAAGCACCAAGAGTGTACAGCAATGTACAAACTATATTTATCATATAATCCCCCAAATCTTACTCCTGCACCCTATCCAAGCCCTCTGATAGCAGTCAGAAAGATGTGAAGAGGCTGTGATCACCAAAAATAAAAGCATCCTGAGCATTTGCTGGCACCAAAAATCTTTCCAAGCAGGAAGGCTGGCTGCATAGCCAGCAAAGACCAGGGTAACATTATTGGTTTGGAGTGTGGGGGGGAAACAGGTATTTTCAATCAGGTTTATGAGTGCACCTCCATGCAAAATAGTGGTATGTGATAGCCCTTGCCCTCAAGAAGCCTAGAATACAGTGGGGCGGGGGTAAACAAAAGCAACACATGTCAAACAAATTTAGCACTAATATCCCAAAATGAAGCATACGTAAATAAATAATCAAGAAATAAAAGGACATCAACACATGGTAGAAGATTTTGAGGAAGTGATTTGAAAGGGTGAGTTGAAATGAACCCAAAATGACTTAAAGGATGGGAAAATGTTGGGCTGACAGTATCAAGAATTTGAGTGCAGATGAAAACAACAAGCAGATTGCTTTTTCAACTTGAGTCCATCAAATTACCTCAACAAACAGGGGAAAAATAAAAGGGCAACTGGTGGTTATCACATTTGCTCAGAAAGATCCCACCCATCCATTAAAATTTTCAGAAAACCTCCCTAGATTCTGTAAAGACAACAGATTAGGATTCAGCAACGCTTTTCCTTAATTGTAGTCTGTGCTATTAGAAAGTCAATTTCATAAGCACCACAAACTAGAATGGGTTATGTTGTCAATAATTAAAATGTTAAGTAAACTTGTCTGAAATTTTTCTAAATATTAAATTTCTTCAGTAGGAGGTATGGTGAAAAAATATCTAGCATATTGATAAAAAAAAAAAAATTCTCTCAACAGAGAAATGGGCCCAAATTCTACAACCAATTTCACAGCAATTCCAAATTATCAAGTGCTGTAACTTATCTTCCATCTCCCTTGCATCAATGCTTCTCCCATCACCACCACTGGTAAGAAGCTGTATCTTCATTTAATAACCTCAAAACAATAATTTTCTAAGACTAATGATAATATCTTACACTTATTTAGCAGTTTGTAGTTTTTCAGCCTTTATATCGACTGACTCCCACAATTACCCAGTCCTGTTAAACTAGAGATTACTCATCCCCATTTTACAGATATACTGGAGACCTGATAAGGTTAAATGAATAGCTCAAGGTCACACAGCTTGTGTCTCTTTGGTAGGCCATCCTTTAACTGGATCATAAAACCTTACCTAGATAACACAAATCCAATAATCTTAGAAGTTAGAATGGAAATGTAACCATTAGCTCAAATTTACTTTGCTAGGTGAAAGCACTGGTCTTACCCTGGCCTAGCATCCATCTCCTTCATTTTAAAATAGTTTAGCACCTTCTAACTGCCAAAAGTGTTCTAAAACTTTTAGAAAGTGAAAAACTAAAACAAAAAGCCTGTTCATGGACAAAACCTAAACAGTAGATGTCACCTGAGTAAAAACCACTCAAACTCCTGAAAAACTGGGAAGCAAAGGGAAACAATGACAATCTTAATTACAGTTCTTCAACTCTTAAAGGATACTGGCACATTGATAGAAAGGCAGATGTGAACAAAGCCCACAAACCCCAACGATGTAATGTGCTGTCTTACGCTTAAAATGAAAAACCCCCAATCTCAGAAAATACAGAACTTACACTAATTCAGTTAGACTGACCATGAAGTTTTGAAAGAATTTTGTTTACTCTAATTCACTGTACCGATCTCTTTGCACAAAATAAATATGAAAAGGATCAATAAAAACATCTGCAATTTATTGTCTATAAACCTGGTAATTCCACTCGTCAACCCTAACTGCTCTCCCCCCATTCCCACCACCCCCACCCGTAAATGCGACACACACAGGCCTCATATACATAGGCTCCTTGCCTTTTTCTCTAACAACTAGGACCTTTGTTCCAAGCGTCGGTTTTTTACCCCACTCAATAGCTCTTTCAACTTTCTACCACGTATTTTTTTGTTTTGTTTTCTTTTTAGAGAGGAGATTCGGAGCCTCAACTTTACCGGTCTTTAAAAAATGAAATGCCAAAAATATCAAAAGAGACTGGCAAGGAATAAAAAGTTAAACACACTAGTAAAGGGCCTACAAAACGGAGAAAAGCCCGGGGATCGGGTGATCTGGAAGCCCAAGGAAAATCGGAATGCCGACTAGGGAGACAGCAGGAGAGCAGTTAGACGTCCACTCAACAGATTCCCTGCGCTATTCAACGTACCCACCACCCCCACCCCCACCCCACACACACGAACTTTTACACACTGACACATTCCCTCCCTCAATTAGTTAACGAAGCAATTAATACACACCGCCAGACAGGATGTTTAAGCCTCCCCAAAGTAAAACGGCATTATCAAAAACAATGTCTAAAGGGTTTAGGAGCAGCCCCTTCCGTTCCCTCCTCACAAGAGTAATCAAGTCTCTCCCGTCCCCCAACGGGAGTTCAATTATTTCCTCCCGATTTGCCTGTGTTCTTAAAGCTTTATTTTTTCCCCTCTAGCAAATTAAGGATTACTCTTATTCTGGAAGAAAGCGATACTGAGGTGGGCTGATTTGGGATCTCACGACCTTCGTTAATTTGAGCTCCCCTCTAACTTGTCTGAACTAGAAAACCCACTCACTACTAAAGGACGGCGAGAGAGTGGTGAATGGACGAAGTAACAGATTTTATGTAATCCCATATAAATAAATTCATCGCCTAACTCGCTCTGAATGCTAACACTTTTGGAGTGACAACTGGTCCACCTCCTTCCCAAGTCTGGACCCCCACCACCCAATTTCCATTCTGATCCATTAAGGAGAGCATTCCTCCGCTCAGCCAAGTTTCTCGGCCTCTTTTCACGCTCCCCCCTTCCCCCGGCATGCCCGTCTCGTACCCTCCCTCAACCTCAACTTCCCACGGCTAAAAAACTACCTAGAGAAGACCCCGTCTCCAGCCTCACCCGCCCACAACCGTGCCCCTTAGCAGGAACCCCTTACTGCGGTCTAAAGCCACTCCGGCCTCTCCCTCCTCTGACCCTCGCTTCCCACACTGTTGTCACTCGAGCTGCTCCCTAGTTTCCATTTCCGGGCCTTCCCCGGCCCTGGAGCCTCCCCTCTCCCAGTTTCCGGGCCCCGCATCCCATTTCCGGGGAACCCTTGCCGTCTTCACAACCCCCACCTGCACTTCCGGCCCCCCACTTTCTTCCTAGACGCCCTCCAAGCTCCAAAGCCCACTTCCGGTTCCCCAGCCCCCGCCGGGCTCCTCAAGATCTGCACGCCTTACCCCGGTTCCGTGAAGGGCCCTTCTCATTGCGGGGGCCGGAGGGGGGCGCCCAGCGAACCACCCCGCTCCCGCCCTAGTTCCCTCCGGCCGCGGTGTTCTTCGAACGCCTCGCCAGTCAGCCCCCGGCCCGGTCCTTCCGCGACCCCACGGCCGCCGGGAGCAGCTGAGGCAGGGGCCGAATCGCGGCGATGACACACGCGGGCTTCCTGGGACTTTCTGTTCCAGCTCCTCCCCTCCCCTCCCTCCCCACCCCCCGCCATCCCTCCCCCCACCCCGACAGCACAGCCCCCTCCCCCCAAGCCTGGCCCAGCCACTCGGAACTGCGCCCCAGTT